>CM044549.2:5177451-5542451 GCA_024416835.2 Perccottus glenii | reverse complement strand
ACACAGAAATGAAACACATAATATCCAAAATATTACACCACAATCTAAAGGTGAATGAACCAGAAAACTCTGCTGTGACTGAAAAACAGATAGTAAATGTTACCCATTCTATGGAAAACAAGGGACATGATATTGTGAAAAAGCACCAGGCAGCTGACAACTGATGTTACACATGGGTGCTGTTGACACCGGGAAAAAGGAATCAGAAGTTTTAAAAAAGGATTTCTCTTCAAATTTCTTTCTCTATAGATTTCTTTCTCTATAAATTTGTTCAATAAATTCAGTCGGCAGTAGCTCAGTGGGTAGAGCGACCGTCCTTCGACCGGCGGGTGGGCGGTTCGATCCCCGCTCGAAACATCCCAAAACATCATAACATCCCGCTCTCCCCCACATACTGTTGTTGTGTCCTTGGGCAAGACACTTAACCTACATTGCCTCCAGTGAGTGTTCTGTAACACTGGTGAATAGCTTAATGTATGTAAAGCGCTTTGAGTGCCTACTACAGTAGGTGGAAAAGTGCTATATAAAAAGTATTACATTAAATACATGGCTGTCCAATACCTGTGAGACAAGAGTTAACTTCATTGATAAATTTAACTTGTTTTGGCAACATGACAACCTGTTTGAAGGAAAGGGCCCACACCTAAACAGAGGGGGTCAAGAGACTAATGGATAATCTCCTGCACTCCCTGAGACACCTAAATGGTTCTGGGTGCCCTCTTGAACGAAGAAAGGGTCCTCTGAGAAGCCATCAGCCACCGAATGAAAAACTACCTACTAATGATTCTCCTCTGACCGTGACACCATCAACAGCCCCACCACTGCCCTGGACCCCTCCAATAGGACCCTGGACCCCCACAGTGTTAGTAGTCACCTCGAGTCTCTTTCTCTAAAATCAAAAAACAGGTTAGAAATCTGAACATTACAACATAAAGTGTTTTTTATCTACATTCTTATGTTTCTTAATCTTTTGTTTCTTAATCTAAATTTGTAAATTGTCTTCTATTCCTCTAAAGCACTTTGAGTTACCCAGTGTATGAATTGTGCTATATTAATAAAACTGCCTTGCCTATTTTTGAGGACAGGACACTCCAAGTAGAAGTTTATAAGAAGCCAACACCTCAAAGAGAAAGGACATTCCTTTGAGGACAGCAGCAAAATGTCTGAGAGGCCAGATGGTTTGAGAGAGGGGTGAAGGAAGACAATTGTGTGAAAATGGAAAAGAACTCTTTGAAGGAGGTGGCCTCAGATTCATGTTGCATAGTATTAATAACAGTGTTTTAAAACCTAAAACAAAACAGTTTCACTCTAGAACAACAACAACACCTGAATGGAACAGTGGAACACTAACAACTCACCTGAGCCTTAACGACTCTCACATCAGAAGTCAAACTTCCCTTTCAGAGCTAACGACTATGAGACCAGAACAGCCTGATCCATCAGGTTTGGTTTCTGGTCATACCCCTCCCTCTAGAGATACAGACGTGGACAAAAATGTTGGTACCCTTCGGTCAATGGTCACAGAAAAAAATTTATTCTGACAAAAGTACTAATAAATAAAAATTCTATGAATGTTAACCAGTGAAAGTCAGACATTGGTTTTTAAACATGCTTCAATGGAATTATTTAAAAAAAATAAACTCATGGAACAGGCCTGGACAAAATTGTTGGTACCCCTAGAAAAGACTGTTAATAATGTGACCAAATGGACATGTTAATTCAAGGTGTGTGCACTAATTAGCATCACAGGTGTGTACAATCTTGTAATCAGTCAGTGGGCCTATTTATAGGGCTTCAGGTAGTCACTGTGTTGTCTGGTGATATGGTGTGTACCACACTCAACATGGACCAGAGGAAGCGAAGGAAATAGTTGTCGCAGGAGAATAGAAAGAAAATTATAGACAAGCATGATAAAGGTAAAGGCTATAAGACCATCTCCAAGCAGCTAGATGTTCCTGTTACTACAGTTGCACATATTATTCAGAAATTTAAGATCCATGGGACTGTAGCCAACCTCCCTGGACGTGGCCGCAGGAGGAAAATTGATGACAAATCAAAGAGACGGATAATCCGAATGGTAACAAAAGAGCCCAGAAAGACTTCTAAAGAGATCCAAGGTGAACTACATGCTCAAGGAACATCAGTGTCAGATCGCACCATCCGTCGTTGTTTGAGCCAAAGTGGACACCATTGTTGAAAACAAATCATAAAAAAGCTAGACTGGAATATGCCAAACTACATGTTGACAAGCCACAAAGCTTCTGGGAGAATGTCCTATGGACAGATGAGACAAAAAATGGAACTTGCCAAGGCACATCAGCTCTATGTTCACATATGGAAAAATGAAGCATATCAAGAAAAGAACACTGTCCCTACTGTCAAACATGGAGGAGGCTCTGTTATGTTCTGGGGCTGCTTTGCTGCATCTGGCACAGGGTGTCTTGAATCTGTGCAGGATACAATGAAATCTGAAGACTATCAAGGGATTCTAGAGAGAAATGTCCTGGCCAGTGTCAGACAGCTTGGTCTCAGTCGCAGGTCATGGGTCTTGCAACAGGACAATGACACAAAACACAGCAAAAAACACCCAAGAATTGTTAAGAGGAAAACATTGGACTATTCTAAAGTGGCCTTCTATGAGCCCTGACTCAATCCTATTGAGCATCTTTGGAAGGAGCTGAAACATGCCGTCTGGAAGAGACACCCTTCAAACCGGAAACAACTGGAGCAGTTTGCTCATGAGGAGTGGGCCAAAATACCTGCTGAGAGGTGCAGAAGTCTCATTGACAGTTACAGGAATCGTCTGATTGCTGTGATAGCCTCAAAAGGTTGTGCAACAAAATATTAAGTTAGGGGTACCATCAATTTTGTCCAGGCCTGTTCCATGAGTTTATTTTTTTTAAATAATTCTGTTGAAGCATGGTTAAAAAGCAATGTCTGACTTTCATTGGTTAACATTCATAGAATTTTTATTAGGCCCGAGCCGGTGATGACCGGGAGGGCCTATTGTTTTTGCTCAGATTTTTATATATTTTTTTTTTTATTTATTTTTTTTTTCTTGTGACAATATGATCCTCAATTTGACCCAGTAAACGTACAACAAAAAGTAATTTTTATTGGTCCCAGACTTCAAGCCCGGCAAAAATTTATGTATTTGAAGTCCCAGAAAAAAAAATACGAAAAATGACTCAGTGGCGACCCCTAGAAAAGTCAAAATACATTGGGCCTATGGAAAGTGAAAGTAACTTTTTTCCAACGTAGAAAAATGAAACTTGGTACATCCATAGGACACCTCAGGGCAAACATGTAGTGTAGTGTACAAGGGTATGTTTGTATAAACATATAGAAGATTAATTTTAATAATTTTAATAATTAATTTTGATATTAATATTAATTCATTAAAATTAATTTCTGATTAAAAGGGGCACCACCCTGGTTTTAACAGGTCCAGAGAAACTGTTTAATCTAGTCTCATTAATCTTAAAGGAAGATAATTCTATTGTTTTCGAACATTTCTTAATATAAACAGAGAAACATTAATGTCTTTTATGGGATTTTATTAAAAATTACACAGATCTAACACAGGTATAAGGATAGCTAACATTGGAACAGGGAAGGAATTGGAAACAATACACAGGAACGAACACAGGGATAAATAAAGGAATAAATATTTGCTTCAGATGGTTTGTGAACCAAAGGAATGTTTAGGCCTGTTAATCTAAATGATGGAATTTAACCAAAGGGCTTTTAACGGAGAAGGGGATGGCGATTTTGGGCAGAGGACATTTAACGACACCAAGGCTGTTGTGTCACGTGCGGACTTACTCTGACTGTAGTCAGCGGAGCTATGGAGCGTTCCACACCAAAGATGCCGTCTCGTCCCGAGGGTTGCAGCCCGGTGTAGAGAGAGGTGTCCGGTTGTTGCCCAAAGCACCTGGGCCTCCGTATACCGTTAAAAGGCTGATGTTGTGCAGGTCATTGCAGTGCCCATGAGAGAGTTCTTAGCTGTTGCTGGTTAAGACTTGCTTCTGCGCACGCTCCTTTGGAGAAAGAGCAGGCGCTTTAGCAGGCACGGTCTTTTGGAACAAAGTTTACTCGTGCTTACACGAGGCTCAAAGCTTTAGCCATGGTGGCATTTAACGGTCATGATGGACCGGCCCTTGTGGGGTCAGCGAAGGCGGAGGGGCGAGAGCCAGGAGCAAAGAGCAAAGAGCAAAGAGGAAGAGTTTTGGCTCGCAGCCAGCTTTTATTAACTTTGAGCCGGGGGCGCTCTTCCGGCGGAAGAGGAAGTTGCTTGGGAACATCTAAACTAAAGTTTAACTAAAGTTTTTAAAACATTCCTTTTGTTTCACCCCATTCTCATAATACCAAACATTTATACTTGTAGGATTATACAAAGAAAAGTCGAGTATTATGAATATGTAGAATATTGTTGAAACATTAATTACATTTCATTTAAAACAAAACGAAAACCATAAACCATAAAGGGAGTTATTTGGTCTCAGCTCCGTGTCCTGGAAAAGAACAGTATAAACAACACAATATCAAAAATACATTTTCCTTTAATGTAAGAATCACGAAATTGTCTTTTGATGATTGGATAGAGTCATTTGTTCATTTGACCACCAGGGGCGGTCTTTGATCATTCTTGGATGTTAGGATCAAAAGCATTCCGATTGTCAATCAGAATTGAGATGGAGCGCTCTTGCTCCAGAGAGGGGTCCTTGAATCCAGCTAAAACAACAACTTTATCTTCAGTTTATGGTTAAAAAGACATGGCGCCGGGGTGGTACTGGTCCTGAGCCACCTTTGACCCTGGTGCCTGGTGGACCCACATTCCACTGCTTGTAAAAGCAAGAGCAAAGTTATTAAGAACATTTCTTGTCCATAAATTACTTTGGCCATACTTTTATCTGAAAGAAAACAGTGTTAAATTTCAGGCTTCAGATACAGGCTTGTCTCTGAAGGCCTCTGGCAATGGCAGAAAAGGCAGGACAGTTAATCCGTGGGGATTCCAAGGGTGGTTCTGCTACAAACAGAAAAGTCTATGACAGCCACACCCTAAACTCAACAGGAGGTCCGCCATGTGGGGTGAAACACGCGGCCACTAAAATCGCACCCCTTGCGCAAAAAGATGCAAATCATTGTGTTTTAATCTAAATGGCCCCAAATTTGGTGAGTATCATCTAGACACGTGTGCCAACCAAAGTTGTGACTTTTTTTTTTGATATCTTATCCGGTGTGGGTGTGGCAAGCCTGTAACGAGGTGGCCATTTTTGTGAAAATAAAATGTCTCTTAACTCTCAAACGCCTTCTCGGATCGAGTTGGACCCAAAAAGGCGTTTGTGCACATTCATGACCTGTACACAAAAATATGTAAATAAAAGGGTTATCTTCAGAAATGGCTCTCCAGCGCCCCCTACAAACTTATAATGTGACCCAAGAATTTAGTTTGTCATAGAGACATGAAATTTGGTACACACATCTCTTATGTCATGACGAGCATAAAAGCCAATGACAACCACCCCCTATCTATAAATGTGTTGCCATAGCAATGTCACAAATATGTGGAAAAAGTCAATGGGAAGTGAAAATATTAGTTTGTCGTAGGCAAATGAAACTTGGTACACACATCCAGCATGGGTATGAACAAAAAAGCCAATGGGGACCACACCCTATCACATACGGGAAGGCGGCCATTTTGAATTGAAAATGTGAACCGACTTAGAATACACCTCTCTTTTAAAAAACAACAGAAAATAGCTGCTTCATTCCACAGACACCAAACTTGGGCAAAACGAGCTAAACACATGTGTGTAAAATAGAAAGGCGTTTTTCTTGTAGTTTTCGCTCGAGTTATATATTTTTTTTATTATAATTTGGTATATTTTTTTTTCATTATAATTTTTATGCAAAATTATCCTAAATTTGACCCAGTAAACGTGCAAATTAAAGACATTTTTAATGGTCCCAGACTTCAAGCCCGGCGAAAAATTTATGTATTTGAAGTCCCGCGAAAAAAAAAAACTTCCAACGTAGAAAAATGAAACTTGGTACATCCATAGGACACCTCAGGGCAAACAGAAAAGTTTATTACAGCCATACCGTAAACTCAACAGGAAATCTACTATGTTGGGTGGAATGCGTGACCACCTAAATCGCACCCCTTGTGTCTAAAGGATTTTCATCTAAACAGCTCCAAATTTGGTGAGTATCATCTGGACAGGTGTGAGAAAAAGAAGTTATCAATTTGTTTTTTGATACATTTGTGGCTGTGGTCGTAATGAGTCTGTGAAGAGGCAGCCATTTCTTTGGGAAATAAATGCCATTTCCCAATTGCCAGGATCCTTCCTTTAGAGGAGGCCCCTCCAGAGCCACGGCTAGAGTCTTAGGGGCTGTCCACACGGAGACAAAAATCACTGTATCCATATACATTTTGTATCGTATTGGCCTTTCGTCCACACGGGTCCGGTGTTTTGGGAGACTGTATCCGCTATTTTTTGAAACAAGGTTCTAAAGTGGATAAATCTTTCGACAACACCTAGGTGACACCCTTGCGGTGTCGTGTGTACAGCCAATCCGTATATTTTGTGAAAACGATGATGTCATCGCATCACGTGTCGGCCTCGTCGCACGTAACGGCCTCGTCGCACATAACAGCAACAACAATAATGGCGGACTACATGCCTGAGTTCGCGCTGCAGAAGCTACTAACCCTACTAGCTTTATTACCGCAAAATCTATTGCTTCTATGCAATATGGCTGTGCAACAAGCGAGAATGGACAACACCATACGCCACATGCTCTTAGATCCACCGCGAAAGAGAACCAGGAGAGCAACCATGAGAAAATTTTGGATAAGACCAGGTAGAACTAGCAGTTGGTGGGACAACTTTGTCAATGGCGTTGTTGTGGAAAATGAATGGAGGGAGAATTTCCGCATGTCCAAAGCATCTCTCGTCGCCCTGAGCGAGGAACTCAGTCCGTATATTGCAGGGCAAACTACAAACATGAGGGCACCAATATCTACACTCAAAAGGGTTGCGTTAACTCTGTATTATTTGAGCGACGAGCTAAGGAAGACTGCTAACGCTTCGTGTGTCGCGACAGGCTGTGTCTGTTGTTGTCAGGAAAACGTAAAGCGATCGCTGTCCACCTGGGTCCAAAATACATCAAGTTGCCTTTTACGGAGTCCGAGGCCGAGGATCTGGTTTTGCGTTTCCATCGTGCTCATGGCATGCCACAGTGTTTGGGAGCGTCGACGGCACACACATAGAAATCAAGCAGCCGTCTGCCAACTCGATGGCCTATATCAACAGGAAAGGCAAACATTCTCTCAATGTACAGGCGGTCTGTGATTATAAGTACAGATTTATGGATGTTGTGATAAAGTGGCCCGGGAGTGTACATGATGCACGGGTTTTTGCTAATTCCAAGCTCAGCCAGTACTTCCAGACTGGCCAGATCCCTCCTCTGAAAAAACAGATTGTGGACAACGAGGAGGACATACCAATTTATCTTCTTGGTGACCCAGCCTACCCTCTGCTGCCTTACTTGATGAAGGAATATGCAAACGGTGGCTCCACACCTCAAGAACAGTACTTTGGGCTAAGTTTGTGTAGGGCACGGATGGTCATTGAGTGTGCTTTTGGTCGTCTCAAAGCCAGATTTGCTGCACTGAAAAGGCCTATGGACATCAACTTGCGGGACCTGCCCTTTGTCATTTATGCCTGCTTTGTTCTCCACAATTTTTGTGAAAACTGTAAGGAGACTGTGGCTGAACACACTGTGTTGGGAACCATGCAAGGTGATAAGGAATTACAGCCTCCTACACAATGCAACAACTACCTGACAGACTGTAATGAAGGAGAGGGAAAGAGAGTGAGGAGAGTACTCACAAAGTACCTTGACCCTTAAAATTGCTGGCCAGCAATTATTTTTCTATATTGTTCATTTTTTTTTTGTATTTACCTTTTCGACAATGTTCTAATGATTACTTTGAAAGTGTTGTACTGAATACGTATAGTGAAAATAAATGACTGCAACAATTTCAGAACTTGCTTTTATTGTGAAAAATATATTCAGGTCAAAGAACCATAAAAACAAAAAAAAAGGTAATATTGAAATGGTATAAGGTGCAACAGTGCAACAATATAAAATCTTGTCACTCTGTGTCATCATCCAGCAGTGCATCATCCAGCAGTGCACGTCTGTACGAGTAGGGTCTTCGCTGATGTGGGGTGACTGGTGGTGCAGGCGTGTAACACTCAGGCCGAGGTGTGCGCAGGAAGGCTGGTGTAGTAGGGTGTGGTGTTGTGCTCATTAAAGATGGTGGGTGCCCTGGGTATTGAACACTGCTGTTGCTATGGTGGGGGGGAAATTGACGTTGAAATAAAATTTCCTGAATGGTGCTAGTAATGTTCGCAACGTTTGTATTTATCTGCAGCATGTTGTCGGATAAGCGTCTATTAGAGTCCTCCATCAACTCCAACATCCTCCTCTTTATTTTCAGATCCTCCTCTACCGGATCAGTGGGAGCCTTCCTCTTCAGCCTGTCTCCCCTGTGGCTGTTCAGCTTTGCCTTAAATATAACAGAGAAAATTTTGCATTGTTACTTCGCCAAATAAGTTCAGAAAAGCTACGTGAATATTGCACTAAACCAACACATCCACTAAGCAAAATGGTGTCCGAAAGACGTCTTTGCAATGTCTTTGTTACAAAAATAGGACGTTAAAAGCGTCTGCTAAATGAATAAATGTAAATGTAAATGTAAAATGGCGTCCACTGAGGAGCTACAATGAAAAAGACGTCTTTCGGACATTCTTTTGTTCAACTCATAAGCTTGAATTCATTAACCTGGAGCTAATTTTACCTGTAGCAAATCCCGGCGCTGCTTTACAACCGCAGATGGAAGACAGTCGAGGGATTCAGTGGAGTTTGTCGAGTCGGAAGGCAGCTCCACTGTTGATGTCGATGTAGACGACTCTTCCAGGTCACCCGTCTCGATGCCGGTGTCGATGGAGCATGTAGCAGGCGACCCACCCCAGATCTCCTCGCAAAGCTCATAAAATATGAGTACTACCCGCCCTGACCACTGCGACGCCCTTTGTCAACCGCATGCCTGTATTTGCTGCGTATATTTTTTAACTTAGCGGCGATTTGGGCTTTTGAGACCATGGTAGCATTGTGCGGAAATCCTTCTCGGTTTGCTCCTCGGTACTGTGCCTGAAACGCGTTGGTCAAATCACTATATTTCGAGTGACAAGACTCCCAGTCAACGTTTTCTTGTAGCTTTGTAGACTTGTAGTCAAGTGTGACTCGCAGTAATAATTCGACCTCGTCGTCAGTCCAAACGAAAGACTCAACTCTAGCTCTTGTTGTTGTGTTCGCCATCTTCGTCTTCTTCTTCTTCTTCTTTGTCCTTTTCTGCAGCACGCAAGGTAGATATACACTATAAACGGAGCAATGCGCATGCGCAAAGTCTTCTTCTTCGTGTATAGTGTATATCTGTGGCAGAATTACAGCGCCCCATACTGGTCGGGCATACATACTACATCCTTTTCAGCCGCTTTCAGTGGTATCGTGTGTACGCAGATATTTCTTGAGACGACGCCGTGTTTATGGAATTTTTTTTTTGGATCGGGGGAATAAAAGAACGGATAGGGGATGCACTGGCTTCGTGTGGACATAGCCTTAGAAAACTCCTCAGAATCCTTTGGAACTTGTAACCTTGTACTTTTAGACAAGTTATATTTACATTTTGCCTTTTTAAACAGGGGGGTGCAGCGATTCCTGAGTCATCTCAAATCTCCAGCCAGTACTTTGATTTTCTCGCCTTAGCCCAAGCATAATCTATTATTTTCAAAGGTTCAGACAGCTCCCAGGAAAACCAGGGATTGTGAAGACCTTTAACTCTAAATTACAAGGTGGTGTAGCAGACCCCAGCAGTAGCACAGGCCCGGTTATTTGACATTACCGTGAAGTTTACGCTTTAAAGCACGAAATGCGATCCTCCGAGTGCATGTGTCCCCGCGGTCTCAAGGGAGGCGAGGGCCTTTATCGCCGCTTGCGGCTTTAATTAGGGCCGAGCCGGTGATGGCCGGGAGGGCCTATTGTTTTGCTCGGATTTTTTTTTTTTTTCTTGTCGACCTATGATCCTAAATTTGACCCAGTGAACATGCACGAAAAGTCATTTTATTGGTCCCAGACTTCAAGCTCGGCGAAAATGGTATGTATTTGAAGTCGCGAAAAAAATACAAAAATGACTCAGTGGCGACCCCTAGAAAAGTCAAAATACATGGGCCTATGGAAAGTGAAAGTAACTTTATTCCAATGTAGAAAAATGAAACTTGGTACATCCATAGGACACCTCAGGGCAAACAGAAAAGTCAATGACAGTCACACCTAAACTCAACAGGAAGTCCGCCATGTGGGGTGAAACGCGCGGCCACTAAAATCGCACCCCTTGCGCAGAAAGATGCAAATCATTGTGTTTTAATCTAAATGGCCCCAAATTTGGTGAGTATCATCTACACACATGTGCCAACCAAAGTTGTGACTTTGTTTATGATATCTTATCGGGTATGGGTGTGGCAAGCCTGTAACGAGGTGGCCATTTTGTGAAAATAAATGTCTCTTAACTCTCAAACACCTTCTCGGATCGAGTTGGACCCAAAAGGCGTTTGTGCACATTCATGACCTGAACACAAAAATATGTAAATAAAGGGTTATCTTTAGAAATGGCTCTCCAGCGCCCCCTACAAACTTATAATGGGACCCAAGAATTTAGTTTGTCATAGAGACATAAAATTTGGTACACACATCTCTTATGTCATGACGAGCATAAAAGCCAATGACAACCACCCCCTATCTATAAATGTGTTGCCATAACGTCCCAAAAATGTGAAAAAGTCAATGGGAAGTGAAATTTTTAGTTTGTTGTAGGCAAATAAAACTTGGTACACACATCCACCATGGGCTTATGAACAAAAAAGCCAATGGGGACCACACCCTATCACACACAGGAAGGCGGCCATTTTGAATTGAAAATGTGAACCGACTTAAAATACACCTCTTTTTTAAAAGTACACAGAAAAAAGCTGCTTCATTCCACAGACACCAAACTTGGGCAAAATGAGCTAAACACATGTATGTAAAAGAGACAAGTGTTTTTCTAGACTTTTTGCTCGAGTTATATTTTTATTATAATTCGGTATATATTTTTATTATAATTTTTCTGCAAAATGATCCTCAATTTAACCCAGTAAACGAACAACTAAAAGTCATTTTTATTGGTCCCAGACTTCAAGCCCGGCAAAAAATGTATGTATTTGAAGTCCCGAAAAAAATACGAAAAATGACTCAGTGGCGGCCCTAGAAAAGTCAAAATACATTGGGCCTATGGAAAGTGAAAGTAACTTTTTCCAACGTAGAAAAATGAAACTTGGTATATCCATAGGACACCTCAGGGCAAACAGAAAAGTCAATGACAGTCACACCTAAACTTAACAGGAAGTCCGCCATGTGGGGTGAAGCAGCGCGGCCACTAAAATCGCACCCCTTGCGCAGAAAGATGCAAATCATTGTGTTTTAATCTAAATGGCCCCAAATTTGGTGAGTATCATCTAGACACATGTGCCAACCAAAGTTGTGACTTTGTTGTTGATATCTTATCGGGTATGGGTGTGGCAAGCCTGTAACAGGTGGCCATTTTGTGAAAATAAAGCGTCTCTTAACTCTCAAGCGGCTTCTCGGATCGAGTTGGACCCAAAAAGGCGTTTGTGCACATTCATGACCTGAACACAAAAATATGTAAAAATAAAGGGTTATCTTTAGAAATGGCTCTCCAGCGCCCCTACAAACTTATAATGGGACCCAAGAATTTAGTTTGTCATAGAGACATAAAATTTGGTACACACATCTCTTATGTCATGACGAGCATAAAAGCCAATGACAACCACCCCTATCTATAAATGTGTTGCCATAGCAACGTCCCAAATATTTGGAAAAAGTCAATGGGAAGTGAAAATTTTAGTTTGTCGTAGGCAAATGAAACTTAGTACACACATCCAGCATGGGCTTATGAACAAAAAAGCCAATGGGGACCACACCCTATCACACACGGGAAGGCGGCCATTTTGAATTGAAAATGTGAACCGACTTAAAATACACCTCTTTTAAAGAACACAGAAAATAGCTGCTTCATTCCACAGACACCAAACTTGGGCAAAATGAGGCTAAACACATGTATGTAAAATAGACAAGCGTTTTTCTAGACTTTTTGCTCGAGTTATATTTTATTTTATTATAATTTGGTATATTTTTTTATTATAATTTTTCTGCAAAATGATCCTCAATTTGACCCAGTAAGCGTGCAACTAAAAGTCATTTTTATTGGTCCCAGACTTCAAGCTCGAAAAATTTATGTATTTGAAGTCGCCGAAAAAAATATGAAAAATGACTCAGTGGCGACCCTACAAAAGTCAAAATACATTGGGCCTATGGAAAGTGAAAGTAACTTTTTCCAACGTAGAAAAATGAAACTTAGGACACCTCAGGGCGAACAGAAAAATGTATTACAGCCATATCGTAAACTCAACAGAAATCTACTATGTTGGGTGTATGCGTGACCACCTAAATTGCACCTTGTGTCTAAGGCTTTTCATCTAAACAGCTCCAAATTTGGTGAGTATCATCTGAACCGTGTGCAAAAAAAGTTATCAATTTGTTTTGATAGATTTGTGGCTGTAGTCGGTGGCAAGCCTGTAACGAGGTGGCCATTTTTGTGAAAATAAAACGCGTCTCTTAACTCTCAAACGGCTTCTCGGATCGAGTTGGACCCAAAAGGCGTTTGTGCACATTCATGACCTGAACACAAAAATATGTAAATAAAAGGGTTATCTTTAGAAATGGCTCTCCAGCGCCCCTACAAACCTATAATGGGACCCAAGAATTTAGTTTGTCATAGAGACATAAAATTTGGAACACACATCTCTTATGTCATGACGAGCATAAAAGCCAATGACAACCACCCCTATCTATAAATGTGTTGCCATAGCAACGTCCCAAATATTTGGAAAAAGTCAATGGGAAGTGAAAATTTTAGTTTGTCGTAGGCAAATGAAACTTGGTACACACATCCAGCATGGGCTTATGAACAAAAGCCAATGGGGACCACACCCTATCACACACGGGAAGGTGGCCATTTTGAATTGAAAATGTGAACCGACTTAAAATACACCTCTTTTAAAAGAACTCAGAAAATAGCTGCTTCATTCCACAGACACCAAACTTGGGCAAAATGAGCTAAACACATGTATGTAAAATAGACAAGCGTTTTTCTAGACTTTTTGCTCGAGTTATATTTTATTTTATTATAATTTGGTATATTTTTTTTTATTATAATTTTTCTGCAAAATTATCCTCAATTTGACCCAGTAAACGTGCAACTAAAAGTCATTTTTATTGGTCCCAGACTTCAAGCTCGAAAAATTTATGTATTTGAAGTCGAAAAAAATATGAAAAATGACTCAGTGACCCTACAAAAGTCAAAATACATTGGGCCTATGGAAAGTGAAAGTGACTTTTTCCAACGAAAAAATGAAACTTGGTACATCCATAGGACACCTCAGGCGAACAGAAAAATGTATTACAGCCATATCGTAAACTCAACAGGAAATCTACTATGTTGGGTGTATGCATGACGACCTAAATTGCACCCCTTGTTTCTAAAGGCTTTTCATCTAAACAGCTCCAAATTTGGTGAGTATCATCTAGACACGTGTGCAAAAAAAAGTTATCAATTTGTTTTTTGATAGATTTGTGGCTGTGGTCGTAATGAGTCTGTGAAGAGGCAACTATTGGGAAATAAATGCCATTTCCCAATTGCCAGGATCCTTCTCAACAGAAAATGTTGGGTGGAATACATGACCACCTAAATCGTACACTTTGTGCTAAAGGGTTTTCATCTAAACAGCTCCAAATTTGCTTTAAAGCACGACATGCAATCCTCCGAATATGTGTCCCATGGTCTCAAGGGAGGCGAGGGCCTTTATCGCCGCTTGCGGCTTTAATTTATTATTACTTTTGTCAGAATAAAGTTTTTTCTGTGACCATTGTGAGTTTTTCTTTCATTGACCGAAGGGTACCAACATTTTTGTCCACGTGTGTATAAGCTCAGCTCTCCTACCAGTTGATCTCAGAATTGATAAAGTCTCTTGGAATTAGAGACAAAACATCTTCACCTTTAACCATGCTTTAACCTTTCCTTCAAGACGTCCTGGATGACTGAGAACCTTCACAGACAAGAATGATCTACCTTTACTCAACATTTAGCATTTCTTTGTGAAATGTCACATCAGGAAACCTAACACCAGTCTTTCCTGAGGAAGTCTGACTCTTTACATCTGACTAAAACCATGTTAAAGCAGATCTTTTGAAACACACTGGCTGTGTCTCAGTCAACACAGTAATCACCATATAGTGTATATAGTTTTAACCAAAATGTCTAGTGACTGAATTGTGTGCACTCAAAGTTTCCCACAATGCATTGGGAAAGGTAGTGGGCATCACTGCTTACTAGACAAGGATAATGAAAGATGGCAGAATTGTCAGCTAAAGCGCAACTATTCTTATAAATGACAGTAGTAGGTAGTATTATTTTGAATAATTTTGTGTAATTTTTCTTTAATGCAACTAGTATATTACATGTTTTATTAGTTATATGGCAATAAAATAAGTTATGAATTCATGGTACGTGTTTCCAACTTTAGCTTCCATTTTGTCTATCATAATTTTGTCTTTTACCTTAATGGACAAAATTATTGTTAACTTTGATCCCAGATTGTTAGCAAATAGATATAGCTCTTTCATTTCAGTAGGCAAATTTTCCATTTTAATTGTTTTTTTCAGGGACAGATGACGACATGACACAGTTAATACGACTGCGAATGCAGAAGGACAGCCTGTTTTCAGGCAGGCGTTTTGCCTCAGTGGCTGGATGGGAGTGAGTTACTCAGAAGTATTTCATTTTTATATTTAATTACTAGATATGATTAAACCATTGACTTTTGTCTAGGATTCTAGACTATGACTAACACTAGTATATATATATATATATATATATATATATATACTAGTATATATACTATACTAGAGCGGCTGGTTAGCTCAGCTGGTAAGGACATGGCCTTTCACAAGACGGAGATGGGCGAGATGCGATAACAAGGCTCTGTTGGAATGCTACTACTCCAGTAACCCTAGTCAGAGGGGTTACATGAAGAGAATGTGGGATGAATGGTTACTACGAAACCCACAATCCAGGCTTACATCGAAGCAACTAGTAGCTCAGTGTTCCAACATCCACAAGCGGCAGCTGCTATCACAACTTGAGATTGACGAGATACAACACAAAAAATGCTACGGCAAGGGGGAGCCAGGACGCAAGGTCAGAGGGGAGCCAACAGGTGCTCCCCAACCGGAGATTGGGTATGAAGCCCCAACAATTGAAATAACGCTGAACGAGGCAGCGACTGACCTGAAAGACAAGATCATGGCCAGAATGAATGCAAGGCAACCCCGACGCCAATTACAACGGCTAAGTGAAGTACCATCAGAAAGTCTCCTAGAAGATGTGAATGCAGCATTGAGTGCGATCCCTACCACATCCGCCTAACGAGGTACACGAGAGAGAACGAAGCCAGAAGAATAAACCGGCTGTTCGCAACTCAACCTGCAAAAGTGTACGCTCAATGGCAGGGTAATAACAGCAGAGCAGACCCTCCAAGGCTGGAAACTGAACAATACTGGAAAAGTATATGGGAGAGAGAGGCATCACACAACAGCGATGCACAGTGGCTGGTGGCCCTGAGAGAGGACCACAGCAACCTCCCTGAACAGAATCCAGTTACCATCACAGCGGCAGACATCCAAGAAAGACTCTCAGGTATGAAAAACTGGACAGCACCCTGACAGGATCCACACCTACTGGCTAAAGAAGCTCACTGCACTCCACGAGCGCCTTGCAGCACAAATGAACCAGCTGCTAAGGGATGGGACGCACCCTGAATGGCTTACCGAAGGGCGTACAATCCTGATCCTGAAGGATCCCACAAAGGGTACAGTCCCATCCAACTATCGGCCAATAACCTGTCTCTCCACAACATGGAAGCTCATGTCAGGCATCATTGCGGCTAAGATAAGTGGGCACATGGATCAATACATGAGCAAAGCACAGAAGGGCAAACCAGAGGAGCTAAACACCAACTCCTGGTTGACAGAACAGTCACCCAAGACTGCAGAACCCGACACACCAACCTGTGCACTGCCTGGATTGATTACAAGAAAGCATATGACTCAATGCCACACACATGGATCACTGAATGCTTGGAGATGTACAACATCAACAGGACTCTAAGAGACTTCATTGCAAATTCAATGAGGCTGTGGAAAACCACCCTTGAGGCCAATGGCAAGCCACTTGCACAAGTATCCATCAAATGTGGCATATACCAAGGAGATGCTCTATCCCCACTGCTGTTCTGCATAGGCCTGAACCCCCTCAGCCAAATAATCGACAAGACTGGCTATGGATACCGACTCAGGAATGGGGCCACCATCAGTCACCTCCTCTACATGGATGACATCAAGCTATACGCTAAGAGTGAGCGGGACATCGACTCACTGATCCACACCACCAGGATCTACAGCTCTGACATTGGGATGTCATTCGGGCTTGAGAAGTGTAGTCGAATGGTGACGAAGAGAGGGAAGGTAGTCCACACAGAAGGGGTCTCACTCCCAGAAGGAACAATAGCAGACATTGAGGATGGTTACAAGTACCTTGGAATACCACAGGCAAATGGCAACCTCGAAGAGGTAACAAGGAAAACAGCAACTGCCAAATACCTCCAACGAGTAAGGCAAGTCCTAAGAAGTCAGCTCAATGGCAAGAACAAGGCACGGGCAATAAACAGCTACACCCTGCCAGTGATCAGATACCCTGCGGGAATAATAAGGTGGCCAAAGGAAGAGATACAGATCACAGACACGTTAAGACACGAAAGCTCCTCACCATGCATGGAGGGTTCCACCCCAAATCCAGCACCCTGAGACTGTACGCTAGCCGTAAAGAAGGCGGCCGTGGACTAGTGAGTGTGAGAGCCACTATCCAGGATGAAACATCCAAGATCCACAAGTACATCAAAGATAAGGCCCCAACAGATGACGTGCTCAGTGAATGTCTCAGGCAAAGGGGAACAGAGGAAGAAGAGCTGGAGGAGGGACCATCATGGGAGGACAAACCCCTACATGGGATGTACCACCGAACATAACTGAAGTGGCTGATATCAAGAAATCCTACCAATGGCTAGAACGGGCCGGACTGAAGGACAGCACAGAGGCACTCATCATGGCTGCACAGGAGCAGGCCTTGAGCACCAGAGCAATATAGGCCCAAATCTACCACACCAGACAAGACCCAAGGTGTAGGCTGTGCAAACAGGCCCTGAGACAATCCAACACTTAACTGCAGGGTGTAAGATGCTGGCAGGAAAGCATACATGGAGCGCCATAACCAAGTGGCTGGCATAGTGTACAGGAACATCTGTACGGAGTATGGACTGGAAACCCCGAGGTCAAAGTGGGAAACACCTCCAAAGGTGATAGAGAATGACCGAGCCAAGATCCTGTGGGACTTCCAGATTCAGACTGACAGAATGGTAATGGCAAACCAACCAGACATTGTGGTGGTGGACAAACAGCAGAGGAAGGTTGTGGTTGACGTTGCAATACCAAGTGATTGCAACATCAGGAAAAAGGAACATGAGAAACTAGAGAAATACCAAGGCCTCAGAGAAGAGCTGGAAAAGGCTTGGAAGGTGAAAGCGACAGTGGTGCCTGTGGTCATCGGAGCACTCGGGGCAGTAACCCCCAAACTGGAAGAGTGGCTACAGCAGATCCCTGGAAGAACACCAGACATCTCGGTCCAGAAAAGTGCAGTACTAGGAACAGCAAAGATACTGCGCAGAACCCTCAAGCTCCCAGGCCTCTGGTAGAGGACCCGAGCTCGAAGGATGAGTGACCACCCGCGGAGGGTGAAGGACAAAGTTTTTTTTTTTTTTTTTTTTTTCTATACTAGTATATGTATATATATATATATATATATATATATATATATATATATATATATATTTTTTTTTTTTTTTTTCTGTAGAGCTGTGTTGCAGGAGATGGGGCTGTCCTGATTGATCAGTCATGCAAGAGCGGCCAAAAAGTTGGAGAACTTGAAAAAACCTAAGGTTTGTGACATTTCTATTTAATAATTCAGGGTGTCTTCCTGCCTGGCAGTTGATGTAACACCACTTTTGTGATCCACTTTAGATAAAAAATATCAATATTTAAAGGAGCTCAGAAAGTCCCCAACAGGCAGTGGCACTGAGTCAGGGCAGCCTAGTGCTGCAACGTGGAAGTGTAACCCATCTATCCAGCCTCCCTGCCTCATTGCCTCAACCTTTCCACTTCTGCGCCATCATCCCCTTACTCAGTGCCACAGGAACAGAAGAGGAGGAAGCCATGCCAGCTAAGAGTCAATGGCGTGAAAGCCTCTTTAGGCTGCTTAAAAAGGCAGAGAAGGAGGAGGAGGAGAGGACAAGGAGAGAAGAGGAAAGAGAGGCGAGGTTTTTACATTTGTTAGAGAAAATTGTGAATAAATTCTAATTTTAAATTAAAACAATGGCAGAGTAACACCAAAACTCCATTTTGTGTAAAAATGTTATTGAATTTTATATAAAATGTACGCAATGCATACATTTTAAACAAAATAATCAACATCAAATATTATAATAGACTTAACACACACATTATTTATTGTTTTAATTTATTTACACAATGTTTTTTTCATTCAATTTAGAATTCTTACAGAAAATGGCAACAAAAGTAACAAGAAAAAGTTTTAATGGTAATCGTGATCCCGAAGAGCTTCAGGTGTGATGATGGGAGCTGACAGTGGAGCAGCAATATTTTTACCCATGTTACTCGGAAAACAGTTCCTCCCGGCTCTTTTGGTACGAGTGCTAGACCTAAGACTACGTCAATAAAAACTATAAAACCAATTTAAGTTTTGTCTACAAGTTTGTCTGTTTAATTCCACTCGGAAAAAGGTATAAGTACAACGCTGGAACACAATACACGAGTTAACGTGTGGTCAGCCCACGTGTTGTGCTGCTGGTCAACTCAATGCCCCAAAGGTCAACAAACATTTTGTTTCATCAGGTTGTCTATATGAGACATTGCATCCCATCACAAAAACCTTAATTGAACAAAAAAGGGCATTTGTCGCCCCCTCCATTATCTTCCTCAATTGGCTCGTTTGTTTTCAGACCAGTGACTGAGGCAGAGGTCTACAGAGCCCTCAAGCAGCTGGAAACAGACAAATCTACAGGTCCAGACAATCTTGATCCTTTTTTTCTTAAAATGTCAAAAGATTCTATAACTGAACCTTTGACATATCTTTTTAACTTTAGCCTTTCAAACAATGTAATCCCTATTTTCTGGAAGTCTGCTTTTGTTCTTCCCTTGTTGAAATGAGAGCTTCAAAAATTTATTGAGGTTCATGATATTTTATCAAACAATCAATCTGTTTTCTGAAAATTACACAGTACAAAAACTGCTGCAGTTAAAGTAGTTAATGATATCATTGAGGCTCTTGATTGTAAAAAGTTTTGTACAGTGTTGTTTATTGACTTGTCAAAGGCCTTTGATACTGTTCATGCAACCTTGTTAAATCGGCTGACCTTGTTGGCATGTCTTCCTCCTTTCTTTTAGTAAGTAAAGCAGTACCCCAGGGTTCTGTTCTGGGGCCATTGCTGTTTTCTATTTATGTGAATAATCTTTGTCAAAATGTGTCAAATGCTTTTTTTCACTTTTATGCTGATGACACAGTTATCTATTGTTCCTCTCCTTCAATTGAACAAGCCTTTGATTTCTCACAGTCTGCATTTGATGCTGTTCAGTCGCATCTAGATCAGCTGAGGCTAGTGTTAAATGCAGACAAATCTAAACTTATGGTTTTCTCAAATAGAAAATGGCTACCCTCTCAGCTCCCTAAAATAAAAACAGCTGAAGGAGAAAAAATACAAATGGTCTCTTCTTACAAGTATTTAGGCTTTGCTATTGATGAAAATCTGTCCTTTAAACAACATATTGAGCATCTTATACGTAAACAGAGGCTAAAGCTCAGTTTTCTTTTCAGAAACAAATCTCTGTTTATACCAGCAAACGTTTAATTTCTGCAACTTTTTTACCTTTATTGGATTACGGCAATCTCCTTTTTATGAATGCATCTGATCATCTTTTTAAAAAGTTAGACACTGTTTATCATTGTGCTTTACGTTTTATGACTGGTTGTGGAAATTGTACCATTGTACATTGTATGCTGCAGCTGAGTTTCCATCCCTGTATGTTTGCAGGTGGTCTCATCATCTTGGGCTCCTCCCATCTTACCTCTGCACATACATGTGTAAAAAACAACAACAGTATGCGCTGTGTTCTCAGAAGAACATACTGATGGTGGTTCCCAGAGTCAGAACAGAGTTGGGTAAGGCAACATTTCAGTACACTGCCCCCTGTGCATAGAATGAACTGCAAAAGGACCTAAATCTATCTGAACTTGTCAAACTCCATGAGCTTGGAAAATGTAACTGTTTTTGAACTTGCACACATTGACTTTGATTTTGTAACTTTTGATTGTAAATCTGTATATAATGCTGTCGTCTTGGCCAGGTCACTCTTGGATAAGAGATTTTTAATCTCAATGGAGGTTTCACCTGGTTAAATAAAGGATATAATAATAAAAAAAATACTTGTTTCTTTTAATAATTCAGTGAATGGTGTATCGTCCTGTCCATCCAAAGGTACAGGTCTACGCAAGGTGTGTGGAATTTCACTGAAAGCTTTCTTACCTTTTTCATTCATTTCTATCTTATAATATACTTGATGGGGTTCTTCAAGTGTCACATTAGATTTTAGTCCTATTACCTTCTGTCCTTTTCTGACAGGCCCATATGTCTCTGTACCACATGCAGGGTTATAGTCGTCAATTTCAAATAATGTCTGTCCTTTCTTGTAAATGGGATGGTTCTCTTTCTCAAAGCAGGAGTTAATTATATCAACCAGTTTCCCGAGACTCTACTTTCTGTTCTCTATTTCTGACCTCTCCTCTGCTACTTCTACTCCCTACTCATGTGCCCTGTTTTTCTGCCTCTAACAACCATGTGTTTACTGTGTCTCGATACCTTTATCTTGTGGCCCAGAGTGGGAGGTATGTTGACTGGATAGCCTTGAGGCCTTTGATCTCACTCCGTCCTCCTCTGAGTCTGAGAGCACTAGGAGGTCACTTGTCTTGCTTCCGCTGCCCTTTGCAGACTTATCCAGTTTTTCATGTTCACCTCTCTCTTTCTGAAAACATCGTTCAACATCATTGTCATCTGTCTTACCTGTCCCAGTTGAGTCTTGATGTTACTAGTGTCTTAACATCTCCTTCAATTCTTTTTCAGCATCTGTAGGCTTAAACACACATTCAAGTTCTCCCCCCAAAACTCCTATTACATGAGCTTGCATTTCAGATAAAAATGGATTGATTAAATTGATTGTGTGTGTTAAAAAGTTTCTAGCTTCAGTGTATGGAGACACTGTTTATTTATTTATTTATTTAGTTAGTTAGTTATTTTATTTATTCATATATTCATTTATTTATTTATTTAGTTATTTCTTTATTTTTTGTCAATGTCCTTCTGTGAAAGGTTGAAGCTACTTCTACTTTTACATTCATTAATCTAACAGTTAATAATTTTAGACATTGTTGTTGCTGGGCCCCAAGTCTACCAAGAACACCCTCTTCCTGCTTCCTGTACCATCCATTTTATTAATAATCTTCTTCCACAATTTACATAAGTTGTTTTAGTGTTTTTAAGTTTTATACAGCCCAACCCGTGGTACCTGCTGGGTAGGGCGTTGCTTCTCTTTTGTTCTTTTTTTTCCATGTCCACCATCTTGGAGTGCGACCTTCAGTGGTCTTTAGATGCTAGCTACATTAGCTTTGTTCTTTTTATGGGTTTTCAAGTGATTTTAGACACAAACTCGATCACTCAAAGATAGGAAATGTGCAGTAAAGATCTTCCACTCTCTGCACGAAGAGCAGGTACCACCCTATATATATATATATATATATATATATATATATATATATATATATATATATATATATATATATATATATATATATATATATATATATATATATATATATTTTATATATATATATATATATATATATATATATATATATATATATATATATATATATATATATATATATATATATATATATATATATATATATATATATATATATATATATATATATATATATATATATATATATATATATAGACTAGGCCCTCCCGTCCGCTAGTCAGACGAGGAAACCAAGCACATCCACCCCTCGTATCTATCCCCAGGTACCACAAACTGAATTCAAATCTGCCATCCCGTGAGTATAAAATATCTACAGTATATAGCTCCCCGAGGTATCCGCTTCTCTTTATATATTATATATGTATATATGTATATAGGCTACACAAAGCTTCATCCAAAACAGTCGTAAAAACACATAAAACATTTAAGACATTTTTAACATTTTTCTGAGTGTGCTACTAGTTTTAAAATAAACGTAGAGGCAGGTTTTTTTCTGTCTGGTCTGTCCTCGTAAGGACAGGCAGAAACTTTAGTTAACAAGGCTTTCTGCTCACCTTTTCATTTGCGGCCGCCAAATTGTGAAGAAGAAACTTGTCTGTCGTACAGAGAACACTTAAAAAAAAAACTTTTCCTTTCCAACACCGCAACCGGGCAGAAACACCAATTTCCGAAAACAGTTCCTCCCGGCTCTTTTGGTACGAGTGCTGGATCTAACACTACGTCAATAAAAACCAATGTAAACATTGGAATACAATACATGAGTTAACGTGAGGTCAGCCCACCTGTTGTGCTGCAGGTCAACTCAATGCCCCAAAAGTCCTAACCTTTGGACACACCTCACACAGGAGGGGGCACTTCCTGCATTTGTATCAGTAGTTCTCCACTAAGGGTCCAACCAGCTGTGACCGACAGTGATATTTAGTGTCCTAATCTAGGGTGCAGTGTAGAATGCAAAGTTAACAAATAACAAAAATAAACAGTTCTAAAGATGCATTTTAATAGGAAAAACCCTAACACCCAGATGTTTTCCACATTGCTGATCTTGCTGAGGTTGTCTGCCCTCAGCTTCTGGCCCTGCCTCTTCCTCCATGGGTTCCAAACCATCACTGATGCAGAGGATGTGGAGTATGGCACAATAGGCAATTACTTTCACAGAGAAGGTAGGTTTAACTTCAAGTGCCTTGAAGAATATTGCTCTAATAATGCTCTCTCTGTTATACAGCGTTATTTTGCATGGTGCCTATTGAATCTTGCCTCAATGGCACTCTTCACAGGCTCCCGGTAAAGGGTTAACAGGGTGATGGGCTGCGACATTCAAAGGTACCCGCCAACAATGATGTATCCTCTTGATGGGTAAAGGGCATTTACATATAAAATTAAATTCTAGCATCATGGACAGAGCTGGGGTAACCTACAAATATATAAATAAATTTACATTTATGGTCACAAACAGCTTGCATTTGTTTTGAATGGAACAGCTTTCTATTAAAATAACAATATAATATAATAATAAGTAGGGGGCTTGATTCTGATGTGGCAGCCATTAATGCTCCCCACAACTTTAGTAAAAGCCACAGATCCTGCCAACTGCTGAAAACCAGCTGCTGTTTCCAATGAAGGGAAATGGTCTGACACAATACATAATTTGTAACAGACTGTTGGACTTCACTTACAATTTCATGACGTCTTGCTAGTTTAGCAAGAAGAAATCATCGCAGACATCTTCAACGGAGAATGGATTATCTCCGCCTCCTTATTGTGTGTCGGCTTTGTGTCCTTATTATAAGGATTTGGATAATTGTAATAATTACAGCAAGATTTATATTTGGTGTCATTTCTAAATATAGTAAGCTGTGAGTATTTTGTGGCACAAGATAAATTCTAGGTCAGTGGCACGAAAATTATGTCCAGTGAATAGAGCACCATACATAGATGACAACAAATATGGTTAAATAAGGTTTTATCATATTGTTGCATAGTCTACATACTGTAAATTCTCCAATGGAGATATTGAAAATCTATTAACGTAAAAATATACCTTGATATTGATATAAATTAACTGTAATTGGCAGATGGGTAAGTGTGCATCTTATAAAAAACAGACAATCAGAACGAGACAAATCCTTTTTCATTAACATTTAATATAATGTTGAAAAATTGTGCACATTGTGTTTTGTTTGCCCGAGTTTGTAACAGGAAGTCCAGTGTATGGAGTACAAAAATGCGCCGGTGCTACGTTTTTTCTGGCAACCAAAAAACAAGTGTAGTGTCCGAAACCGTTCATTAATTGAGTGCACTCTATAGTCCACTATATAGTGAAACACTATATAGTGATTAGGGGGTTAGGGACTAGGGAGTACATTCGGACACAGCCAATGATTGTTGTTGTGTTGATGGTACGTGGTCCCCGTGGGCCCGCAGTTTAATCCACCCCTGTGCATGTTTACACATGTCCCAGTGCTGCAGTGCCGCTGCAGATGCCTGCTCTGCTGATATCATTGTGAGCTGTCCAAAGCTCTGTGCTGCCCTATTCTACATGTCTTTATCATGCTAATACCCTGCCAGTGCGCAGTCAGACGGTAGCAGGCCCGACCTAATCTCCCTCCGCTCCTCTCCTCCTCTGCTCCCTCCTCCTCTTCCTCTGTTCACAGCTCCCCTCTTCATCTGCCGCCGTCTTATCTCGCCCTCACTTCTTTGATAATCCCTCCCAAAATTGTCTTCAAAATTACACACAACAAAGATTCCCGTTCCTTGTTTAAAAAATGTGCGCTGAGCATAGAGAATATTGGAGATGAAAACTAGAGTGACTAATAGCTCTGTGTGTGTGTGTGTGTGTGTGTGTGTGTGTGTGTGTGTGTGTGTGTGTGTGTGTGTGTGTGTGTGTGTGTGTGAGACTGACACATTGCACATGGAGCGTAGTGTTGTTTTAACATGGCTGGTACATTATTCATGTTGATTGCAGCCTGTCCCATCTTGTTTCTCCATTATATTTGTGTTGTGTTAATAGAGCTCTTTGTGAGACTGTGAGACTCCTCCCTTTATTCCGGGGGTGTTCCAACAGAAAGGTCACCTTCCAAACATCCTGCTCTCAGTCAGAACAGAGGACTTTTACCATATTCTCATCTGTCATAGGCCTAATTTTCATCCATGACATAAAATCCTGGAAATTGTGAATTCCTCAACTCACTGATTGGCTGTCTATAAAGATAATTAGTTATTATAATTTATACATGAGTATGTTAATAATATGACACACTGCCTATAAGTGTGTATATTCTCTTTGATCATACGTCTCTCTTCATTCATACAGGTCTGACTTTGTGGAGGTAACTCGGGTGAATACTGTTACTGTTACGAAGTGTAATTATAGTTAAAAACAAATGCACCTGAATAAGAAAAAGTTAAAATAAGTTCCTGGAAAGAGTCTGGAAATTAGGTCTATGAATGTCAATACAGAGCCTGTGGTTTACAACAAACAGAAAAACACCTTTTTCAGTAGAGAGAGAAGAGAGAACTCCTTAAAGGGGCTGTGAGCTCAGTAGCGTCACTTGATCATCAGGAGCTTATTCTATTGGATAACTACAAAGGCAGTCATTAGTGCAAGTAAGTAAGACAGTGAGCACACTTTATTTAGCGCGACTGCTGACAAGGACCAGAAAGAGAGAGCATATTCTTAGTCCTGAGGTCTCTACACTGGCTCCTGGGTCCATTTTAAGGTGCTTTTATTGTTTTTTAAAGCTCTTAATGGTCTTTGACCTATTTATTTATCTATCTAATTTGCTTTTATCATATGAGCCCTCTGGTGATCTCAGGACCTCAGGCACAAATCTTTTAACTGTCCCAAACGTCCGAAACAAGACTCACGGGGGGACCTCATTTTGTCACCTTGATTCCCGTCTGTGGAGCATTCTGCCAGGGGAGCTGAGATCTGCTTCATATTTTTAAAAGCAAATTTAAAACACATCTTATTAGACTAGCTTTGAGGTAATTTTATTAATTTAGTTAGTTACGAGGGGCTTTTTTGTTTATGTTCAGACCGTTGTGCTACATGGCATATGTATGAAAAGTGCTATACAATTGATTGATTGATTAATTGATGTATTGATTGATTGATTGATATAGCCTAGCACCTCTTACAGATAGAAATCAAAAAGTGCATTACAAAGTGCAGCAATTTAAAGAGAAGAACAATAAAACACAGAAAAAACAATAATGGATAAAAACAAAACATAAAATCCCAATCAAATATAAGCTTGTTTAAATAAAAGCTTGCTTTTTAAAAGAATCAATAGATTTGACCAGATGCAAATACAGGGCCAGGCCAATCCAGGGTTTGGGGGCAACTGCCTAAAAGGACAGGTCTCCCCAAGTTATGAAAATCTAACAATAATTTACTTTTTCTTAAAAGTGGTCAATAACAAGACGCCAGTTTGATTCACTGAAGTTTAAATGAAATTAAATTTGTTTTGCACATGTCACAATAGAGACAAAAGAGTGCTAAAATTAGACGGCTCCAGGTCTGGTGCCATTAAAAACTCACAAACAAAACTAGACACTTGTGAACTTGTGTGTGCCCTTATTTTTGGACCTGTCATAATGTGGCTTTGAAGCAGTTTTGGACTCTGACAATTAACAAACATGCTCTAGAAGTCAGCAGCAAGAAAGTTGATATATTTTTTTCTCCCGTATTAAAGGAAATCATTTGGCCGCTGTGCTTTTCTCAGGTCTATACCCTGAGTGCTACTGCTGTGCACAGACCTCTGCCACTGATCCGCGGAACATAATGACTGTTCCTGCTGGTGCCACAGGAAACACCCAGACCAGACCAGGACTCACTCTTCTATGTGTTTTGAAACAGTATGAATAACATAATTTCTATCAGTAAATATCCATTTAAAACACTGCTTTTATTCAGCATAGTATTTGGAAGTGCAACAGGTGGAATGTTGTGGCAGGACCTTACGCATTCTGGGCTGCAGAAAGAAAACCAGAAACTAAAACTTGAAAAATGAGCCACAGTGAGCAATGAGCCACTATCATTGAAAATGAATTGCAGCCATGTTTCACTTGATCTCCAGGTTCTACAGTCCACATCCACAGCACACGTGGACCTGTGTATGTTCAATTAAAAAAGGCCTCTTAAAAAAAAGGTTTTACAGTGTGACCACTGTCAAACTGTCGCTGCCTTGTTTCCACTGGTGTTTCCACTCTGCTAGGTCCAGAGACGCCTGCTACAGAAACATGATGTGCCACAAAAGTTGTGTCTATTTCAGACTGAAGCAGACTTTTGAATTTGGATGCATTGTTAATATTTAATACAAGAGACTAAACCTTGGAGTATAGCAGTGAGAGGTTGGAGGTACAGCTGCTGCTGTGGTTAATTCCTATCTTTCTGAACATTACATTCATAGAGCGGCAGCAGTTTCCTAAAATCTATGGACTCAGTATTTGAGGTACAGGGTTAGGGTTAGGTTTGTGCAGTGTAGACAATTAAATTCATAAAGCCTAACCTTGACTCTGTTTAAAAATACAAACAGCTGTTGCTGTTTCGGACCCTTTTTAGAAATTGAATTGTGTCAGAACCTACCCAAGCCACACCGTATATAAGGTATTTGGTGAGACCAGAGATTTATTCTCAGATAAAAAAATAATACATCAGTATTATCTCCAGCCCGATAAGACACACACAGTGGATTGATTCCCTGTATAATTATACAGGGAATCAGTCCACTGTGCGTTGTTTTGAAACCAAACCAAGGTCAGGTAGACCAACACAGATTTACCGGCTTAGGCCCAATTTCATCATCTTCCCCTCTGTCTCACATCAAAGTATTTATTGATGTAAACATAAAAGATAGGGTTGAGTCTATTTATTCAATATCATAAGTGGGCAACACTTTATCTCACATACTTTTATTTATTTATTTATTAGAAAATACATAAAATGATGTGCCCAAGCCAAAGTTTAGAATGTTCACTTTGACAGTTACCATCTACGTCCACACGTGTGAGTGTGCACGAGTGTGTGATTTCACGGTGCGGGCTGCAGAGGCCAGGTAGCAGATCTAGTTTCCTGTGAGCCGCTTAAAACCACAGTTCCCACACTCATCACTGCTCTCGATCACACCCTTCATGTTGAGATATTAAATATATAGACATCAATCTAACCCCACCCCAGTGCCTCCAGACGGGCTGCTCTGTAGAACCAACCTCCAGTCCCCTACCCCCGTGTTCCGTATGAGGCTACAGCCCGGCCCACTAAGGACTGCAGCTCTGTGGGTTTCCTCTAACTCACTGTGGGTTATGCAAACAAACCTTTCATCTGTCAACAGCCCATAATGTCAGATTTATTGTGTTGCCCCCAGTAACCAGGCAAGCCAGCGTGTCTGAGTGATTCTTCAGCATCTGTTGGAGCCATGAGACTGTCCATCACACACTCACACAGCAGACAGTGTCAGCAGGAGGGAGACACACTGAATCTGCATCTGTTCTCTTCACACAAACAATACTGAACTCACCACAACAGGAGAGAACATGTTGTTAGTGCTGACTGCGTATAGTGTACTAGTAAATTTTGTCTGTTGACTTCTGTAAAGAGCTCTAACAGCAGATGAGACAGATGAGATGTTTCAGTAAGCATTTTAAACACCAAACAAAGTCTTAGCTGGATTAATGAATTATTTTAGATGGACAGCATTGCTAGAACTATATCACATCCTGGGAACATAACTATTGTATCCCCCTGTTTCTCAAAAAAAAAAAAAAAAAATTGAGTTGGATAAACTCAAATGCCATGTCCTCCAAATGGTTGTGTTAAACACTGATAAATACATTTTAGTGACTAATTAATGAGTGTAAGACAACCAGTTGGTCTTGGTCAAAACACTCTTCTGGCAACTCTGACACAGGTGGGAACAGACATGTAAACATGATTATATCACATTTCTGTGATGACACTAATAGAGCAAACTAGGATTTATTGACAGCTTATGCTAAAAAGACTTCCAACCAATGACAATTGAAATAATAGCAGAGTGTACAGTATTGTGTCGCTGGAGGGACTTTTTGGGAATTTGTGTGTCCTGCATGCTCTTCATAATCAAAAGAAAAGAATACCCAACCAAAAAGTGTTTTTGTTCTGATCAAAGCAGAGTTAAATGTTTCCAACACATTCCCCATTCAGCTGCTGTAGTTCTTATCACTCCTTTCTATTCTTAATCTGATAATGACAGACTATTTTAATTCTTATCCTTACAGACATTTCATGCACTAATGCCTTTTGTTCACGCGGAGATGTGATGAACTATAATTGCTTTGTTCTGCACATCATTTCTGTGCACTCCTCTTTCTTAAACAGAACTGAAGGGGACTTTTTACTAAAGGGTACCTACTAAATAAACAGAGAAACTCAACTTTAACTGGTCACACTGGTGCTGCTGATTTTACATTTGGTGACACCAATAATCAGATCAGAATCAGAATTACTTTATTCATCCCCAAGGGGAAATTCTTTAATTCCTTAATAAGTGTACGATTGCAGTTTAAGCAGTTTGTAAATGTTGTTATTGCCCAGGTGTGGGATTGCTCATTGCCCCCCGGCTCAGCCGCCATGTGTTGGAGTTCACCCCGGTGAACGAGAGGGTCGCTTCCCTGTGCCTTCAGGTCGGGGATAGATCTCTCACTGTTGTTTGTGCTAACGGACCAAATGGCAGTGCAGAGTACCCGGCCTTCTTTGAGTCTCTGCGAGGGGTGCTGGAAAGTGCTCCGACTGGGGACTCCGTCGTTCTACTGGGGGACTTCAATGCTCACGTGGGCAGCAACAGTGACACCTGGAGGGGCGTGATTGGGAGGAACGGCCCCCCCAGATCTGAACCCGAGTGGTGTTCTCTTATTGGACTTCTGTGCTAGTCACAGTGTATCCATAACGAACACCAGGTTCAAGCATAACGGTGTCAACCAGTGCACGTGGCACCAGGACACCCTAGGTCGATGATCGACTTTGTAGTTGTTTCATCTGACCTCCGGCCTCCAATGTCTTGGATACTCGGGTGAAGAGAGGGGCAAAGCTGTCAACTGATCACCACCTGGTGGTGAGTTGGATTCGATTGCGGGGGAGAAAGCTGGACAGACTTGGTAGACCCAAACGTACTGTGAGGGTCTGTTGGGAACGTTTGGCCGAGTCCCCGTCATAAAGATCTTCAACTCCCACCTCCAGCAGAGCTTCGACCAGACTTTGAGAGAGGTTGGAGACATTGAGTCTGAGTGGACCATGTTCTCCACCTCCATTGTCGACGCAGCCACTCAGAGCTGTGGCCGTAAAGTCTACGTTGCCTGTCGTGGCAGCAAATCCCAAACCCGGTGGTGGACCCCGGAAGTAAGGGATGCCGTCAAGCTGAAGAAGGAGACCTATCGAGTCTGGTTGGCTTGTGGGACTCCTGAGGCAGCTGATGGGTAAGCCAAGTGGGCTGCAGCCCGGGTGGTTGTGGAGGCAAAAACTCTGGTCTGAGAAGAGTTCGGTGAGGCCATGGAGAAGGACTATCAGTCGGCCTCGAAGAAATTCTGGTTAACCGTCCCGCGCCTCAGGAGGGGGAAGCAGTGCCCTGCCAACACTGTTTACAATCTGCTGACTTCAACTGGGGATATTGTTGGACGGTGGAAGGAATACTTTGAGGATCTCCTCAACCCCACCGACATGTCTTCCATTAAGGAAGCAGAGGCCGAAGACTCGGAGGTGGACTCGTCCATCACCCAAGCTGAAGTGACTGAGGTAGTTGGGAAGCTCCTCGGTGGCAAGTCACCGGGGGTGGATGAGATACGCCCTGAGTACCTCAAGTCTCTGGATGTTGTGGGGCTGTCTTGGCTGACACGCCTCTGCAACATTGTGTGGCGTTTGGAGACATTACCTCTGGACTTGCAGACCGGGGTGGTGGTCCCTCTTTTCAAAAAGGGGGACTGGAGGGTGTGTTCCAACTACAGAGGGATCACACTCCTCAGCCTCCCCGGGAAAGTCTATGCCAGGGTACTGGAGAGGAGAATGCGGCCGATAGTCGAACCTCGGATTCAGGAGAAACAATGCGGTTTTCGTCCCGGTCGTGGAACACTGGATCAGCTCTATACCCTCTCCAGCTGGAGGGTTTATGGGAGTATGGGATATATTTGCCCAACCAGTCCACATGTGCTTTGTGTATCTGGAAAAGGCATTTTGACTCTGTCCCTCGTGGTGCCCTGTGGGGGGCGCTCTGTGAGTATGGGGTCCGGGGCCCTTTGCTAAGGGCTGTTTGGTCCCTGTACGACTGGAGCAGGAGCTTGGTTCGCTTTGCCGGCAGTAAGTCAGACCTGTTCCCAGTGCATGTTGGACTTTGGCAAGGCTGCCCTTTGTCACCGGTCCTGTTCATTATCTTAATGGACAGGATCTCGTCTCTGCTTTTTGCAGATGATATTGTCCCGTTGGCTCTATCAAGCCAAGACCACCAGAGTGCACTGGGGCGTTTTGCAGCCAAGTGTGAAGCGGCTGGGATGAAGATCAGCACCTCCAAGTCTGAGACCATGGTTCTCAGTCGGAAAAGGGTGGCTTGCCCCCTTCAGGTTGTTGGAGAGCTATTGCCTCAAGTGGAGGAGTTTAAGTATCTTGGGGTCTTGTTCACGAGTGAGGGAAGGAAGGAGTGTGAGATTGACAGACGGATCGGTGCAGCTTCTGCAGTGATGCGGTCAATGTACCGGTCTGTTGCGGTAAAGAAGGAGTTGAGCTGCAAGGCAAAGCTCTCAAGTTATCGGTATTTCTACGTTCCTACTCTCACCTATGTTCATGAGCTTTGGGTCATGACCGAAAGAACAAGATCTTGGAGGAGCTCAAAGTAGAGCCGCTGCTCCTCAGCATCGAGAGGAGCCAGCTGAGGTGGCTCGGGCATCTGTTTCAGATGCCTCCTGGACGCCTCCCTAGGGAGGTGTTCCGGGCATGTCCCACCAGGAGGAGACCTCGGAGGGGGGGACCTATGTCTCTCGACTGGCCTCAATATCCCCCCGGAAGAGCTGGAGGAAGTGTCTAGGGAGAGGGAAGTCTGGGCGTCTCTGCTTAGACTGCTGCCCACGCAACCTGACCCCGGATAAGCAGTAAAAGATGGATGGATGGATGCCCAGGTGTAATGATAGCAACAGTTTACTCATGTCCTCGAGATACAGTACATACTTCCTCATCCAGCTCATTATTTAGAAGTAGTCAAGCAATAACACCAAGCAGCCACTGTGCTCAGGAACAGGGAGCTTTGACACTGAGCTGTGTGGTGTTCTCAAACACTGTTATATTGCATGTGCAATCCCCATTCTCTGTATCAAGGAGAGGAACAGGCCTGTAACAGGACTATGCAAAGGGTTGAACTGGCCCAAAGTGAAGGAAATGTCCAAAGTCACTCAGTACAGAGCACCTAATTAAAATCAAGAGGAAATAGGCTATTTAATGTGTGTTGGTATGTTATCAAAGCCTGATTTTTATTGAATGTACTTGTTTGAGGTAAATGAGTTCTCCATTACTCCTTTGGTTCATATAAAATGTAGTAATCACGAAACACTGACAAAAAGGCAGTGCTTCTCCTTTTAGAGGAAAGAACAAGAGGCTCAGAGTCTCTACACCACAATCATGTGGAAGAAAAATGTAACATATTTAGTGTTTTATTTTGTGTTTCTTTTTATCTGGACAACACAAAATAATCTTTAACCTTAGCATGACAGATATTCAAAAACATAGTTGCCACCCCTATTTTACGAGCGAGCAAGATTACCGAGCGTTTGTATTGAGATGGACCTAGCAACAAAAAATTACCTGTCTCTAGCACTTCCCAGACACACAAAAAGAAAAAAATAACCCCCCCCCCAAAAAAAAACAAAGCTTCATCAAGCGAGGCCTGCAATGCATTTTGGGGTTACGCTTTGCCAGGGACTCTTATCTTTGTTGGCTCGTTTGTTCAATAACCTTCACCAGAGATAATGTGAGCCATGACAACTTTATAAATGTAGCCAGGATGTAATATAGGCTTTAATTGTTATTACAGCCCATCTAATGCTAACTCTGTCACAACTGGCAATGGTTGTCTCGTTATATTTACTGTCTGTTTATAGGAACAAAAATCACATTTGTTTGTCTCTCAGGTGTGATCCAAAGTATGACATACAATAACACTTAGACTAAATTCAATATATTTCAGGATATGGTGGTGAGGAGTACTGTACCACGTCAGCAGCGAACACGAGTGGGCCTTCTGCAGATGCCAGCATGCTCCTCTGGATGTGGGAAGCACTGACAAAGAGGTCATACCATCAGGTTCTGCAGCACGAGGACCTGTCACAGACTGGACTCCACAGATGTGTCTGAAGGATGTGGACAAGTGTCTTCTCTTTCAGTGAGAGTATAAAACATTATTTTACTCACTGAAGTTTGTTTTGTTAGTATATGCCAGAGCTGAATGTGTGAATAAGGCAATTATTAACACAATGAAACAACATAATAGTACTAATAATAATGTTTTGTTATTATCACAGCACTAACGTGTCTACACAGTAAAGATGGCCAAAGACTATAGCTACATCCCTCTGTAGTTCAGGCAGGTGGAACACGCTGGCTGAGCCCTGTTTGGTTTGGCTGGTCCTGGTGTGGCTCGTCTGTTCTCCATCACATCCAGAAAAACGACGAGTTACAATCTGGAGAACTTCATCTTTCTCCTGTAACTGTGCCTGAAAATGGAAGCATTGTTTAGATTACATAGGTTTATTTGGGTGTGTGATCATTTCTGTAGACCAGGGGTGCTCAACACGTCAATCACGATCGACCGGTAGATCGCGAGGTAGTTTTAGTAGATTGCATGACAAAAAAAAAAAAAAAGATTGACATACAGGGCAGCCAGTCAGATGAAATCTGAATTTTTCTGACGCTTAGGTCACTGCGCATGCGCAAACAACGGCGCTAAGTGCAGCAAAACTAACGCTTAAGCAACTTACCTCCAACTTTTAAACCTCGTTTTTTTTTCTCTTAAACTTAAGAAAGGGTATAAAAATGAGTGAGGGAACTGGACCAAGTAAGAAGACAAAAACTTATCGCTTTCATACGGAATGGGAGGAGGACTTATTTTTACGATGATATAGTCAGTGCTTTAGGTGGGCCGGTACGCACTGGTACTCAGTACCGCCACTTCCAAATATAGCTCTTGAGCGTACCGCCACTTCTCCATGAGCCCAGAACGCTGTCGCTTTCCAGAGCGCCCTTCATAATGCACGATTCCTTATTCGTCCCACCGAGAGCAGAGACTACATTACCCATACACCCTTGAGTTTTACAAGTGAAAAGCGCATGCCTCGCTTTTGCTGCTGTCAGTGTCAACAACTCAACGTTGCCGGAGAGGGTGTGTGAAACATGCACACTCGGCTCGGTAAAAATACAAATACAGTGAAAACAACACTTAATATGCTCTCCTGGCTTCAGACTCTGAGCACTAAAAGAACACGGTCAGAATCAGATGAGTCGCTGGCTGACACCCCAGCTACTGTTCTATGGTTATGTTATTTTTTATAATTTATTTTATGTACGTTTTGTTAAAAAAAAATCAATACCCTTTTGCACATTTCATTTATGTTCAGTAGCTCTTTTTAGCTCAAGCAAATCCACAAACTAATAAAAGGATTTTTTTTAAGGTCGTCTGTTGACTGCTGTCTATAAAACCCCTTCAATATAGTTGTTACCTCAGGGGATGAGGGGAGTCATCAAAAAAAAATATAGGCTATAACAGAGTACCAGCACCTCTTTTGGTCCACTTAAAGCACTGTACATAGTTAATTATGTTGTGTTGTGCAGTATTACGGTTTGCAAGGTACATCAACATAAATTGTACATATAAAGAATCCTTAATATATTTGTAAATAAATATATGTTTTGCATTTTTGTAGTGGGTAGATCATTTTGACTTGATCATTTTATAAGTAGCTCGCGTGCTGAAAAAGGTTGAGCACCCCTGCTGTAGACCTACCTGTCTCTGTTGTCCTGGCAGCAGCTGAGCCCCCCTCAGTCTGTCCTCCTCACTGACAGCTCCTGCTGTCTACCTATTACATTATTATCTACCTATTACATTTTTTTTTTTTCCTCTTTTCTCCCTCCTCCTAGGGTGGACACAATATGTTGTGATATTGGGCTGTACAAAAATAAATGTCTTGTTGTGTCCTTGTTTGTGGAGATAATGAGACAGTTGCTCAGGAAAATAACTGAAATGACAGAAATGTGAGATAGACTTGTACAAAAGTACAAAAACCTGGGCAAAGCAGAAGCTACAGACTGACAGAAATAATATAATAATAAAATAGTGAAATAGTGGGACTGTCACTAATGTCTGAGAGTGAGGCTGCTGTGAGGCTCGTTCTTTACTGACCTCATGGAGGCGAGCAGCAAAAGTAGATTGATCCAACTTAATAGCGGGGGTCTGATGGTCCTTGATATGTTTTTAACAAAATAAGTTTACTTTCATGTATTGATGATGATGTTAAAATACTAAATGGTGTACATTGTGAGATAATTCATTTCTGACTCAGTGTCAGCTCCATTGACCTATCACACTGAAATGTAATATAATAATAAAATAGTGAAATAGTGGGACTGTCACTAATGTCTGAGAGTGAGGCTGCTGTGAGGCTCGTTCTTTACTGACCTCATGAGGCGAGCAGCAAAAGTAGATTGATCCAACTTAATAGCGGGGTCTGATGGTCCTCCCCATGAATGTTTTTAACAAAATAAGTTTACTTTCATGTATTGATGATGATGTTAAAATACTAAATGGTGTACATTGTGAGATAATTCATTTCTGACTCAGTGTCAGCTCCATTGACCTATCACACTCACACACTGTAATTAATAATGATAAAAAAAAGAGAGACAGAGTGAAGACATGTGTTGGACAGAAACGTTTGTGAAGTCTGAGAGCCCGTCCACACGGAGACGCGTATCACTGTATACGTAACGGATCCGGCGTTTTGGGAGACTGAATCCACTATTTTTTGAAACCGGGTCCTGAAGTGGATAAATCTGAAAACGACACCCTTGCGGTTTCGTTTGTACAGCTAATCCGTATATTTTGTGAAACGATGATGTCATCACATCACGTGTCGGCTGCAGGGCGCAAGGTTATGCGCATGCTCAAAGTCTTCTTCTCAGTGTATAGTGTATACCTGTGGCAGAATTATACTGGTATGGCATATATACTACACCGTTTTCAGTCGGTTTCAGTGGTTTTGTGTGTACGCAGATATTTCTTGAGACAACGCCGTTTATGTTTACGGAATTTTTTTTAGAACGAGGAAAAAAAATTATCGGATAGGGAATGCACCGGCTTCGTGTGGATGTAGTCTGAGTGTGGACAGACTTCACCCTTACTGAAGAAACTCATCGTGGCTAACAATAAAACCCCCTTGCTATTAAGTTGGATGAATCTACTTTTGCTGCGTGCCTCATGAGGTGAGTACAGAGAGGAAGTCAAAGGACAAACAGTAAATGACTGTCAATATGAAATCTTCTATTTTAATTTTTCTGATCTTAAACTCATGAAATGAAACATAAATATATGTAAATTAAATTCGAATTGGGGCATCACATGGAATTTCTGCTTAGGGCACCCAGACGGCCCTGCTTATAAAAGACATAAAGAATACAAAGGGAGGCAACTGGTTACTTCTGACTCACATAAGACTTACTTTTCAATAAATATCTAAAATGTGGTGCTGTAAATCTGAGTTCATTTAACATGTTCCGGGAAGATTTGTGTCCTTACAAGATGGTGATGTGCCCCAGAATTACAGTACATAAAGGAGTACATAGGGGCAATATTGTGTCTAGTGTCACAAAACCATCCATTCTTGTAATTCCATTCAGGCTCCATATTTTGAGGTTAAAGTTACATAGAAAATGTGTTGACTTTAATTACTCTCTTCCTATATTTGTGTCTTTTAGGAGACTTACCTAATTCTAGCACCAACTGCAAACCACATTTCTCCTTTAGCAACAATAAAGCCAAACTGAAGTAAATGTGTTATTATTGTAACAGTAGGTGATAATTGCCCCCATTGGACTGTAATGGCAATTAAAGAGATAATTGTTCCCTTTTAATTGGACGAGAAATCTGCTTGTATTTTTAACCTCTCTTTTCCACTGGACTTCTTTAAAATTTTGAAGCCCTTCTTCTGGTGTGTCCCTCTCACAGGAAAAGAATCATTGGTGCTTAATAGATTTAGCTCTTCTCTAAGTGAAGAGACAATGAGAGAACCATCAATTCATCTGCCATTAAACGGCTCCAATCTAACCTCTACAAACTCCACCGCTCAGAGTCATCTCTGTGTTTCCTGGCCAATCTGAAAAGCTATCTTCTCACTAATCTCAGGCTTTCAATTCGCCAGGGGACAGGGGAGTCGGGGCAATTGCCCATCTCGGAGATGATCTGTTAGCCCCACGTAAATGTTTATGACACAGGCCAATCTCCCAGGTGTATGTGCCAACGCGCGCGCGCGCACACACACACACACACACACACACACACACACACACACACACACACACACACACACACACACACACACACACACACACTGAATGTGAAAAGCTGTTATTGGGCAAGTCAGTGGAGTGGAACTGTCAGATAATAGGCTGGTTTCTGTGGCTGTGCATGAATAAGGGACTCTGTGTGAGGAGGCCCCGGCTCACACAAACGTTCCTTAATCAGAAGGAAAAGTGGAGTTTGGACCCCCGCTGAAGGGGAGCAGGCCAGAGGAGGAGGAGTGATGGAGCGTGACACCAGCAGGAGGAGAGGCGCAGATAAAGACACAGAAAAGGCATCTCAGCCCTGTGCCTGCTTATTTTTCTATTTGCAAACACCAGCTTCATTACCCAGAGTTCAACAGGAGCGGGTTGCATCAAGGTCAGACTAATGAGATGGCCACTGAAGGGACGTCATGTAACACATCCTATTGCACAGGAGCCTTTCCCTCCACCATGATCTTTTTTTTTTTTTTTTTTTTTTTTTTTTAACCTTTATTTATCCAGGTGTGTATAAACTGTCTGTGTGAATCTTCATTTGACAAACATGGCTGTGTGGTGTGACTATTGTACATGTTTTTTATTGGTAGAAACCGGAGTACCCGGAGGAAACCTACATGAACACAGGAGAACATGCAAACTCCACACAGAAAGGCCCTGCCTTGGATGGGGTTGAACCCAGGACCTTCTTGCTGTGAGGCAGGAGAGCTAACCACTCTGCGCACTGTGATCTTGACTTAAGTCAGCGCTTTGTCTCTTCAATTTGTTTTCTCCAGACAAGGTGTGTATAAAGCTATTTGTCTGTGTGAATCTTAATGTGAGCAGGGCTATGGCTGTGTGGAAGCAAAGAGTGTGGTTTAACACAAGTCTCACTTCAACCACAGCTGTTCATTTTATTGTTGCATTAGCAGAAGAAAACATACAAAATAATTTTTCACAACAACAGTCTCTGACTAGTGTTTCCACTGTTTGAATAGCCTCCTGTGGAAGGTCAGAGGCAGGTATGTGATACAGCTGCATGTAGAAGAGTTCTGCATTTTAAGGACTCACTCTGTTATGTCACAAATTGTGCACACATGAATAGTGACGTATGTAGGAAGACTTCTCTCAGAAAAAAACAGCAAAGTCATTCATACTGACCAGAATACAAATGCTCACATCAGGACATCACTCAGTCATGCCACATTTATATCCCGTTACTTTACATTTACATTTACATTTAGTCTTTTATCCAAAGCGACTTACATTCATCAGTGTTACATTTACATTTATATTTTCTTATAGAGCCCCATTTTTATGGAATGGGCTCCCGGCGGAAGTGCGGCGAGCTGACTCTGTTGAAGTTTTCAAAAGCAAACTCAAAACATACTTATTTCACCAAACGTATGGAGATTGATTGATCATAGGTACACGTTTACACTGGTTGTAGCTGTAGGTACACGTTTACACTGGTTGTAGCTGTAGGTATACGTTTACACTGGTTGTAGCTGTAGGTACACGTTTACACTGGTTGTAGCTGTAGGTACACGTTTACACTGGTTGTAGCTGTAGGCAGTAGCGGTTTTAGGCACGGGCGAACCGGGCAGCCGGGCGCATTTTTGGGGCGCAGCACGAGCAGATTAATTAAAAAAAAAAAAAATTACTCTGCGTCGCGAAGCGGTTTTTCATCATTTATATCATTTCACTGTGTGTGGAATTGGCGAATTGGCGCTCCTGCAGCTGCAGCGCCCTGCCAAATGTACCATGCACGAAATGTGCATCATCAAACAACGGTCAAGCCACCCCGTTCAAACCAGTCAAGCCAGCCGTCTTTATTTATTACAAAGAATCTGATGTAGCATTTCAAAATAAAAGCCCCCTGAAAATTCACAATTTTCTTTAATATTTCACCAACTTTACATTTGATTTTATAGAAAACTACTAATTGCCAAAGGGTCATTCCACTTCTGGTGTGTAGCAGAGGACCTCCTGATGCTCTCTAAGAAATTTGTGTGAGAGAAGTGTAAAAGGGGGTGGGGCGCGAGGCGCGGGTGACATTTCACCTCTGGGTCTCTCTCAAATGGAACAGACAGTCTATAGTTCCTGCAAATGAAACTAGGTAATACAAAACAATTATGCAGTCATCAAGGTGAATTGGTTTAGTCTTGACTTCTGGTCGTGAGTGACAGTTGGGGGGATGGGAAATCTGTTGATTGTCGAGTGCCAAATAAACAGAGATGGAGAAGAAAAGGTCAAAGCCATCAGGTGCCCAATTTCGAAAAAAAAGAAAAGAGAGGAGAAACAAGCAAAAGATTAAGGTATGCAACTATGTTCTCTCTCTCTGTATGATCCATTTCATGAATGAAGAGCTAATGTTAATTGGTGGTGGGTATAACTCTTTGTTAGCCTTTTTGCTAATGATGCTTGCTATGCTTATACAACAATAATTTGGTTTCAACTCACTAATGAGATCTAATTTAATATTGTGCTTTGCAATAAAACTGTTACAAGTTCAGTTATCATTTCCATCTGTTGGTTTAACGTTAGGCCCTGTAAATAACCAACGGCATTTTCAAATCTTTAGGTTAAAGAGACATTTGCTATGTAGCTATTTGCTACACAGTGTGCTAAGTATAGTTTCCTAAGTATAGTTTTACAAGTCATAACTAAAAGTGTGTCATGCATAGAATTTGAGGCAGTAACCAAAGAGCTAATAGTTCTTTCATGAAAGTTAGATTAATATACAAATTAATATCCTGAAACCCAAAAGATTTTGGTGATTAAAAAATAAAATCCCATTGTTTTTGCCTATACATATAATTTAAAGTAATTTTATTTTTTAAACGACTGAGTCCTAGTGACCATAGCATAACATGAATAAAATATAATTTTTCAATATTTTTTTTTTTATCATTTGTTTCTATGCTCTAAACAATGTGATGACATGGGGGAAAAAAACTAATAAAATAAATAAATGTTTTTTCCGGGTCTAGGAGGGTATAGCGTGTAATGACAGACATTTAGTGTGTAAGAGCATGTTTATGTAACCCTTCTATTATGTTTTGAGTCAATTTGACCCCAGGCTGTTTTAGCTTTATAAAACATTATCCTATGGTCTTTTGATTTCAAATGCAATTCAATTGCAATTTCAGGAGCACTTCTAAAATATTTTGGAGCATCCTCTGCCACTGGTCAGGGTGAGCCAACCACCTCCCCCGCTACACAGGCCTCTTCTGGAATGGTCTCGACCCTTCAGGATGAGCCAACCACCTCCTCCGCTACACATGTCTCCACAAATATCTGATATTGAGGATGAAGACCTCTTTGCCTCTACTTCTCCCCAGCATGAGCTTTCAGGTGTGCATATGTTGTGTGTGTATAATATAATATAACTGTTTGTGCAGAACTTTGTTTGTTATTTGTGTGTGTGTGTGTGTGTGTGTGTGTGTGTGTGTGGGAGGGGGAGGAGGGGGGGGGCGCTCGAAAAGGGTCTCGCCCAGGGTGTATTTCAATGTAGAACCGCCACTGGCTGTAGGTACACACTAAATCTGCTCATATTATCACATCTACCTATTACAGTTTTTTTTTTTCCTCTTTTCTCCCTCCTCCTAGGGTGGACGCAAACCTCTTACCTGCTGGGTGATGTGTGCCCCCCCCGCGCCTGTGCTCCAGTGTGAGGGAACCCACCCATCCGTCATCTACCTTGATGTTGGCCCCATCCACTATTGCACACCCAGAGTGGACACTGGACACTGCCAATATAAATGTTTTTATTTGTGAAAATGTTTGTGTATTTCTATGTATTTTTCAACTGTCCTGGACACATTCCTGCACGGCCTGTCCGTCCTGGGAGTGGATCCCTCCTTCTGTGGTTCTCCCTGAGGTTTCTCTTTTTTCCCGGCTGGGTTTTTTTGGAGTTTTTCCTTACCCTGATGGAGGGTCTAAGGACAGGGGATGTTGTCTAGTGCAGTCTGTTAAGCCCTTTGAGGCGACTGTTGTTGTGATATTGGGCTGTACAAAAATAAATGTCTTGTCTTGTGTGTGTGTCTGTGCGTGTGTGTGTGTCTGTGTGTGTGTGTCTGTGTGTCTGTGTGTGTGCACGCGTGTGTGTGTGTGCGCGTGTGTGTGCGCGTGTGTGTGTGTGTGCGCGTGTGTGTGTGTGTGCGCGCGTGTGTGTGTGTGTGCGCGTGTGTGCGCGCGTGTGTGTGTGCGCGTGTGTGTGTGCGCGCGTGTGTGTGTGTGCGCGCGTGTGTGTGTGCGCGTGTGTGTGGGTGTGTGTGTGTGCGCGTGTGTGTGCATATGTATGTGTGTGCGCTTGTGTGTGCATGTGTGTGTGCGCTTGTGTGTGCATGTGTGTGCACGTGTGTGTGCGTGTGTGTGTGTGTGTGCGTGTGTGTGTGTGTGTGTGTGTCTGTGTGTGCGCGTGTGTGCGCATGTGTGTGCGTGTGTGATTGCATGTGTGTGTGTGCGCGTGTGTGTGCGCGTGTGATTGCATGTGTGTGTGTGTGCGCGCGTGTGTCGCGTGTGTGTGTGCGCGCGTGTGTGTGTGTGTGCGCATGTGTGTGTGTGTGTGCGCGCTTGTGTGTTTGTGTGCGCGCTTGTGTGTGTATGTGTGTGTGCGCGCGTGTGTGCGCGTGTGTGTGCGTGTGTGTGTGTGTCTTACCTTGTCTTGTGTCCAGGTGTTAAAAGAGTCCCCAGGGAAACAAGAGCTCATTTTTTATGGCTTTTCAGACTACATTGGTGTATTGTTTAAGGTTTTATATACATATTTGGGTTTGTATACAGTTTAGGGTTATGGTTTATGTTTATGGGGGATGTTAACTTAGTTTTAGGAGGCTAGGGAATATACTTTTAAATATTCCTTTGGGGTTTCAGTGGGGTGATCAAATTTAGGTAGCAGGTATTTAAGGCGCCTTTTCAATCATTGTATTCTTCTTCTTGGATCTGCAGCTGTAGAAACCACAGCTCTGATGCCTCCATTGCATAGTGCACATTTTGTAAAGATGAATAATTGAAAATTTTGTGGACAACGCGATTTTGCCTCTGCTTGCTATTTATCTTCTCACTGCTCCAAACGCTAATGACCAGCTACATCACAGTCACTTATCCACAACATCAAAAGTAAACACTGCTTTCTATGGAGCTCTGCGACTGTCCCTGTGTAGTGGGATAGTCACGTTATACAGAAGCAGGTGCTACAGGTTAGCAGTAGCAGAGTGGTTAGCACTCCTGCCTCACAGCAAGAAGGTCGTGAGTTCAAAACCTGGCCGACTCAAACATTCTTGGTCGACTCCGGTCTTTCTGTGAGGATTAGTTCCAGGTACTCCAGCTTCCTCCCACCGTCCAAAGACATGCATGTATAGGTTAATTGTCAAATCTAAAGTGTCCCTAGTGAATGTGAGAGTCAATGGTTGTCTGCGACTAACTGGCCACTGTCCAGGGTGTACCCCGCCTCCGGCCCAAAGCTGCTGGGATAGGCTCCAGTCACCCTCGACCCCTAACAAGACAAAGTGGTAGAAAATTAGTCAATGAATGAACTGTATGATGGCCTCTGCTGAATTGTTATTTCACTGCTTCTGACTGTTCGGGGATCTTTCGATGCCTTTTCCTGACAGTGGAAACTGATTGTGAGCCATACCAAACTGAAGCATGCGTTAGTGTAAGGTGTTCACCTGTGTCCTGAGGTTCATGCTGCATTGTTCTCTCCAGTTCAATCTCACTTGTCTCCTCACACAAACCTGCTTGAAAGCCAAAAACAATGACAGATGCGTAAATATGAGGGTTAGGAGTTGCTGCTGCAGATAAGAAAAACTTATTGGATACAAACAGGAGCCAGAGCAGTGCTGTCAGAATCACAAATGTGTTTGATGTGGCAGACTTGAAACAGGCTCTTAACAGCGCAGCTCTTCAAACTGTTAATCTCTCAAAGCCACTGAGGATGGGGAAATGTGGAAGGTGGCCTGTGCAAAGAGAGAGGGGGAATGGGGGAGGGAAATGATAAGAACTGCTGCTTTTGAACTTGAAGAGCCTGATTTGAAATGTCAGGACTCCCCCCACTCACAGGCTCTCATCGGGGGTTCCTCCGTCTCTGTGCACTCGAGTGGTTTCAAATAATTAAACAGGTTCTGTTTTAATTAAGACAATAAAGCCTAGATTGAGGAGGTAAAACCTACCAGATGTCAGGCAGAGGGCTAAGTGGCAGGCTGATAACTGGAGAGAGGCCAGGAAAAATAAATATTTCTAAACTCTAGATTTGTTTCTAGACAACTGACTCAAGACAGGTTCAGGAGGGTTTAGACTGCTCCTTCTTGTGTCAGACCCTTCCAGTACGTACAGTAATAGAGAGTATGGAGCCATTACTTATGACTAATTCTGAAAAAAGGTCAAAGTTCAGCAAATACAAAACATAATAGGAGCTACTATGTACATACGTCTTAACTTTCATTCACCACTTCTTCACATTTACACACCACTTCTTCACTTTTACACATTGCTACTTCACCTTTACACACCACTTCTTCACTTTCACCCACCAGGGGCGCCTGCAGGATTTTATCTCAGTGTATGCACAGATTTAGAACCGCTCCTGATCCACACACAACCATAGGCTCATCACAGTCGCTCAACAAACAACCATAAATCTAAATAATTAATAAAAGGAAAATCTTGTAAACCTATTAGATGTTAATCTCCTCCTCCCAGTCACATCAAACCGTTTAAGCACTTCCTCACAGTCATGTCTTCAGGCGCCTCAATATGCTGAAGTCCGCTCTGCTGAGGCAGTGGACACTGACATAGTTACAAAAACTTTTAGCACACAGTGTAGCCTACAATGTGGAAGAGCAGTGCTTTAAAACCTGAGTGATGTCACTGCAGCGAACTATTAACCTGCTTCCATAACTCTACTTCAGCATCGGCTCAATCTAGTGCATCGGCCCCACGTACTTAATTAGTTGATTATTTTTTATTATTATTTCTTGTTACAATCTGTCCAGCAATTCTTTTTATCCAGATACTGGCTCCTTCAGTCTTGGGAGTGCTAGGCACTCTCCATGTCTCACTTCAGAATCAAGGTGATCAATGAATGAAAAGAATGTTTTTGTCACCAACTCACCAACTCTCTCATTTTTGTAAACATTGTTTTAAAGATGACTGCTGTCCAGTAGAGGAGATGCAACATTTGCCTAATTTTTGGTCGTTTTCGCAAACGCAACATGTAAATTTAACATGTACGTTTTAAAAGGCCGTTTACTCATTTTGATCTCTAATGTTGTTTTTCCATCCATCCATCCATCCATCCATCTTCTACCACTTATCCGGGGCCAGGTCGGGGGACAGCAGTGTAAGCAGAGATGCCCAGACTTCCCCCTCCCCAGACACTTCCTCCAGCTCTTCCGGGGGGATACCGAGGCATTCCCAGGCCAGTCGAGAGACATAGTCTCTCCATCGGTCCTAGGTCTTCCCCCGAGGTCTCCTCCCGGTGGGACATACCCAGAACACCTCACTGGGGAGGCGTCCAGGAGGCATCCGAAACAGATGCCCGAGCCACCTCAGCTGGCTCCTCTAGATGAGGAGGAGCAGCAGCTCTACTTTGAGCTCCTCCCGAGTGACAGAGCTCCTCACCCTATCTCCAAGGGAGTGCCCCGCCACCCTGCGGGGAAAGCTCATTTCGGCCGCTTGTACCAGGGACCTTGTTCTTTCGATCATGACCCAAAGCTCATGACCATAGGTGAGAGTAGGAACGTAGATCGACCGGTAAATTCGAGAGCTTTGCCTTGCAGCTAGGCTCCTTCTTTACCACGACAGACCGGTACATCGACCGCATTACTGCAGAAGCGATCCATCAATCTCACGTTTATTCCTTCCCTCACTCGTGAAAAAGATACTTAAACTCCTCCACTTGAGGCAGGAGCTCTCCACTAACCTGAAGGCGGACAAGCCACCTTTTTCCGACTGAGAACCATGGTCTCAGACTTGGAGGTGCTGATCCTCATCCCTGCCACTTCACACTCGGCTGCAAACCGTCCAGGTGCACACTGAAGGTCCTGGCTTGATGGAGCCAATGGGACAATATCATCTGCAAACAGCAGAGATGAGATCCTGTGGTCCCCAAACCAGACTCCCTCTGGCCCTAGGCTGCGCCAAGAAATCCTGTCCATAAAGATAATGAACAGGACCGGTGACAAAGGGCAGCCCTGGCGGAGTCCAACATGCACTGGGAAAAACGTCTGACTTATTGCCGGCAATGCAAACCAAGCTCCTGCACCGGTCGTACAGGGACCGAACAGCCCTTAGCAAAGGGCCCCGGACCCCATACTCCCAGAGCACCCCCCACAGGGTGCCACGAGGGACACAGTTGAATGCCTTTTCCAGATCCACAAGGCACATGTGGACTGGTTGGGCAAACTCCCATAAACCCTCCAGCACCCTGCAGAGGGTATAGAGTTGGTCCAGTGTTCCACGACTGGGACGAAAACCGCATTGTTCCTCCTAAATTTGAGGTTCGACTATCGGCCGCATTCTCCTCTCCAGCAACCTGGCATAGACTTTCCCAGGGAGACTGAGGATTGTGATCCCTTTATAGTTGGAACACCACTCCGGTCCCCTTTCTTAAAAAGAGGGACCACCACCCCAGTCTGCCAGTCCAGAGGTACTGTCCCCAAACGCCACACGATGTTTCAGAGGCGTGTCAGCCAAGACAGCCTCAATACAGACAGTTGAGGTACTCAGGGCGTATCTCATCCACCCCCGGTGCCTTGCCACCAAGGAGCTTCCCAACTATCTCAGTGACTTCATTTTGAGTGTGGAAGACACGTTGGTGGGGTTGAGGAGATCTTCGAAGTATTCCTTCGACCGTCCAACAATATCCCCAGTTGAAGTCAGCAGATTCCCACCTCCACTGTAAACAGTGTTGGCAGGGCACTGCTTCCCCCTCCTGAGTTGCCGGACGGTTTGCCAGAATTGCCGACCGATAGTCTTTCTCCATGACCTCATCGAACTCCTCCCAGACCAGAGTTTTTGCCTCCACAACCACCGGGCTGCAGCCCGCTTGGCCTGCCAGTACCCATCAGCTGCCTCAGGAATCCTACAAGCCAGCCAGGCTCGATAGGTCTCCTTCTTCAGCTTGACGGCATCCCTTACTTCCGGGGTCTACCGGCGGGTTCGGGGATTGCCGCCACAACAGGCACCGGAGACTTTGCGGCCACAGCTCCGAGTGGCTGCGTCGACAAAGGAGGTGAAGAACATGGTCCACTCGGACTCAATGTCCCCAGTCTCTCGGAATCTGGTCGAAGCTCTGCCGGAGATAGGAGTTGAAGATCTCTCTGACAGGGGACTCGGCCAAACGTTCCCAACAAACCCTCACAGTACGTTTGGGTCTGCCGAGTCTGTCCAGCTTTCTCCCCCGCCATCGGATCCAACTCACCACCAGGTGGTGATCAGTTGACAGCTCCGCCCCTCTCTTCACCCAAGTAGCCAAGACATACGGCCAGAGGTCAATCATTGACCTCCGGCCTAGGGTGTCCTGGTGCCACGTGCACTGGTGGACACCCTTATGCTTGAACATGGTTTTCGTTATTGACTGTGACTGTGACTAGCACAGAAGTCCAATAAGAGAACACCACTCGGGTTCAGATCCGGGGGCCATTTCTCCCAATCACGCACCTCCAGGTGTCACTGTCGCTGCCCACATGAGCGTTGAAGTCCCCCAGTAGAATGACGGAGTCCCCGGTCGGAGCACTTTCCAGCACCCTTTCCAGAGACTCCAAGAAGGCCGGGTACTTTGCACTGCCATTTGGTCCGTAAGCACAAATAACAGTGAGAGACCTATCCCCGACCCGAAGGCGCAGGGAAGCGACCCTCTCGTTCACCGGGGTGAACTCCAACACATGGCAGTTGAACCGGGGGGCAATAAGCAAGCCCACACCAGCCCGCTGCCTCTCACCGCAGGCAACTCCAGAGTAGTGGAGAGTCCAACCTCTCTCAAGGAGTTAGGTTCCAGAGGTCAAGCTGTGCGTGGAGGTGAAAATGACTATCTCTAGTCGGTATCTCTCAACCTCTGCAGGCTCCTTCCCCTCCTTTCCTTAGTCGGTATCTCTCAACCTCCTCAGGCTCCTTCCCCACCAGCAAGGTGACATTCCATGTCCCTAGCGCCCTTCCAGGGGCATATAGCCCCCCGACAACATAGTTCCTAGGATCAATCGGGCACTGAAACCCCTCCACCACGATAAGGTGGCGGTTCAAGGAGGGGATGTTGTTTTTCATTTGTAGTAAAAGGGCCACCCAAACAAAATAGCCATTTTAACACGTACAAAATATATGCAGAGACCAATTTAACTTTTACAAAGTAATCTATTTTTTTTCTCTTGCTTTCTAAATACAAAAAAATTAAATAAATTACATTTACCTGACGCTTTTATCCAAAGCAACTTACATTAAGCTTCAATTCACAAGTGTTACAGCACTGGAGGCAAGGAGGGTTAAGTGTCTTGCCCAAGGACACAACGACACTATGAACTGTGGGGAGAGCGGGAATCGAACCACCTTCTGGTTGAGGGACAACAAATTAGCCGGCGTGCCTGTGCTCAAACTTCTGCGTTGTGTTTTGTGTAGATAGATGGACTGAGCCACAGACAGGGGTTTGCCGTTCAGGAGGTTTACTATGTGAAACACAAAAACATCACTTTACAGCCATTCTAGTCTTTCTGGTCTCACTTTTCCACACAAGTCTCCCCTCTGATTTCCTCATGGCACTCATGTGGTAATACAATATTACTAATTACAATGATATTTATATTTTTACAGTGTGATCGTATAGTGTACATTTTTTAACAAGTAAACCCCTCTAATCATGGCAATTTTATATTTTTAAAAGAAAAAAATGTTATATGAACAACAATATACAAAAAAACAATGAAATCACATTTAATGTTACACAATACATCAACCACATACCTGTGTGAAACACAAAAAGATCACTTTACAGTCTGCAGGAACACAAAAGAAAGCACCACAGATACACATTGTTCACATGTTAATGCTAGCTTTCTTCAAAGTACTGTAATTAGATATAAAACGCTATTTCACACTTATTTTACCAACAGAAGCATGACTTAATAAATCATGAACAATGTATGTATGCAGTTAATATGAACTTTCCATCAAATATTTAACGCCTAAATCACAAGAGCAAATCCTGCCGCTTACCTCCCATCTGATTTTCTCATGGCACTGAGGAGAAGCGTGCGAAGGCCCAGGAAGTAGTGGCATCGCCAAAATAAAAGCCTCTGTCTAAAACAAAATAAACGTATGCACAAACTGATTATCATCTTCAAAGAAAACGGGATTTGGGGGAAATTGACGGACATTAAGACCACATGGGCTACCAGTGGTGGACGAAGTACACAAACCAAGTACTTGAGTTAAAGTACAGATACACTAGGTAAAATCTTACTTCAGTAAAATCCAAAGTACTCCCTTTTAACTTTCACTTGAGTAAAAGTACAAAAGTATTTGCCTTCAAATGTACTTAAGTATCCAAGTACTATCATTTATTATGGCTATAATGCCCATATAGTTTTTGTCAGTCTCTTGCCCCCTTTAGGCGCCAGGGTTTATTTAAAAAAATACAGATTTTTGAGATCCAAATTTCAAAAGGCTGTGGTTTGAAAATGATAAGAGATAGAGTCCTACTCTAAACTAGAAAAATGTCAGGTATGACCCAAAGTATATAAGTAAATACATTTTAAGCATCTAATTTGCATATAATTTGCATACCATGGCATTATATATTGGCAGTTATGTTATTTACAGTACATACACACTAATGAACATATTATAATATTTTTTTCTAACAGTAACTTGTAAAAGCAACATTACCAAAATAAAGAATAACTCCAACTTCTAATAAACCATAACTAGTAAAACGTATGCAAATAGTTATGAGAAATATACACATGTACTGTATGTGTGTGGTTGCAGTTGCTTTATCTTTTCTTATCCATCCATGTGGCATAGTTAGTAGTTTTATAGAGTGTGTGACCTCTCATAAGGCACAGCACACAGCCATCACTTTTATTACGATCGCTGCTTTGATTAGCGCATTCTCACTGACTATGTTTACCCCTGCCTCTCCCTCCTCGACTGGGTAAAGTGTCAGGATGACCAACACGTATTTGTCCCAAACAGAGTCAATAGAAGCCGCATTATTCCCAAACTCCCTGTCCACGGCGAGTACACCCGCCCCGGCTTCTATCACCTGTGCTAAAGTAAAGCTGCAGGTGCTAAAGGTAAAGCTGCAGGTGCTAAAGGTAAAGCAGCAAGTGCTAAAGGTAAAGCTGCAGGTGCTAAAGGTAAAGCTGCAGGTGCTAAAGGTAAAGCTGCAGGTTAGCTGCAGCCCCCGACGATATCATCGTCCATCAGGATGTTTTACTGTACACATCGTCAGCTGCCGATTTAGATGACATCGCCTAACCCTACTATGTAGGCACATTTTATAATGTTATTTAAGCAGTTTATCCTGCATCTCTTTCAGTTTCTATGGAAATGTACATTTGAATATATTATTTTGATGATGTATTCGACTGCTTGTGTCTACAAAGTGTTAATTTATACTGAATGAATGTAAGCTTTCTCATGTAGCCTAATAAAATGGCCTGCTAATTTGTATTTTGTGTATTTCAAAGCTTTACAGAAAGTGATTTGAGAGAACAAAAAAAAAGAAAAGAAGGAAACTAAAGAAAAAACAAATGCAAACTGTACAAGAAGCCAAAAAAAAGAGGAGGTGGCCTCAGATTCACATTGCCTAGTATTTATAAGTGTTTTGAAACCTAAATCAAAATAGTGATGGGAAGTTCGGATCATTTTACTGACTCAGTTCTTTAAGTCTCGTTCAGCAAAATGAACGAATCTTTTTTCAAGTCATTTCGTTCATTTCGTTCATTTCAGCAGAATCTAATTACAATGTTACATATTACAATTTTTAATACATTTAGTACTTTTGGAATAAAAACTATAATAACTATAAGCTAATGCATTCATGGCCAAACTTTGAAAAATAAATTATAAATTCATTGCAGCTTACTTCAGGCAGAGAGTTCAACTCGCCTCTTAATCCAAATAGTTTTTTTCCTTTGTCACTTCATATTTAGCTTAGCATTAATTCCCTCAACATGTCTGGTCTGGGCCGTGACAGCGGATGTATTAGCTACAGCTACATGATAGCTGTAGCTAATACATCCGTCCGTCCGAAACAGAAAGGACTCATTCATCTCGAGTCGTTTGTTCGTTCACCAAGTCCCAGCCCCATAGAGAAAGAGTATGCAGTTACCGGAAACAGAAAGGAACTGTTCATCTCCCGAGTCTTTGAGTCGTTCAGACTCAGACCAGACTCAGTCGTTCAGACTCAGACTCAGACTCAGACCAGAAGACTGACTCATGAAATGAACGAATCCTTCTGTTTCTGCATTCAGCCTACGGGGACTTGAATGAACGACTCAGAGACTCGGGAGATGAACAGTTCCTTTCTGTTTCCGGTAACTGCATACTCTTTCTCTATGGGGAAGGGACTTGGTGAACGAACAACGAACAAACGACTCGGGAGATGAATGACTCCTTTCTGTTTCCTGTATGAGATGTGGTGCAATGCGCATGCGCAGGTCTACACAAAAATGAACGACTCGCTCTCTGAGATGACTAGTTGTTCCCGAGTCATATTAAAGACTCGTTCAAAAAGAACGAATCGTTCATGAACGACTCATCACTAAATCAAAACAGTTTCACTCTAGAACAACAAGGCAAGGCAAGGCAACTTTATTTATATAGCACAATTCATACACTGGGTAACTCAAAGTCCTTTACAGGAATAAAAGACAATTTACAAGATTTAGATTAAGAAACAAAAGAAAATCTTTAAATTAAAAAAACATTTTAAAAGAAGAGTGCAGATAAAAACACTTTACAACACTTAGCAACAACAACAACAACACCTGAATGGAACAGTGACACTAACAACTCACCTGAGCCTTAACGTCTCTCACATTAGGAGTTACACTGCGCTTTCAGAGTTAACGAATATGAGACCAGAACAGACTGGTCCATCAGGTTTAGTTTCAGGCCAAACCCCTCCCTCTAGTGATATAAGCTCAGCTCTCTTACCACTTAATCTCCGAATTAATAAAGTTTCTTGGCATTAGAGACAAAACGTCTTCACCTTGAAAACTAAGTCCAGATTCTTTTGCTTTAACCTTTTCTATAGGAGCAACTGAGAAAAGCCTCCCTGTATGTATTCACCATTTGTGCCCACTATAAAACTTTAGTAATGTATACAAAAGTTTACAAAAGTCAAGAAGTGGTGTGTTAAAGTCAAGAAGTGGTGAGTGAAAAGATATTCTAATTAATGTCCCACATGGCACAGCATACACCGGTGCCTCTACTTTTGAGTCTCTGTCTTGAATGGATTTTCCACAAACTTTACTCAATGGTGTTTACCTTACACACTTCCCTGAGATTTTGCTGAGATTCTATAATTAACTGGTTCTTAACTGGTGTGGCAGGCAATGATTCTCATTGATTTGTTTTGAGCAATGGGCTGCAGGCCACATCTTTAGCAGGTGTGGTTCCAGTCTAAACCACCAAATATATCTATACACCCCAAGGTAAACCCCTGGGTCAGGATAAAAAGATACCATCTTTGTCTTTGTCAAAGCATGGGTCAATTTTTGGACAGTGTGGACATTATCCAGTTTATTTAAAGTAAAGTGTAGAAGTGACGCAGCGTGTTGTGTAGACAAGTGACACTCCACAGCCAATCAGAACAGAGTGTGGTCAAGTGTCCTGGTAACTCTCTGCAAATGTCAATGCCTAATTTTTTTGTTGTTTGGTAACTCTGGCTCTTGTCCACCTCCACCGTGAGATTCAAGTGCACAGCTCTTTCAGTCAAACAACTATCTGTGACATTTAGAGTAAAATCACTCAGATAAATGGATCCTGAGAGGACACACAACAAAAACAACCTCTTAGTATTCAAACACTCTCCCCACAACTTCAGCTCCAAAATTTAACACAACATAATTTTAGTGAAGTTGTGTTACTCACACACCCACCCAATCACAATTAAATATTTACATATAGCAGTATAACTTTGAATGTACAGCTATTACAATACATGTATAAAATCATTGCATCTGTTAAATGTTTAAAAAAATAGACCAAATGAAGTGAGGTATATTGTACTGGATGTGTGTGTAGAAGGTCTGAAATACAGGTTTAGATTTGGTGCAGTAATAATGACGTGTATTCAGCCAGAAGAGTATTCAAGTGGTCTATACTTCTTCATGTTTAATAAAACATACAGTATGATTTACTACTCCTTCAATCAAACTTTATGTGTTTATTATATTGTGACAAACAAAATATTTTCTGAAGTGTTTGATGGACAGGAATGTGTCAGGTTTTGTCTTTGATCACTGAGGTCAAAAGTGTGGACAAGGAGAGCCAACAGTCTCTTTCAGCTGACAGTCCTGTAATCAGTCTGCCGCTCCTTTAGAATGTTGATGTGTAAGATGTGTGTGTGGTGTGTGTGGTGTGCATGTGCGGTGTGTGTGTGGTGTGTGTGGTGTGCATGTGTGGTGTGTGTGGTGTGTGCAGTGTGTGTGTGAGTGTGCGTGGTGTGCGTGGAATGGCAGCTGGGCGTAAAATTGGCTCCAGATTCATTAGTTTGTGTGAATGGTGCTGCAGTTGGTTGAAGTGATACATTTCCTGTGGAAGTAGAGGTGTGTGGGCAGAGGTGTGGAGGGGTCTGTCTGCACACACACTGAACACTGAACATACAGAGGAGGCTGTTCTTTCAGCTGTAAATCTCAACCAATTTCCTACAGTAATTACTATTAACAGCTCAAATGAATGCACCCTCCAATGAGCACTCCCACACGGCCACTGTCTAGGATCTGTCTCCAGGATTGACCCCCCCACTCTCAAGAGCATAAGCACATATCCAAGACTCCTCCCACAATTGTGGTGACTGCCCACCTCCTCTGTGATTGTCTATCACACCACAAAACATACAAATTCCATATTGCCATATACAGTTGCAAGAAAAAGTATGTAAACCTTTTGGAATTTCATAGTTTTCTGAATAGATTTGTCTTAAAATGTGATCTAATCTTCATCTAAGTCTATCTTAAGGAGAGCTAAGGTGTGCTAAATCCTGACTCCAATTAGCTTTTTTGAGGTCATTAACTCAAGGGTTCACATACTTTTTCCACGTCACTGTGGGGTTTTTTGGTTGTTCTCAATAAAGACTTGAAAGATCAGATCATTTTTTGTGTTATTTTTAGATACATTATGTTTGTCAATAGCCTTGACTTAGATGAAAATCGGATTGCATTTTAAGACAAATTTATTTAGAAAACCATGAAGTTTCAAAAGGTTCACATACTTTTCTTGCCACTGTATTTTATGATGGACTATTTGTCACTGACTGTCCTGGCCACATCTATGTCTTCTCTGTCCGCCCTGGGAGTGGATCCTCTTTCTGTGGTTCACCCTGAGGTTTCTCTTTACAGGTATTGGCTGTCTTCAGATCAGCTGATGACTACTTTGATATTTCCTTGACCTTGCACAAATAACAGCAGCAATGTGTGCAGTGTTTTGCGCAAACTACTCCATTGTGATCAATTTGAGCTCCAGAATTTGATAAATCATATTGCAATAAATGCATTTACTTTGCCCTGCATTTTGTTTACTCTGGAGAAACGTTACTGCAAAATCCACTGCATACACATTTCTTGAAATGAGTAAATCATTTGTGTGCTGTCCAGTTTGTGACAGGCAACTGGCAAATGACTCACAATACAGACCCAACAAGAAAGATTTTTAACAGGGTTTATTCCGAGGCAGAGGTACAAAATCGCAATCCAGAAAACAAAGTCGAAACAAAGCTGAGGTCAGAATAAACACAAAGAAATTCTGGTGTGGGGGAGACACAAAAGGGCAGGAAGTCAATCAAGAAATACAGGGGTTAGAGACTTCACAATAAAACACAGGAACCAAGATAAAATACATGGACAGACTAACTAAAACAGACCAAGAAGGTCTTGACATGACAGTTTCTATATAGTTTAGCTTTTACAAACCTTTAGTAAATCCGACTCAAAGTGCTTTTATTTATTGCCTGCATGTTTACTAAATAACAATTCCTTCCAAATATTAATGATAATTCAGCTGATTGTAAAATAAGACATGACAATTTGCAGGCTTTTATACGGAGCCCCTAAAGTGACATTGGCAAAAAAAAAAAATAGGTAAGATTTTGAGTGCGCACGAGAAAGTTTCATGTGCGCACGAGAAAGTTTCATGTGCGCACGAGAAAGTTTCATGTGCGCACCAGAACGTTTTGTGTGCTCACCACAAACTTTCACGTGCGCACGAGAAAGTTTGTGGTGAGCAACAGAAAACTTTTACGTGCACACGAGAAGGTTTAATGTGCGCACCAGAAACTTTTGCGTGCGCACCACAGATTTTTGAGTGCGCACCATAAACTTTTAAGTGAGCACACAATATACCACAGGAGCCCTGAACGTCCAATACAGTGTTTGTGGCCTGCTACGTTTTTGGCAAAAATGACATTAAGGCAGTTAGTTGAGCTGTACTTTAATCTCGGACTTTATTATAAGGATATTACACGTTTGCTCGCAAGTCGCCATCATATTATTCTGTCTGAAAGACATTTAAAACGAATTGTGAAGTCTTGTCGTCTTTGTCGCCGCATGGGATACACCAGTTTGGATCGGGTAATTGTTTTCATTAATGAGCAGTTACAAGCGTCTGGGCAGCTTAATGGGTACAGATGGATGTACACAAAATGCAAGGATAATGGAATACATGTACGGAAAGAAGATGTCCGCTTAATCCTAAAAGAACTAGACCCAAGAGGTGTTGATTTGAGAAGAACCAGGCGTCTCCATCGACGTAGCTATTTCGCGAAAGGCCCTAATTATATTTGGCACTTGGACTCTTATGACAAACTAAAGCCATTTGGAATCTGTATTAACGGTTGCATTGACGGATATTCACGGAAAATTATCTGGCTTAACGCATTTCATACGAGCAGTGACGCGAAAGTCATTGGAGGCTACTACATGGAGGCAGTGATGAGATCAGGTGGCTGTCCAAGGATTGTAAGAGGAGACCGAGGCACGGAGAATGCTAAAGTCAGAGAATTTCAGCGTTTTCTTCGTCGCAATATTTACGACGACTCTGGGATTGACAGCTACATTGAGGGGGCAAGCACGTCAAATCAGCGAATAGAAAGTTGGTGGGGCTTCCTCAGGAAGGAGTCGTTGGAGTTCTACATCAGCATGTTTGTCGATCTGAAGGACCGGGGTTTGTTCGACGGTGGATATTTGGAGAAGGGTCTAATTCAGTTCTGCTTCATGAGTATCATCCAGGTAAGTTTTGCAGTTTGCCAAGTTATCTGTTTACTCTTTTGTTATTATGGCCCGCTTAACATAATGTAAATCTGAACTTGGCATTCATCATTTACATGTAACATACACTGTATGCCTGCGTTGACATTTGATAATGAGTGCTTAGTTTATTTATATTTTGGTATTTGGTAAATGCAGTCTGGATCATTTGTTGTTCAATAGCCTACTTGTGTTGCTGTTATTGGTATTAGTGTTAGATACATGTGTTACTGACAAAGTGAGAATATCCCCATTTGTATTGTATAAATTTGACATGTATTCTTTTTACATTAAAAATATACCAACTGCTGCAAAGTCAGTCAGTGCTTCATGCTGCAAGGCACTCCCTTGTGATCAAAAACTGAGGCATTTTGATGATTGGGCAGTAAAGCCCCATCTTTAACTCCAAATTCTCATTTATAAATTTGAAAATAGGTAATTTGTCATCACAAAGTAACATGTTTCATTGTGCTTCTCTAGGATGAGCTAGACGAGACCAAACATGAGACCAAATCTCCAGACACAGGCCTGCCAGGCTCAGATTAACCAAAAACTGTATATTTAACCTAAACAAGTTTAATAAAAATGAGGCTGCTAACACATTTTTCTTTTTCATTTTTATCAACCTTACCAGCGGTCAGATGATTCCAATGGAAAACTGTAACACTTAAATCAAAGGAAAATTAAGCAAAAGCCTTTTACCAGATGTGAGAAAGTAAATATTCTTGTGATGATCTGTACTGACCAGACATTAAAGCCAACATTATCTTTTGAAAATGACAGCGGTAATAATGTTCCTCAATTGAACAGGAACTGTACTTAATGTATTCAGCTGTTACATGTGAACTTGGACAATTAAATCTAACAATATAAGCAACAAGCCTTCATATGAAAGATGGACATTAAATGTGTAAGATCCCTTACATCAACTACACAATATCCATTTTAAAACAATCACCAGAGAGGATGTTGTCAAACTCTGCACGAAACTCTGGGTATGAACTGTAAGTGCATGGTAATTCAAGAACTGCTCCACATGTGTGTGCCACAGGCCTGCGACTTAAACCACACAACCTAGTAAAAGTTATTTCAATTGTGTCTTTGCAAAGTACTGTTGATCCTGTACAGAAGCGCAAGAAGATCTCCAGTTTTCTTTGGTCGATACTTCTCACATAACGCAGTAGGTGGTTAAGGGATGTCTGCTCCTGTGGATTTAGGCTCTCACTTGATGGCTTTATCATCTGGGCCACTCTCTTGTTAGTTGCCCTCTTAGATTCATAAAGATCCTTTATGCTGTCTTTTGTTATTGGTACAGCATTTTGAATACTGGAGTGGAAGCAGTCAATTATGAACTTTGGCTCTTGAAGAAGAACTTTGTGTGCCATTGTTAAAATTGCAGTCAGGAAGTTATCTTTAGATGGCAGGGAATGAGAGCCCATTCTTGAGAACAGATCAAGCAAGTCCTCCTCAGCAGTTTCATCCATGTTCCCCTGCAATGCTTTTTCAACCGATGCTCGCTCATTCACTGAAAGAAATTTGGCAAATGACATCATCAAGAGATCTTCATCCACTGAATTGACTCCCTGACAACAGGCTAGAATAAAAGCTGCTGAAAGTCTGACTGGAAGGATGTTGTGGTCCAAATACCCCTTCAGCCAAACTCTTGCAATAGCTCCCCACTCTTTCTCAGAATAGTCAGGTCTCAGCCTAGGCACTCGTTCATCTTCTCCCTCACACTGTTCCAGGAAGTCTTCCCAGAAAGCAGAGTACACCTCTCTTGATACACCATCACTGTCTACAGCTTTTTCATTTTTTAACTCCATTTTTAGATTAACCATTAATATTTGGGGATCCATGAAGACATTTAGCACATCTTGAATTATGTACACTCGTCTTAATTTTACATAGTGGACTTCTTTTTCCGATAAGTCTGGTGATGCTGGAATACTGTTTGAAGATGCAGGTCCATCATTCAGTGTTGAATGCTGCAAGATTTGTAAAAAAAAAAAAAAAAAAACAATTGCCATAAAAATTATTACACATTTGTCATGGACAACATTTTTTATTTATTTTTTATTAATAAGTTGACACTATAAAACTACCTGCATAGTGTTAAGCTCATCTGGATTCCAGGGAATAGTGGAGTCTTGATCAACACCATCATAACAAGAAATGGGTCCAAACTGTACTTCAGAGTGTTCAAGAGATGTCTGGATGCCAAGTGCAAGAAAGAAATCTGACTCTTCACTGGGCAACTTGTCTGGCTCTTGATTTGATGCAAGTAATACACAATCGTCTTCAGAGCCAACAGAAGATGGTGAGTGGAGAATGTCTGCATTGGTCATCTGAGGAGACGCTGGTCTTAATTGCTTGATTGGTTCTCCTGTCTGTTAAACAAAAACAGAAAATTATCACCTAAGCCATCATGTGACTTAACAACCGCAGCAGATTGTTCTGCATGTACAATTTAAGTTAGTGTAACATTCATAGAACTGACCCTTACTGGCTTAACAGCAGTATAAATTTATGATTAATGTATGTTGTTTGTCATGTTTGTATCAAAGTGGATGTGGTCTTTTAAACCACATTCCTCCCTCCACTAGGGATCACTCTATAGTTAGAGATTCTCCTACCTGGTATTTTGATTAATTTAAGCAGGGTATTAATGTTACATATCAGATATATAACATAAATACCTTTTCTTAAGTATATTCCAATCTTTTCTTTGTTGTCCAATTGTACTGTTTTCTACAACCCAAATATGATGTTACTGACATATCTGAACACGCAAACTCATTAGTAAAAGGTTGTTCAGACTAGGTTGATATCCACAATCTTTTGCAAACTTTTCTGGTGTATACTAGGCTATGTACATTATATGCTACATACATTTGTTGCAGATCGAGACTGTAAAATTGCAGTATTTTCTATCCAAGCTTACTCTTCTATATTTTCCCTGTTTAGAGTCACTGGGTGCTGGATCAGAATCTGAAGATGTCTCTGTGTGATCCTCTTGATGATCATTTCCAGTGTTCTGGGGATTTAAATGTCTTAATTTGTTCTTCAAAGATCGTCTCTGCACTTTTCTGGTCTGCAAAGAAATGAGTAGGGAATATTATCTTACAAAAGCGCAATATTCCAAATATCTTTACTCAAAAGACTGCAATGCAACATGTACTGATTGGCAAAGACTGGCATGGTAAATATCCAGAAATTAGTTTGTCATTTTTAAATTTTCTGAAGACAGAAGTGGATGTACAGGACATAAACAAATGAGACAAGAGTGACAAATAAGGATAATCACCTCACCCGAGGTGAATATTACTGGTTATACATGTTTATTCTGTCCACAGTTGTAATAGTTACAGGGCTATCTGCTCCTGTGTTGTAAGCTTACACATGTGATCAACCAAATCCAGTCTATGTGCATCCAATTCAGTGTGTTTTGTGAGTGAAAGGTTGCTTAAATATAATTCATATTTAAACTAAACTTCAATTTGGATATGTAACTTCTAATACCATATATGTAAAGAACAATAATAATAATAAAAAATTGGCACAAAGACAAAGTACCTTTGCCCTGTTCACTGTAGACTCAAAGTCTGAAGATGTATCAGAGGAAGTATAAAGACGTCCTTAGGGATGCTTTTTCCATTCTCTGGGAGCAGGTGTAAATGCGCAGCATTCAGTTTAGTCTGGTCATACAGCTGGCTCACTGTGCTTCTGAGTGGTACAATGTTGTGGCTAAAATCCCGAATATCAAACTTGAAGTCTTGCACCGGTCCTTTTGAAGATTGTCCATTTGGAAAGAACAAGGTTTTGCCAACCTCCAACAGCTCCCCCATTGTAACTGTTTTCTGGATAGTCAGGTGCCTTGTTCCACCTCCATGTCTTGTCCGGACCTGGTGAAAATCATCCTTAAAAAAGTCAAGCCACCCCATTTCCACACGCCGCATGTCTTTGGCTGCATGCCTGTTGCCAACTTGACGGCCTGATGCAGTGTTGTTGTCAGCAGATGTTTTCTGTTGTTCTTGTAGTCTATCTCTTATCCTCTGCATCAGAGTGGACTTCACCGCTCCCCCCCTTTCCTTTTCCACAGTTCTTTGCCGACAAAATGCTTTGAGTGCGAGTCGGTCCCCATACCTCACAATATACCGCCCTAACTCCTCATCAGTCATAACATTTATGACTTTAACGTCGATCTGCAAACAAGAGAACGCAAAGTCAAATTGTCATTTGAAAAAAGAACACGAAAAATAAGCATCAGGTTGAAGATGGTGTCGACAGATATAACAGTTTTTTCCACTAGCTCCTATAACATGTAGCCTAACTAGTGGCTCTAAATATAAAATACTATCACCACACAGGACAAATAAATCATCCCACTCATCAAAATTATGCCGAAACAGCATTCTCTAACTAACTTCACCTCTAGCCAAAACGTGCTAGCAAAGAACAGCTAACGTTAACGTTATTTGGGCAAAGATAACTTATTTAACTTTCACAATGTGAACTTAGTTAACACTTACCTTGTCATCTTTAAGTCTGCTGATAACACTGTCCTCAATATTTCGTTGAGTTTTAAGAAAAAGGAACAGCTCCTCCTCGTCGTCTGTGGCCATTGTTGTCTTCTTGCTGCAAAAACTGATCCCATGTATTGCGTGCGACCATAAAAGCATTGCGTGCGCACCAGAAATTTTACCATTTTATATATTTTTTTGTCCAATGTAACTATCGCGTGCGCACCAGAAAGTTTACCCTTTTTTTTTTTTTTTTGCCAATGTCCCTTTAGGGGCTCCGTACTTTTAGAACCCGAGAGGTCCAAAACATTTTTGGTTCGATAGATTGAAAGTATGACAAAAACAGATTCTGCAAAAATGTACAATATAACTTGGCAAAATGTCAAATAAAGCCACTGTAAATCTATTGGGAAATGCTTTAAAATTACATGAATTTAGAAGAAAATAGACACAAATTGACTCCTCTACAGCACAGGTATCAGCATATATAGATGGAATAATGGGAGCTAAGGTCTGTCCGGTCCGTGTACGACTGGAGCAGGAGCTTGGTTCGCATTGTAAGTCAGACTTGTTCCCGGTGAATGTTGGACTCCGGACGGGCGGCCCTTTGTCACCGGATTTCTAGGTGCAGCCAGGGGCCAGAGGGAGTCTGGTTTGGGGACCACAGGTCGTCTCTGTTTTTTGCAGATGATGTTGTCCTGTTCTTCAAACCAGGATCTTCTTCTGCGTTGGGACCTTCAGCTAGTAGAGTGGTTGTCCTAAATATAACAATGGCGGTTTGGTGGTGGTTGGAGAAGGCTGTGAGCACTGTGTGTATGACAGCCACCCTCTCTGTCTGCCCCAGGTGTGAGTAGGGTGAATGGAAGCATCATGTAAAGCGCTTTGGTAAAGCCAGGGACAAAAAAAATGCACACCATTTATCATTTTTCTCAGCAAGAAAAGGGTGAGCTCTTCAGGTTGGTGGAGAAATCTTGCCTCAAGTTGAGGAGTTCATGTATCTTGGGGTCTGAATGAGGGAAGGATGAAATGGGAGATTGACCTAGGACAAGATCCCTGATACAGGCGGCCAAAATGCGCTTTCTCTGCAAGGTGGCTGGCACTCACCCGAGATAGGGTGAGGACCTTGGTCACTCGGGAGGAGCTCAGAGTAGAGCCACTGCTTCCCCACATTGAGGGGAGTCAGCTGAGGATGCCTCCTGGACAACTCCCCGGGAGGTGTTCCGGACATGTCCCACCGGGAGGATGCTTCGGTACTCCTCTGAGAGCTGGAGGAAGTGTCTGGGGACCGGAAAGTCTGTGCGTCTCTGCTTAGACTGCTGCCCCCGTGACCCGGGCCCCGGGTAAGTGGAAGAAGATGGATGTACTATGTGAGCTGCATTTCGTTCTTTTGTTGTAATTCCAGTAATTTTAAGACTTTACATTATAAATATTTAGTTCAGGCTTGTATTGATGTAGGCCCATTTATGACTATATGCCAAAAACTCAAAGGCTCTTTTGAAATATTACAAATACAGCGGAAGATTTGACCAATAAAATTAAACAGGTGCAGTGTGAGTCTAAGCAGAGCTGCTGAATCATTAATTCTTCTCCTGCAGCGACGGCACAGTTGTAGGGATGGTCTGCAGTGAAGGATGATGAGATTCCGTTATTGAATATTGTTTGTGTCTCATTCCTTGCCCTGGGCTTAAAAAAAGTGCACCAATATTTGAACCCACAAAATTCTTTTCAGGCGGCGGTTTTAGTCCCGATATGGCCCTAGTATTTAATATTAATTAATATTTAATGCTGCACTGAAATATGAACGTTCTGAAGGATGCAGTGTGTCGGTCTCTGTTTTACAAAGCTACAGCCGTCAGCCCGCCCCCTTCAGTCTACACAGGACTTCATATGTCCTCCATAAGTCAAGACCGCACTGCAGGTACACAAACCACTGTCAGGAGGAATCTGGGTATTGGGCAAAGTTTAGAATGTGACAATGTATTTAGTTCTGTTCCTGTAAACCCTGTTTACATGAGGTACAGTGTGGTTCAGTAGACGGGGCCTGGTTGGGACCTGTCTCTGGCCCAGATGGGACTTGGCTCTGACCTGGATGGAACCTGGCTGGGTCAAAAAGTGCCATACTTAAAATTGGAAGTGTTAATGGTTTGTGCTGGTGCTGATCAGAAAGACTTTCTGTTGCGAAGTATTAAAGAGCCTCCTTTGCTGTTTTTGTTTGCACTTACACTACAGACTTTTAGGGTTATAGAAAAAACGACCGCTCTACCCACTGAGCTACTGCCGCCATCATATATATATATATATATATATATATATATATATATATATATATATATATATATATATATACATATATATAATGTATATATACTATATATATATACATGATGGCGGCAGTAGCTCAGTGGGTAGAGCGGTCGTCTTTCAACCGGAAGGTAGGCGGTTCGATTCCCACTCTCCCCACAGTTCATACTGTCGTTGTGTCCTTGGGCAAGACACTTAACCCACCTTGCCTCCAGTGACTGTAACACTGGTAATGTAATGTAATGTAAGTCGCTTTGGATAAAAGCGTCTGCTAAATGAATAAATGTAAATGTAAATGTAAATGATGTCATAGATATACTCAAACAAAACATGACCATCTCTTCTGGAGCCTACATGTCTGCTCAAACATTTTATTTTCTTGTTCTGAGAGAGCCATACAGCAGGTGCCATCTTCCCAAAGCTAAAGAATTCTAAAATTAAACAGCACAGTTTTCTCCAGTGACTGTTTTGGGATCAGATATTTATTTTATCTGAGCCTAGAGCAGTTAACAGCTTCTCAAGTTAAAGCCTCCCTATCTCATCTGGTCATGTGACCAATGCAGGGGAGGTTCCTGAGCTAGGCCTGTTTGTGTGAGTTCTGAATGATAACAGGAGACAGAGATGACCCTGTCCCTCTGCTGAGACCAGTTGAGTCTCAGCTCTGACTCGCAGATAAATGAATTAGTCTTCCCAGAAACATGGATAATTTACATTTGAGACACTTAATACCATTCAAAAGAAACAAGTAGACAATTTGCAGAAACACATTTTGCATTTATATTGGTCCTGCATCCATCAGCCATCTACATCAATTTGAGTCTTCAGTCTTTTCCATTTCTCTCTCAAAGTGACAGTATGATCAACAAACTGGCCCTTCCCAGACTAAAAAGAAACACACGAGCCTACAGCCGGCTGAGGTCATTTGCCCTATGTCTCTCCTCTTGCTCTTACCCTGTCTACACTGAATAAAAAGTGTCGCCAGAGTGAGCATGTGTTATTGTGTCTCTGATGACTGATGATCACCAAAGCATGAGTCTGATCACACTGAACCACTGCTAGAACTCAGCCCAGACCCTCCCTCTACTGCTCTCAAATAGCAGCATTAGAAAGATGAGCAGTTATTGTCCCAGGTGTAATGCTACCAAAGTCTGTGGACGGTGTGTTCCAGGAGCCTACATATACAGTGGCAAGAAAACGTATGTGAACCTTTTGGAATTACATGGTTTTTTGAATAAATTTCTCTTAAAATGTGATTTGATCCTTATCTAAGTCAAGGGTATTGACAAACATAATGTGTCTAAAAATAATTACACAAAACAATTATGATCTTTTATGTCTTTATTGAACACACTCATTCAACATTCAAAATGGCAGTGGAAAAAGTAAGTAAACCCTTAGAATTAATAACTGGTTGACCTCCCTTTGCAGCAATAATCTCAACCAGGCGCTTCCTGTAGCTGTGGATCAGACCTGTACGTTGTTGAGGAGAAATTTTCCAGGCAGTCAATCCATAGCATCTCTATTGAGTTGAGGTCTGGGCTCTGACTTGGCTGCTCCAAAAGGCAGATTTGTTTTTTCTGAAGCCATCCTGTTGTGGACTTGCTCCGGTGTTTTGGGTCGTTGTCCTGTTGCATCACCTTCTACAGTTTCAGCTGATGTACAGACATCCTCACATTATCCTGATTAATTGTCTGATATACTTGGGAATTCATCTTCGCCTCAATGATTGAAGCTGGCCAGGTCCTGATGCAGCAAAGCAGGCCCAAATCGTGATGTTTCCTCCTCCATACTTTACAGTTGTAATCATGTTTTCATGATGATATGCCGTGCCCTTTCTACACCAGATGTAGCGCTGTGTGTTTTTCCAAATAGTTTCAATCTTAGTTTCATCAGTCCACAAAAGATTTTGTGGAGTGTCAATGTTTTTTTGCGTAAGCAGGGGGTTCCTTCGTCCTGCTGTGGATACCATGCTTGTTCAGTGTTTTACATAGAGACTCACTTTTACATTTGTAGACACATGAACAGAGATGTTAGCAAGTTCCAATTATGCCTTCAAATCTTTGGCTGTCATTCAAGGTTGTTTCTTTACCTTATTGATTCATTCATTCATTTTCTACCACTTTGTCTTTTTAGGGGTCGCGGGTGACTGGAGCCTATGCCAGCAGCTTTGGGCCTTAGGCGGGCTACACCCTGGACAGTGGCCAGGTAGTCGCAGGACTAACTGTAAACTGGTGAACTTCTAAAGTCTTTGAAATAACTTTGTAACCCTTTCCAGCTTTATGTAAACAATAACAACAATTCTTGATCGTAGCTCCTCTGAAAGCTTTTTTGGCAAGGCATGGCTAACATAAGCGTGTTCTTCTTGTGCAGAGCAAACTCCAAAGGTTTGAGGGTTTTTTTTCAGTCGAAGTAGCTGTAGTCGACACCTCCAAACATATTATCTTAAGGAGACTCCAGGTGTGCTAAAACCTGACTCCAATTAGCTTTTTTGAGGTCATTAACTCAAGGGTTTACAAGCACTATGAGGTTTTTTTGGTTGTTCTCAATAAAGCCATGAAAGCGCAGAATTTGTTTGTGTTATTATTTTTAGACACATTTTTTGTCAATAACCTTGACTTAGATGAAGATCACATTTTAAAACAAATCTATTCAGAAAAGCATGGAATTCCAAAAGGTTCACATACTTTTTTTTACATATGTTCAGCAAATGCCTGTAGTGAAAAAGTACTTAGCATTTTTTATGTGACAAATTTGAACAACATGTTTGCAGACAGGGTCTTAGCCTTAAGTCTAAACTCATACACAGTATATTTAAACCCAGAAAAGAGTTTGATGTAGGCTTCATCTATGTCCAAAAACACTTGAGTGGTCCCAAGTGTGTATGTTCTCTCAGTGCCTGTGTGTGTTTTCTACGTGTTTTCCCACCAACCAGTCAGATGCACTCTACAACATAATCCTTCAATCAGTACTATAATCAAGGCTGAAGATTTGCTGGTCAGTCCATGCCTACTGCTCCTGACAGGTTTCCCAGCATCAGTGAATGACTTCTTCAGTCCAGAGTATGAATCTTCCAATGGGAATAATAAATTGTTCGTATATTTCCACAAATACTGTATATACTGTATGTATATAATAATCTAACTGAGACCATTTAAAGACACAATGTGTGATGTTTTTGCCTTGTTTAATGGATCACAAAAACAACCACAAAAACAATGTGACAAGGGCTTTACTGACTTTGATAATGCCTGTGAACTGCAGAGTTTACGTTCTTATTTTTTTTTTAGTACAGTAACAGGGCGCCCCGGTAAATGCAGTGTGAGAGGTGCTAACATAAACACTTGTGTTTCTATGTTTGCCTGAACAGTTTTCATATGAGTGCTCACATGCGCGGCCTCCTGAAGCAGCAGAATAATTGAAATATTTGTGGGCTGATGAGGTCTGGCCTGCTGCCGGGGCCGTTGCTAGTCCTGAGCTCCCTGGTTGCTAGGAGGAGTAAATCATCTGGCATTATTTGATTTCTGCTGCAGATATGAAAGCGTTATTGTGGCGATAAAATGTCTCCCAGCGCAGATACCTTCAGGGGAAAGAGTGAGGAGGAGAGGAGACAGATTAGGTCCGTGGGGTGGGCGGGGGGTGGGGGTCTCAGACAGAAATATAAGGAAAAGACAGGAGCAGGAGGCCCACATCCACAGCAGTATTATCTTCTTTCTGTTACACCAACATTTTAATTAATATTGAATTATTTGTACCAAAATGATTATTGACTACTTCTTCACACTTTGTCTTTAAAGACGCGTTTACAACTGCATAGCTGCCAACTTACAGGTGAGTAGCCTATATCTTCATAAATATGGTATATATATACAGTATAATATGGTATATGTCTATATGTCAGATGGCTGGAGATACAAAGTGGTGAATGTAGAGAACCAGGTGCACTGTCCTGTGAAAGAGGAATTTGTTAAGATCAGGCGAAGAACCCAAACACAGACACAGGCAGATTTATTCAAACAGGTGTCCAGCTAGGTTGCAGGATGTTCTTCATGGATGGAGAGGAAATACCAGGAGTAGACGGCGGCTGGACTGGCGCTGGGCTGGCGGCTGTATACGATGGATCTGAAGTGAAACAGAAAACAAATGGGTAAATATCCACAATGTGAGACAAGAGCAGAATACCGCTAGACGTGTCACTAACATGAGGTCTCCACTCAGCGAGCCGGCAGGGGAGGGGGAGCAGGAGGAAGAATTACCTTGCGTGGCCGGAGCGGGCTGGGCTGACTCAACAGCCAACGTAACATAATTGTTCTTTTGTTTAAACCAATTAGCCATCAAGATGAGTTCCAATGAATAATGATGAGGCCATGTATTTTAAATAAAATGTTTATAGAATTGATATTCACAACAGTTTTGTCTGAAATTAGCTGTCCTGCAGGGTGCGGCTGCTGCACACACATCTGCTCGGTGGTGCCCAGCTCGGAAAGAAACCCCGGGGCAGGAGCAGGAGGGACATGTTGTATTCCATCAGAGCAGGACTGGAGCCTCAGGCCACCTCTAAGCAAACACACAGATGGTTTTATTCTGTAATTTCATAAACAGATAATAATACTGATATTTAACACTAATCATAATTGGAGCAGCATGTGTGTGTGGAGACTATAGATTGTGAGGTAAATGTACCTGGAACTCAATGGAGGCTATACTAAACAGCATGGGCCCTCTACACGCACTAACACTGAATTCTGGTACATTAATTCCAAAGCATTTAGTGAGTGTTGTGGTTTTAATGTTGCTTTTTTAATTCTGTGTTTTTGTCCCATCCCATGCTCATAAAGGCTTCCTGTCTTTCAAGAAAATCTTTACGAAGCTTCACATTTTAGGGTCATATTGACCCTGAGCAGAACTGCACACCACGCATGGACCTCTGTAGAGGGCTAAACCTGTCTTGCTTTGGTGTGTCACATAAAAAAAATCAATGGAAATGTGCTCCTTAGCATTAGCACTCCTTTTCTCTGTTTAACAAAGGCAAATTATATTTTAACAATCTCGGTCTGAACAGTTTTTTTGACTAATCATAAACATTTCACACTTAATGGAGGAAACACATTCATGCAGGCCATGATCTTTTCTCACCTGAGATATAACAGTAGCCTGGCCAGCCGCAACTAACTCTTTTCCTAGAACAAAGAAGTTAGTCTGGTACCCTGTTGCTTGCATTCAGTTTCAAGGGCGGGGTTTATTGGCATAATGTTATCCAATCAGAGAAAAGCCGGACGTGACCTGAAAAAAGTAGTTGAATGTTTTGGACTCAAAACATTCAGCGTGCGAGCCGAGTTACTTGTGTATGACGTGGCCAGCAAACCACACCCTGCTGCAGACAAACGGCTTGTGATTGGTCCGTACGCAAAATTGCTGAGAGAAGGGATTTGCTATTAGAAAGGACCACATCGTTCTGCTTTTGACAAAAGGAAAACAATCTGGTATACCAGGCTAGTATAACAGGGGTGCCCACACTTTTTTGGCTTGTAAGCTACTTATGAAATGACCAATTCAAAATTATCTACCTGACTTGACATTTTATTTATATTTATATTCTATATAAAGAGACATATATATACAGCTCTAGAAAAAATTAAGAGACCACTTCAAAATGATCAGTTTCTCTGGTTTTACTATTTATAGGTATGTGTTTGGGTAAAATGATCATTTTTGTTTTATTCTATAAACTATTGAACACAATTTCCCCAAATTCAAAGCATTTATTTTCAAGAGGGTAGTGATGACCACAGAACTGTTTTTTTTATACTTTTCCTTATTAAATAAGATTTGATTCAGGTGGTCACCTAATCACTAAGAAATCTGGAAATGGATCTAATTAACTTGTCTCTGAGCGCAATTGACACACTTTTGTCCCAAAAGAAGGGTGCACCGGGAGAACCCATTTGTCCTGGCGGTACCTCAGCGGCAGGCTACACACGGGACGCCTGGAAGAACTAGCAAGTTCTGTGTTTAGAAGTTCTGTCCGTGGAGGACGTCGAGGATGTATTCATTTTCGGATTTATGATAGTGGGGTTCCTGATTATTGGTCTTGGGACTGCCTTAAACTATCGCAAAATTTGTTAGACAGCTGCCTTCAAAGCTACCCAGCCGCTGTCTGCTGAAATTAAACAGTGCTTCTGTGACGTGAGTGACAAGCTGAAGGGATTACAGCAGGGTGTTGCACAGTGCGAGGAGCTGATTCGTGTCATCTCAGCCCGGACTGCGTACACGGAGAAAAGAGTGGATTTGATCGAGAATTAGACCTGTGAGCTGCTACGCAGTACTACGGGGCTGACCACGAAACTGGATGAAACATCAAAGTTACTCCACGAATCGGACGCATGCACCTGACTCTGAAGAACCAGAACTGATTGACTACGATCCGGACAAATTACCGAAGATTAAAATGGATAAATTACAATTTCTGTCTCCTTTACCTCTGCCCCGGTCCCTTCTCTCGATTAGAAGTCTGGCTAGCAGCTGGGTCTTATCTTATCTTAGTGGTACTCCCTGTACTCCAACAAGGCCAAAGCCAAGGAACTCTCACACACAGTTCTGTTATACACCTCAAGGCCTCCTCCCACTCCTATCACATCCCGCCGGCCACTTGACATCTGTCTGACTCTCTCCTCTACTCCCCCCTCCCCCTCGTAAGCCACTGAAAAATTCCATCACGTGACCGCGTGTGCAGTTATCCTGTTACTGTGATGTGTAAAGTATGGTTATGTGTGTTGTGATGGCAACTGTAGTTATGTATGTTATGTTTGTAAAATGCTCCATTTCATTTTCCTGAAGACCACAGTGCCTGAATAATGGCTGCACGTAAAGCACTTTGTGACTATGTCTGTGAAAGGTGCTATATAAATAAACTTTATTCTTCTTCTAATCAGCGCCTCATGAGCTGTGCCTGTGTTGAATTCAACAGACACTGGAATGGAATGGCTTCCAAAAAAAAAGCTTGTTTTACCATTCAGCAGGCACTTTTATCCAAAGCTACTTACATTAAGGTTCTATTCACCAGTGTTACAGCTGGAACACCACTGGATGCAAGGTGGGTTAAGTGTCTTGCCCAAGGAGGTTGGTCCCACAAGGCACTTTTGGAGGGGGAGTCATTTGGGTTTTGGCGTTTCAGCTTGTAATACAGTTCACAAAGTCTTAAAATAAAAGATTGCACAGGCTCGTCTACTTTTTACAAGCAGCTAAAAAATAGTTATCTTAAAACTGGTATGGAAACCAGATCAATGTACAAACAGTCCAAATAACCAAACATCTTTTGGACCTGATCTCTTTCATTTGTGTCCTAAACCAATTTGTTGTATACCTTCACCAGGTATCAGGTAGCGCCCCCAACACAATACGTACTTTTCTTGCTTTTGGTAAACCCTGAAAACCCAAAAGCCCTCTGATTTGTTCTCTCCAATCACAGTACTTAAGGTCGTCGCCAGGCCCTTTAAATTTTGCTCAATAAAGTGTGTGCTAGGAGCCACTTGGTTATTTTTCTTCAACTTGACACATTAAATGTAATCACACACTTGAGCTGATCACACACACAGCCGGCGCAAACGCTTCTGGGTAAATACTATTGATTGTTGCCTGTTTCCACTCGTTTTCTCTCCTAACCCTCAGAGCTCAGTCCCACTCAGTAAACAGCAAGAGAGTCTCTTAAATCCCACCCACACCAACACATCAGCTCAGGCACTGACAACAATTAAACACACATTACTGCACTTATTACACAGATACATCCAGCTCACCAGGACCACACTCCTGAAGTACGATTACATGCACGACTCTCAGTGTATAGGTTTCACTTAAATCCTCAGTCTCAGTTTTACACCTTGACCTAAAAGCAAGCAACTTAGCAGCAAAAGCCTACAGAACTATGTAAGTGTATTTGATTCTTGTCTTTTTGAGCTTTGTGCTGTGTTATTGCTGAGACACCGCGCTTTGTTTACTACCACTCTGTCGCGTTGTGCAGTCGGGTCTAATCTCACTTACATTCGGGCTGGTTTTGTTGGGTTGTTTGCAAGCCACCTGGAAGTGTGACCTGCTGAATTTAACCTATACCTATTTAAGTGTGAACCACCGCAGCAGCGGTCGTGGCAGCCCAGATTGCGTGAAGACCAAAGAGAGTAAAGACCATCGACTCAACTCCACCGAGCAGCACACACCAATAGGGCACCTGAGTATTGCACTTTTTTCTGTACTAATTGTTTATACTTTTAATTTATTATTACTAATTTTAATTTCTTCTTTCATGTCATGGCTGCTCGTCAGGTCACTTGCGTCTCCATTGCAGCCGAGAAGGACATTACAATTACACCTGTCCAGTAAAAGCCGGGGTTCAAAAGTAAGAGGCCACACTTCCAGGCTCACCTGCCATCCGGGTGTGAGAAGGACAGTGGGTTTCCTGCGTCAAAGGTTCTGGTGGTCAACATTGGAGGAGGATGTGAAGGAATCCGTAGGAGCGTGTCCCGTTTTCATGTGTCCAGGGTCAAGCCGATGCGAGTGAGTCCGCTGATTCTGCTACCTGTTCCTGCTAACCTGGTACTGTCACCTGTTCCTGCTAACCTGAGTCTTCTGTCCTCACCTCCTGGACAAGCTCGTTGCCGGGGGCCAGCTGGCCGTCCTGCGGGTCCGACTAACCACATCCAGTTAATCCCCAATCCCAGTGTTTGCTACCGCTGTTGTTTCATTAAAAACTACACAGTTTGTCATTCTGAGTCTGGTGTTGTGCATTTGGGTCCTAAGTCCATATTTCCTTTTCTGCTCTTCTTTGATGTGTTTTCAAATCCCTATTGTCAATACAACATGGAAATCATCATCTGTTTTACGCAAAAGGCGATGCAACCATAATAATCTGCACATTGTATCACTGTTCATAACTGCCCCTTCTACTTTCCCATTAGGCTTGTGGAACTGCCAGTCTGCTGTGAACAAAGCTGATTTCATTACAGCTTTTGTTCAACATTCTGGTCTTTCAGTTGTAGCACTTACAGAAACATGGATCAAACCTGAGGACTCTTCCACTCCTGCTGCCCTCTCCCACAATCACACTTTCTCCCACAGTCCTTGCATCACAGGAAGGGGTGGAGGGACCGGCCTTATTCCTACCGACTGGAAGTTCAAACAGCTCCCTTGTGTGACAACAGCTCCTTCGAGTTCCATGCACCACCCACCCTGTTAAAAGTCATTGTGTAGTTATCTATTGCTACCCAGGTCAGCTCGGAAATTTCTTGGAGTAGGATGCGTTTTTTTTTTTATCCTTCCCCGAGGATGGTACTCCTCTGGTGGTAGGAGACTTCAACATCTACCTTGGAAAGCCACAGGCTGCTAACTTGAATAACCTGACTGCATCATTTGACCTCAAGCGGGTCTCCACATCAGCAACCCACAAGTCTGGTAATCAACTAGATCTTATCTACATAAGGAACTGCTCCACTCATCACACTCAGGTCACGTCTGATAATTTCTTCATAACTTTCGACCTCGACCTAACTTCTCCAGACATTGCAAATGTTATACAGCTGGTCACATTTCGACGCAACCTACGTACGCTCACTCCCTCCTGCTTCTTCTCTGCTGTCTCTTCTGCGCTCCCCCTCTCTGAGGAGCTCTCTCTTTTGAACACCAGCAGCGCCACCGACACTCTGTGCTTCACGCTTACATCCTGCTTGGATAACTTTTTTCCTCTTAGATCTAGACCGACCCGTACATCCTCGTCTGCCTCCGGTCAGCTGAGAGAAAATGCCGCAAGTCAAAAGATCCTACCCTGTCTCTACCATTCTCTTCTCTCTATTTTCTCCGCTGATGTCACCTCTGTAAAAACTACCACTCATCAACTCACCTGACTCCTGCACTCTCTTTAAAACTTCTCTGCCCTCCTTGGCCCACCTGCCTCCCCCACCTTTATCGAATTTAACAGCTGAGGATTTTGCGTCTTTCTTTGTAAAGAAAACAACCGCCATCAGCAATCAGTTCTCTGCGCCACCACCTGTCAAACTCGTCCAAATCCCTGATATGTTTTTGCTCCCCTCTTTCTCTCCTCTAACTGAAGAAGACTAACTTTCCAAGATCATGGTTATAACTACCCTACCACCTCCCCGCTGGATCCCATCCCCACACATCTTCTTCAGGCCATCTCTCCATCTGTCGGGCCTGCTCTGACCCACATCATCAACTCATCTCTCTCCACTGGGTCATTCCCCACAGCTTTCAAAGAGGCTCGCATCCCACCATTACTGAAGAAACCCACTATCAACCCTACACTGTTAGAAAACTACAAATCGGTTTCCCTCTTTCCCTTCATTGGCAAAGCTCTGGAGCAATTTGTGTTTAATCAGCTCTCCTCACACGGAACAACCTCCTGAACCAGTCTGGGTTCAAGAGAGGCCATTCCACTGAAACTGCACTGCTCTCAGTCATCAAAGCCCTGAGACTGGCAAAGGCAACATCCAAGTCATCTGTACTCATCTTACTGGATCTGCCTGCTGCTTTTGACACTGTTAATCATCACATCTTCCTGTCCTCTCTCTAGAATGGCAATGCAGTGGTTCAAGTCTTACCTCTCTGGTAGGTCTTTCAGAGTATCCTTGAGAAACGAGGTCTCTGAGCCCAAACATCTCAATACAGGGGTGCCACAGGGCTCGGGGCTTGGACCGCTACTCTTTTCCATATACATGACATACCTTGACTTTTATTCAGAAGCATGGCTTTTCCTATCAATGCTATGCAGATGACACTTAACTCCACTTGTCATTTCAACCTGACGATCCGACGGTCTTTGCTCGCGTCTCGGCATGTCTGAGTGACATCTCACTTTGGATGAAGGACCATCACCTGCAGCTGAACCTTGCAAAAACAGAACTGCTTGTGATTCTGGCCAACCCAGGGACCTGCCATAACCTCTCCATTCAACTAGGCCCATCAACCATTAAACTGTCAGCACTGCCAGAAATTTGAGAGTAGTAATTGATGATCAGCTAAACTTCACATGTCCCGGTCCTTTATATTCATCCTCTACAACATTAGGAAAAGTAGACCTTTCCTATCTGAGGCTCTTGTCTTGTCCAAACTGGATTATTACAATGCTCTACTGGCTGGACTCCCTGCCTGCACAACTAAACCTCTGGAGATGATCCAGAAGGCAGCTGCAAGACTGGTCTTCAATAAACCAAAGAGAGCGCATGTAAGTCCTCTCTTTATTAGGTTACACTGGCTCCCTGTTGATGCCTGCATTAAGTTCAAAGCTATGCTCTTGGCCTACAAGACCACCACTGATTCCACATCCTCCAATTTCCAATTTCACTCGCTAATACAGACCTATGTTCCTGCCAGATCCCTGTGCTCTGCAAATGAACAACATTTGGTGGTACCATCCCAAAAAGGAAAAAAAATCACTCTCACGGACCTTCTCTGGATCCATTTCACACTGGATCCATGTCAACTCAGGCTTAGGCTCTTTGATGACATAGAACTTGAGATGTCATTAGGCTCTCTGTCATTCTGTCTCCCCTGCTGTTCACCTGGATGGACTGATGGCGCAGAACTGACCCAGGACAGGACTAGGATCTAATTCTCTCTGCTGTGGGCTGAAGATACAATGCGACTCATCACTCTGAGTGCAGCAGTAAGTGTACTGTCGCTGCTGCTTGTGTGAAGCCGTGTCACTCTCACTGCATCAAGGAAAGAAATCATTAGTGGATTTGACACAGAGCAAAACAGACAAGAACAATGGGCCTCATTCATGAATGTTTTCATACAAAGCCTTATTAATGTACTTCATAGGAGAATCTCACACCAGGCAAACTTGTTCTTTGCCCAGGCATGAAACTCCCCTAAAGACTGGTTCATTTGGCTGATGTGAGGGCTCCCATCTGTGCTTGAGAACAGAACGCTTTCAGGTTTCAGCACAGTTTGTAGAGGTGTGCTGCGGCAAAGAACCGTTGCTCACACATGCGCACTAGCACAAGCAGTGTACATGACATAATACAAACACTGTGTTTTAAAAAAGGTTCACGGTGGTCTGATTGTGAAATTTAAGTTTTTTTTAAACTGGGAGGATAAGAGCATTCAAAATAAACTGAACAATACACAGAATATACTAGAAAAACACTTGGCTTTCGTTCTCCATTATAATGTTTTACAATAGGTCGAGCGATTCCGCACTTCCTGTAAACAAACTGCACATTGTGATGGCGTAGGAGTCTCCTGACACTCAACTGAATGACATCCCCTTGTGTACCCCTTTAGGTGCTGTTGCCTAGTTTTAAGTATATTGCCGTGTAGAAGACTGAAAATTTAGTTGAAAAACTAGAAGCGGTGACTTCCAACAACGAGAAAAAAAATGGCTTATTAAAGCCATTTTCCTAGGCTACCTATGCAGCGGTAAAAGGAGAAGTATGATAGAGACAACAGAGAAGCAGAGAAGAGAAATACATAGAAGTATACACATGTACTTGATTACACTAATCAAATGTATCCTTTTATAAATGTTTCCTTGGAGCCTCTAGGTCTCGGCTTCCCTCCGCTCCCCCAATAATCTGCCTCCGGACAACAGTGGACAGTGCCCTCAAACCTTACTCTCTGCCAGCATCACCCTCCTGTTCCCCTTCTCACTGCAAGCAGTTTAGATGCTTCAGAGGGACATCCAGCTCGGTGAGTTTCACCAGTTCCTCCAGGAGCTGCGCCTGGATGACACCCACTTTCAGCGTTTTTTCTTAGCGGTACTTCTCACCAGTTCGATGACCTGTTGTCCCGTGTCGGTGCAAGGAATTCCCGCAGGACACCAACTACTGATGCCCTATTCAAGTCTGTCCTTCTGTGTCCAGTCAATATTTGGTGAGATTATGAGTAATTCATATGTGGACAACTACAGTCTTCTGAAAACACAGTTCCCTGTCAAAAGCTACACTCGATGCTGCGTAGCATTACGCTATGGGGAACATTCTTTGTGTGACCGGTTGTGAAGCACGTGTGTCAAACACGCCAAGAATTGGCTTATAATACCTCTGTTGGTGATGCAGCTCATCAGCGGCAGCTGTGTGATTGTGCGCACCTGAACAGAGGGTATAATAACACATGACGCGGGAGCGTCTTCAGGTTTTTTTTGTCTTCAGATCGCATTGTGTGAAGTGTGAGCAAACCTACTCTCTGTGCCAGTATGAAAATATATAAAATAATAAATACAAAAGTATCATGGCTGGGTTCAGGAAGAAATGTGTTCCTCCATGCCATAGGCACATTGCTGACGATGATCAGCATGAATTTTGTTTTGAGTGTATGGGGGAAGAACACGCGGCCCTCGGACTTTCTGGGGAGTGTGAGCACTGTGATATTTTGCCTGCTAAGATCCTACGTGCCCGGCTCGCTTTCTTTGCAGAGGAGCGAGCCGCCTCCCCAATCTGGTCGTGGGGTTCGCGTGTTGATCTGGCTGAGGCGCAGGGATCAGATAGTCCTATGTCCCTCGCGCTCTCACCAGATGAGGCAGACACCGGCTCTGTGCTCGGGCGCCCTGGCTTCTGGGGGCGCCGCAGCCTCGGAGCGCTCTTCCCGCTCTGACGCGGCGTTTGAGGAGCTGCTCGAGGTGGTTACAAGAGCAGTGGCGAGGCTGAATATTGAGTGGCCTCAGGAGCAGGGCATCCCTAAATACTCTAAACTGGATGACAGGTTTCTGTCAGGTGGCCAGGGGGAGGGATCACAGCGGCGGTCTCTCCCCTTCTTCGGGGAACTCCATGAGGAGCTGGCACGCTCATGGAATAAGCCCTATTCGTCCCGTGTTTTTGTGCCTTCGACGTCAATTTATTCGACTATCGTGGGCGCACAGGTGCGGGGCTATGGGTCGATGCCCCAGGTGGAAGAGACGCTTGCGGGCTATCTCTCCCCCGGGACATTGTCCTCCCTAAGAAAACCTACACTCCCCAACAAGCCATGCCGGTTCACGTCATCACTGGTGGGGAAGGCTTTCCAGGCGGCGGGTCAGGCTGGTGCAGCACTGCACACCATGGCGGTTTTGCAGACATACCAGGCTGAGCTGCTCAAAGATTTGAGCACAGGGGGTACTGTGGACGAGGACGCGTTTTCTGAGCTACGCGTGCCACAGACCTCTCTCTCCGTGCAACTAAGCAGACGGCCCGCGCTATTGGCTGCTTTGGTTGCGACAGAAAGACATCTGTGGCTTAACCTCACGGGCATCAAAGAGAATGACCGCGCCTTCCTCCTGGATGCACCCATCTCACCTTCCGGTCTTTTTGGCAATGCGGTGGACTCCGTCGCCACTAAGTTCCGCGAGGCTAAACGCTATGAGGAGGCGTTTGTGAGGTTCCTTCCTCGCCGTGCTCAGCAGCCGGGACCGTCGGCCACCCTGTCCCACCAGGTCCAGCCCCTTCCAGAGAAAAGCGGGCTGCCCAGAAGGAGAGTGTGGCGAATCGTGTCCCCCTCGTAAGGACTGGGGAGCGGATTCTCGCGCTGCTCAAAAGAGAACGGACCTGCGGAATGTTATCTCCGCCAAGAAGCAGAGGCCCTGAAATTGGCGCGCCCATGGCCGCGGGGTGTGCTCCCACCGGGTGGGGCACAACAAAATCCAAGAGAGTCTAAAGACTCCATGTCGACACCCTCAGGAGTCCGCTGTTTTTTCTCCGCCGCCACTGGCATTTCGGGGAGCAGCAGTCTCCAGCACAATTATAAGTGTCCGGCCGTCTCCTGCCTTGGTTCAGGACGGCGGGTGTCTTACATCCCCCCCAAAAACCGACGTGCCAAAACTACTGCCCCTTTCGGAGAAACTGGCAGCATGGATGCTCCTGCCAAATATCTCCCCGTGGGTAATAAGGACTGTGGCCAAAGGCTACAGACTTCAGTTTGCCAATCGTCCTGCGCGTTTCGACGGCGTGGTCTTCACTTCCGCGAAACCGGAACTAGCCCATGTATTGACACAGGAACTGCAGGTTCTGCTGGACAAAGGGGCCATAGAACGCGTTCCCCCACCAGACAGACAATCTGGGTTTTACAGCCGGTATTTTCTAGAGTCAAAAAAAGATGGGGGGCTGCGCCCGATTTTAGACCTTCGCGGGTTAAACCGCTACCTCAAAGCATTAAAATTCAAAATGTTCACAATAAAAATGATTGTGTCCCAGATCCGATTAGGCGACTGGTTTGTCACCATCGATCTAAAGGACGCGTATTTTCACATAGAAATCCTGCCACAGCACAGAAAGTTCCTGAGGTTTGCTTTCGGGAGCGAAGCGTACCAGTATCGGGTTCTTCCGTTCGGCCTGGCCTTGTCACCCCGTACATATACAAAATGCATGGATGCAGCCTTGGCTCCTTTGCGACTCCAGGGCATACGCATTTTGAATTACATAGACGACTGGCTGATATTAGCTCAGTCTCAGGAGCTAGTGCTTCAACATCGGGATGTCGTCCTAGCTCATCTCGACTCTCTAGGCTTGAGACTCAACGCCGAGAACAGCGTTCTCTCAGCCGCCCAGAGGACAACATATCTAGGGGTTGTTTGGGACTCAACCAAGATGCAGGCACATCTGTCTCCTGCACATGTCGGGTCCATTCTAACTTCCCTGAAAGCTATCAGGCTAGGCCAGGAAGTGACTGTGCACTTCTTTCAAAGAATATTGGGTATCATGGCATCTGCATCCATGGTAATTCCTTTGGGCCTTCTGCACATGAGACCGTTTCAGCTGTGGCTCAGAGCCAGGGGGTTTCATCCAAGGGCCAACCCCCTGAAGCAAATAAGGGTTACGCGCCGAGGGCCGTACCTATCTATGTGGTTCAGACCCCAGTTTCTCACTTTGGGTCCCACCCTAGGTCCATGTTGTCGTCGCATGATGCTAACGACAGATGCATCCCTCACGGGCTGGGGCGCGGTCTTAGATGGCCGTCCAGCCCAAGGGATATGGAGAGGCCATCTTCTCGCATGGCACATCAATTGCCTCGAGATGAAGGCTGTATTTCTGGCCCTGAAATACTTCCTCCAGCAGCTAAGGGGCTACCATGTCCTAGTACAAGTAGACAGCACAGCGGTGGTCTCTTACATAAATCGTCAGGGCGGACTGCGTTCGTGCCGCTTGAACAAGCTAGCGCAGCATGTGCTGCTTTGGGCTCAGGACAAGTTCCTGTCCCTCAGGGCGATTTATATCCCGGGCGCATGAATGTGGGAGCAGATTTATTGTCCAGACAGGCTGTGACACATGGGAGTGGAAACTCCACCCGAGGTAGTGAGCCAAATCTGGGAAAGATTTTACGAAGCAGAGGTGGACCTCTTTGCTTCACAGCAGACAGCACAATGTCCCCTCTACTTCTCTCTGACTCCTCCAGCTCCCCTGGGTCTGGACGCAATGGCCCATGTGTGGCCCAGACTGCGCCTTTATGCATTTCCCCCGGTGGCTCTGCTCCCGGGAGTCCTGGCGAAGGTCTGTCAACGGGGGTCGCGCCTCTTACTAGTAGCGCCCCGTTGGCCAACCAGAGTGTGGTTCTCAGACCTAATATCTCTCATCGACGGCTCGCCATGGGCAATCCCGACCAGGAGGGATCTCCTTTCTCAGGCACGGGGGACAGTGTTTCATCCCCGGCCCGAGCTCTGGAACCTTTACGTCTGGCCCCTGAGGGGGACCACTAAAGAGATGTTGGGCTCCCAGCCCCTGTTGTAGAGACAGCGCTAGGTGTCTGTTGAGCGCTAGGTCTCCCTCTACTAGGAGAGCCTATGCCTGCAGATGGCGTGTCTTTGATGCCTGGTGTGCTACACATCATACCATACCATCATGCCAGATTGTTTCAGTGCTGGAGTTTCTGCAGGACAAACTGTCCTCGGGCACTAATCCTAGCACACTCAGGTTTTTCGTGGCCGCCATTTCGGCTTGCCATGCCCTGATTGACGGGGTCTCGATAGGGAGACATCCTCTAGTTGCCCGCTTCATTCGAGGTGCCAAGCGGTTGAGACCCCAAACTAGAGCTAGTGTTCCTTCCTGGGACCTAGCTATAGTGCTGGAGGGCTTAGTAAGCACTCCTTTTGAACCACTGGAGTCAGCATCTGTCAAGTTTCTGACTCTAAAGATGGTTCTTCTGGCGGCCATTACCACTCTCAAGAGGGTTGGAGATTTGCAGGCTCTGTCAGTTTCGCCCTCCTGCCTAGACTTTGCTCCTGGGCTGGTCAAAGCCATTTTGCATCCTCACTCTAACTATCTTCCAAAAGTTCCATTCTCGACCTTAAATCCGGTCATCGGTCCGGAGCAGGAGAGACTTCACTTACTGTGTCCAGTACGTGCCCTCCAGACTTATGTCCACCGCACTAGCCAGTGGCGTAAGTCCGAACAGCTGTTTATATGCTACGGGGGCTGCAAGCTGGGGGTTGCAGCTACCAGTCAAACTATGTCACGTTGGGTGAGGGATGCCATTGCCCTGGCCTATGACGTGCGCGGTCAAACCGCCCATAGGTGTGAGGGCTCATTCTACTAGAGGGGTTGCAGCTTCAACAGCTCTGGCAAAAGGTGCCCCGCTGCAGCAAGTTTGTGATGCGGCAGGCTGGTCCTCCCCGCACACATTCATCAGATTCTATAGCTTGGATGTTCATGCTACTCAGGGCTCGCATGTCCTTGAGTCATCATCCCAAAATTGTGTTTGAGACCTCTTTTGTGTTTGTGCACACTTCACAACCCGAGGGGTCCAGACACTTACAGTGCGGCGGCGTTGGTATTCTCATTCCCCATAGCGTAATGCTATGCAGCATCGAGTGTAGCTTTTGACAGGGAACGTCTCGAGTTACTTGACTGTAACCCTGTTCCCTTAAAAAGCGGGAACGAGATGCTGCGCTGGGCGTGTCCGGACGCTCTTCAGACAAAGTTGACCTGAAGACGCTCCTGCATCACGTGTTATTATACCCTCTGTTCAGGTGCGCGCAATCACACAGCTGCCGCTGATGAGCTGCATCACCAACAGAGGTATTATAAGCCAATTCTTGGCGTGTTTGACACACGTGCTTCACAACCAGTCACACAAAGAATGTTCCCCATAGCGTAATGCTACGCAGCATCTCGTTCCCGCTTTTTAAGGGAACAGGGTTACAGTCAAGTAACCCAAGACGTTATCTGTACAATCAATTTAGTATTATGCCTATAAAATTTTAAATCATGTTTACAGTTGTATTCATAACATTGTGTTGTATCTTTCCTTATTTGTGTTAATTTCTTTAATAAATTTAGCCAGCCTCCATAAGGAATTCCTGTGTCATGGCTTCCATCCATCCATCTTCTACCACTTATCCGGGGCAACGTAACGGTCCTTGATTTTTTTATTTCCATAAAGGGACTGATTGTGGTCCGGGTTTTGGTCCCGGTCTGGTCTAGTCCTGGTCTTGGTCCTGGTTCAGTCCTGGTCTTGATGTGATCTTGACTAGATCTGGTCTTGTCCTGGATCTTAGCTGAAGTAAAACCAAAACGTCTTTATGTAAAGAGAGGAATTGGAACACAGCCTTCTGACAATGGGACTAAATTGTTAGAACGAGTAGCTTCTTCGTATGTATCTGAGGTGACTAGTCTAGAAATGTTCTTGTAAATAAAATGCACACACTGCACAGTGCACACAAGAAAAATGGCTTTATTAAGATTGTGTTGATGCCTAAATTCTAATTTGACCTTCTCAGTGCTATATGTTACTCTCTAGTCATTTTATTTATTTAGAGAATATTGTTTTTTTTTTGTTTTTGTTTTTTTACCCCTCAGAAAAAACTAAATGTTATGTAATGTTTTGGTTGCCAATTTATGAGGCTCTTCCTGTTTGAGCTCGTCTATGGTACACGTGAGGTTCACATCTGAATTAATTTGTACAAGAATTTCGTGGAAGCACCCGGAGTCTTTATTTTGAAGAAGCTACCTTTATGCATCTTTGCATAGCTGTCTGGAATAATTTAGGAGCTTCTTAACTAATGTAACTTTACATGCTGTGTTCTTACAACTAAACTGCAATTTAAAAAAAGCATGTTATGTGTTATAATTTGCAATTAATTAATTAATTAATTTATTATTATTATTATTATTATTATTATTATTATGGTGTGGTTGCATAGTAAATTTAACCACCTTTTGTTCTTGTGTGTATTTATTATAGTTTTTCCGCCAATTTTCAACTCCTCAGTTGTTTAACTGATTTTTGTCATTCTAACTTTAAAACGTGTATAAATTATTCTATTACTTGTGGTAATTATGTCTTTTATGTAATATTTACGTTTTATGACATTTTTTTCCCATTCATTACCTATGGAACTTATGCAAAATCCTGCTTTTGTTGCCTTTACTTCTGCTTCTTCTGTCCTTAACTTGTGCCTAGTGTAACTTTTTTGCACCATTCAAATTTTGACCAAATCTCAAGATTTGGTTCTTTATAAGTACAAAATATATTTTTTGTAACTATTACATTTTTTTTTTCTTGTAGAGGTGTAAAAAGTTAAGCTTCTTGGGTTTTGCTCACTTTAAGGGCATCGCCAGAGTGTGGCCCACTTTAACATTTTGCCTACATCTCTTTCTGCGCAGTGGCTCAGTGGTAGAGCGGTCATCCTATAACCAGAAGGTTGGCGGTTAAATTCCCGCTTTCCCCACAGGTCATACTGTCGTTGTGTCCTTAACCCATCTTGCCTCCAGTGGTGTTCCAGCTGTAACACCAGTGAGCTGTATCTTTTACAGAATTTGAATAAACTGCTGGAAAGTGTCAGCTTGTCCAGTTTTTTCCCCCCCATTGACTCTTATGTTAAACACGGCTACATGCTTTTGTATCGTCCGCCAACGCTCACTTTTCATCAAAACCAAATAAATCTTGTATCCATGCGTTCAGTTCTCCTGACGTGTCAACGTTTTTTCTCTACTGTTTATAATTTTTGAATGTGGTGCATTTGTTTGAAGGCTTCAATCGAGCCCAACTGTGTTTCCAATAACTATCTGTCAACGACACACACTTGCCCAGTGACATCATCCTTTGAAGTGTGGCCTTAATGTTTATTTACATGTTCAGTGTTGAGCTCCATTAAAAGAGTTATTCTTCAGGTCTTGGAGCATGTTTGGAGAGGTTCTGAGGTTTGTCTGGAGCATTTGTCAAAGTTAACCGCGTTAATCAAGCAACCACCAGTCTTTTCTAGAAAAAATATTTTAAATTATTGTATTTGCAGAATATCTTTGAACTTTCTGAAAAGTGTCATTTTAAATAGTGTTTTTATATTTCTTTTAAATATACTTTAAGTTATTACCAATTAAATACACTGTAAGGCTTAGTACTAATTGTACTTGCTTTAAACACACTTAAGTAATATTTTAGAATAAATATTCCAAAAAAAATAAATAAATAAATAAAATGTGATATTGTTTTGTTAAAAATTTGCACATGAAAGGTAAGTGTGCTACAAATGTATTAAGTCTTAATTAAATACGTTAATAGTACATTATTTTGAACTCATTTTTTACCTGGAAAGCCGTATCCAAAGACAAATTTCTGTTTGTACTTGAAACACACCACTTGTATCTGCATGTGAGTGCAGCTCAGTGAAAAGAGACCCTCCCCAATCGTGCATAAACACAAGACAGTTGAATAGACTAGGCCCTAGTCTAATAAGAGTTTAAGTCTGATTCATAAAGCGTTCTCAAACACTGTGATTAATTTTAGCTGTGTGTGTAACTTCATGCCACTCGCTCCCCCCTTAACAAAGCATTAACTAAAATCTGGAACAGTCTTCCAGTGGAGGTGAGACAGGCCTCTACTCCGACAATGTCCAGGCTGAAAACGGTTCTTTTTAACTGTGCATATGACACCTGAAAGTAATTTATCTGCACTCTTCTTTTTTACTTTTGTTTTGATCATTTTTATTAATTTTTTTAATGATAATTTTATTTGTGTTTTAAACTGTCTTCTTTTTGTAAAGCACTTTGAATTGCTGTATTTATGAATTGTGCTATAAAAAAAAAATAATTCTGCCAAGAATTATTTAGTGGTGATGGGGTGTCCCCTGTCCCCCCCCAGAGCCTCTCTTAGCGGAAAAAACTGCCATGCAAGTATCGGCCGGAGACCAACCGGGGACCAGCAGCCGTCCCGCCGTCCCTTTGAGTCAAGAAGTCTTGCAGGAGTCTCAAGTCTCACAAGAAACATATTTCTTAGATTCACTACACACATAAACACTCACCCTAGTCAGTCTCAGACGTTCATCATGGCAGAGCTGGTGAAAAAGAAGCAAAAGCAGAGAAAAACATTGCTCGTGGCCAAACGGGGAAAGAGAGGGGGGCAGGGAGACGCTTGTAGCCAGTGAGTTTTTTAACAACAGTATTTTTTTTACAGTACAATGAAGCTGTAGGGGGAGCTATGTAGGGAAAAACCCAAATAAAAACAGCAAAGAAACTGCCTGACCTGCAAAGTGCCGCTCAAACATAAGAAACGCCCTGCCAATGCCCATATATGGACATAAGACCGGAGCTTACTGATTGTCTTTGAAAGCAGGAAGTGGTCAGCAGGCCAGACCATACAGACCAAACATATGAGACTGAGGCGACTGTCTGTTGCTGGAAGCTTATAAAGTAAAGCATTAACTGTTATGTTATATTTTGAAAGACAAAATAATTTGTAAAATTGTGTAGTCTACAATCCTGTAATGTAATGTATGTCTGATAATCTTATAAAACAGTGGTATTTTCAGGGCATAGGTGTGTGCTCCAGCCTAACCTTTTACTTAAGAAAACAAAATTGTTAAAGTAGGACGTGTGTAGAATTTACTTTGTAAGAATCTTCATGAATGAGGCCCAATGTCATTATTTACACCTGAAGACCAGACGAACATGCACACCTTCAGAAGCAACCCAGGTCCCTCACATTCGGTCAAACAGAACAAAGTTGACAAGACAGACAGTGAATTTCAAAGTAAGCAGCAGAAGTAGAGAAACACTATTTATTTGAAACACAATGTACAGAAGAGATCACTAGAGTGTACATAAAAGCAGCACATTAAACATCCATCAGTAAAACATTGTCATTTACATTTCATTTGTATTTACTTAAACTCGCTCCTCTGACAGTGGGGGGTGAAGTTCTTGCTCTTTCTGTGACATGACAGTCCTGTATAAATGCAACAGTATCTCGAATATAAACATTATTTGGGTGTGTTATAATGATTACAATTTCCTGAGAGTTTTTTATTATATATTTGTAGCAGTGCGTGTATCTGACGCTGAGTAGACTGGAGTCAGTGGAGCTCCATTTCCTCCCGCTCTCTGCTCCATGGATCTGTATCAGCCCCCACGGCTGCACACTCACATCTGGAAAGAGGCTCAGCTCTGCTTGAGTCTCAGGAAGTTTTCACACTTCATGAGTCATTAACCTGCAGACCTACAGGCCTCTGAGCCCACAGGGGGCACAGGGGGGTGAGGGGGCACCGGGGCAGATGCAAAGTGATGGATGTGAGAAGCGGAGACAGTGGAAGAGCTGGATTCGAGAGTCATTCACACACTTTGTGAAAGAATAAATACATAAAGAGAGTCTAATGTTAGTCACACACCTGATTCAGAGGGGTGAGTGAGAGTGAGGGGTGGGCCGAGGGGAAAGACTGGACCAGGTACTTTTCCCCTTTCCAATGGAAGTCTTCTTGTTATGGATTCAAACTACATTAACATCATATTGGTTTATTTTTAGCTGTATATTGTATTTTTATTTAATGAGTGTACAGTACATCTTACTGACAAGAGTATAACTCAAGCGCTCATATATTAATATACAGAAAAAACAATACAACATGATACAACACAAAACAGAAAAACAAAACAAAACAAAATAAGTTTGCAGAATTATTAAGAAGTAATGGTTATACATCAGTAATAGAGATTTTATTTGCAATTGAATATACAAATATTTTTACCAGCAGTTTTTCTTTAGTGCCCAGGTCAATGGAGAGGGCTGTGTCAGGAAGAGCATTCATTGTAAAAAATATTGACAACAGATTACTCCGCCGTGGAGTCCCCTAAGGGAAGAAGGTGAAAGGCACTTTTTGCTTTGTTGTAATAAAGAAAAGATTTTACTATAAAATATACAGTTGCAGTGTGTATGTGCCGTATTATCTTTTACAATGTCAACATATGTTTAGAGTGAATAACTGCCAACTACAGCTGTGAGAATTTTTTATGTTATACACATTTGGTCTTCACGAAGTGGATCAAGTTGTGTCTTTGTGAAACAGCCCCAGAGGAATAGGTCTGATGAATAAAGTTTGTGTGTGTCCAGGAGCCACAGGGGCCTGTGTCCAGTCCTCTGTGAGTAATGTAAGTGAGAGTGGCCTGCTCTTAATGAAACACTTCTGCTGGAGTGATAATTACTGCAGTAGAGACAGGACTCCACAGTCAGTGTGTGAAACTTAGCTGTACTCACACACTCCTCTGGGGGTTCTGTGTATCTGTGTGAGGAAATAAGGGTTTAATATCCAGCGAATGGAGAAGGCCACTCAAGATCTGAAAAAAAATGTATACTCACTAAACACTCAATCAAGAACAAGAATCAAGATTAAAAAAGACCAAAACCCAAAAAGGCATTATTCTTTCAAATGAGGCTTGCCTTGTCCTTGTGACAAACTACTACATATTGAGAAGATGTAATGCAGGAAGCACAAAGAAAGCATATTATTGTATATTATAGCATATTATAGTTTTAAGGACTGGAAAAGAGCTTAAAGGGCTGAAATAGGGCAGAATGGTCCTAAAAGGCAGGAAGGGTTGGAAAGGGGCAAAAAGGGCAGGAACAAGGGAAGAACGGGTTGGAAATAGGGCAGAAAGGGCCTAAAAAGACTGGAAGGGCTGGGAAAAGGGTAGAAAGTAGGGATGCACCGATACCACTTTTTTGGAAAACGAGTATGAGTACGAGTACTTGCATTTCAGTACACGCCGATACCGATACCGAGTACTTAATAAAAAAAATATGATTTAAATTTACAGGTAACAGCTTTAGTCATAAAATTTAACAAAAAAACAAGGCACGGGGCAAACACTGCTTGTCCAAATATCAGTGGTGAAACTAAACGAAGAGGAGGCTTGCAGTAGGCTGTGGATGTGTTTTTTCACGGAGTCGTGTTCTCTCGTCTTGCAAGAGTTTGCTGCAGTGTGGGTTGTGTTGGTTTAGAAGTGTGGGTAAACTCTTTATACTCGTTGTCGTGTTGGGATTTTAGGTGCTTGATTAAATTACTTGTGTTAAATGCGCTACCTTTTGAGCCTCCTCTGGACAATTTAGCTGAGCACAATTTGCAGTCCGCCTTTGTTTTGTCGTCTTCATTCACTTTGAAATAGTTCCACACGGCTGACATGTCTCGTCTTTCCTTCGTTCTCCCCGCTCTGAGCTGCAGCCGGGGCCTGGGGGCGGGCACTCGGCGCCTGTGATTAACCCTTTACACGCCGCTCAAACATAGACATTTCTCAGACCGTGGTATCGTCCCTGGTATCGGGGGACTTTTAACGAGCACGAGTACTTTCAAAAATGTGGTATCGAGGCCGATACCAGTATCTGGTACCGGTATCGGTGCATCCCTAGTAGAAAGGGATAGAAAAAGAGCTTGAAGGGTTGAAATATGTCAGAAAGGGCTGGGAAAAGAGCAGAACGGGCCTAAAATGGTAGAATTTGTATCCAAGTTGCCAAAGATATCTGAAATTTGCAGATTTAAAGGGAAGAAAGAGAATAAGGCAAATCTTAGTGGCCGCATGAAGATATTTGTGTGGACCTGGCACAAAGCACTACAGGCTGAGACAGTCTCCATTAGAAATGTGCGGGGCACAGTGGCTCAGTGGTAGAGCGAGCGTCCTTCAACCAGAAGGTAGGTAGTTTGATTCCTGCTCTCCCCACAGTCATTGTGTCCTTGGGCAAGACACTTAACCTTCCTTGCCTCTAATGGTGTTCCACTGGTGAATATAAGCTTAATGTAAGTCACTTTGAAAAAAAGTGTCAGCTTAAATGACTAAATCTAAATGACACTGGAATAAACAGTCACTGCAGAAGGTGGACCAACAGGGACAAGAGTCCTGTCCTGGGCTGTGTCTTCATGTGGTCCTGGTCTAAATGTGGTTTTAAGACTAGTTTAGGTCTAGTTGGGGTCTAGGTCTCCGTCTGGATCTAGGTTCTGGCCTTGGTCTGGATGCAGTCTGGGTTGGTCCAGGTCTTGGCCCTAGTCTGGTTTTGGTCCGGGTTTTGGTCCGGGTTTTGTTCCCGGTCTGGTCTAGTCCTGGTCTTGGTCTAGATGTGGTTCTGGTCTGGGTCTGGGTCTGGTCCTAGTCTGGTATTTGTCTGGTTTTGATCCTGGACTTTGTCATTTTCTGGTCTGGGTATGGTCTTGGTCCTTGTTCAGTTCGGATAATACGAAAACATGTAATAATTCTGAGTTGGTGCAGAACACTTTAGACATCTTTAATATAGGAGTAAATAGGGGAGTAAAAGGGACATTCCAGGACTTTTGATGGTCTAATTGAAATGTGGTAAATTACAAAAAGCTTTGAAAGTCACATTTTCTGAAAGAGAACAAAAATCTATAAGTTTTTAATATATAATTTTTGTACAAGAGTGAAATTGGTCAAACTGAAAAGGGCTTAAAAGGGTAGAAACAGAAGTAGGCAGAAGTTAGAGTGGGCCACACTCTGGCGACGGACAAAAATCCCAACTTTCCAAAAAGTTTAACGTTTTTACACTGTGACTAGAGAAAAAATGTAAAAGTTACAAAGACATTTTGTATTTATAAAGACCCGATTCTGGGAAATTGTTTAATTGTTCGAACGGTGCGAAAAAAATTTAACTAGGTAGAAGCTGTAAAGGACAGAAGAAGCAGAAATTAAAGGCAGAAAAAGCAGTATTTTGCATAAGTTTCATTTGAAATTAATGAAATTAACGCTTTAAAGTTTGAATAAAATTGGCTAAAGAGTTGAAACGCAACAAAAATTGGTGGAAAAAAACATGAAATAGAATCTTTGCAATGGCAGAAGCCATTGCAGGTCGTTGCTCAGTGTATAATTTGCAGAAGAAAGCTGAAAGGGCAGAATGGGCTGAAAAGAGGGCAGAACAAGCCTAAAAGGGAAGAATGGGCCGAAAAGGGCAGAATTTATCTCTAATTTTCAAAAGACATCTAAAAATTGGCAGAATCAAAAAGAAAATTGAAGAAGAAAGCTAAAATGAGCAGACTAAAACTTGAATTTGCTTTAACATCTCAAAAATGAAAATATAGAGAATAAATAGAAAAACTGCAAATGAGTAAAAGAAATGAAAAAAAAATCATATTTGATATTATTAGTTAAACAGGCATGAGAATCATAGAGATGATGCGGACCAAATGATAGGCGTTACAGAGGTCAAGCTTGGCAAATATGGTGGCTCCTTGAAGCAGATTGAAGGCCGAAGACAGAAGAAGCAGAGGATAGCGGTTATTTACCATGATGTCATTGAGACCACCAAAATCAATGCAGGGACGAAGGGTCTTATCCGTCTTCCCCGCAAAGACAAATCCAGCCCCGGCAGGAGACGAAGACGGACGACTTATGCCTGCAGCCAAAGAGTCACCAATGTAAGTGTCCATGACCTCCCTCTCCGGTGCTGAGAGGGAATATAGCCTCTAGGCCCTAGAGCAGGGGTCCTGAATTAAAATCAGCCGAGGTCCGCTTAGTAACTTTCCTCACCGTGAGGGGTCCGGAAAATTTAAATTAAAGGATATGTGTTTGAATATAAGTCTTTAAAGTAAAGTCTCATTTATTCCACACCTACAGCCTTTTAAACAAATGGAGATTAATGTAGATAATCCACTGTTTTCTGTATTTTATCCCTTGTTTACATGAGGAGGATGTTTGAGTGTTTAGCTTTCACCAAACACAGCTCACAGACAAAAGTAAAACTACAAAATCAAAAGAGGCTAAAGCTCAGGACCTGGTGGTTTATTGACAACAGCCTGGAATTCTACATATAATGCCTAATACTCCTTTAAAACATGTGTGAGAACATTTTAAATACATACAAAAATCATAAATTCAAGCCAAAACATATTTGTTAAACAAATGTGACAAAGATGCCTGTCATAATTCATCTCTTTCTATTGTCATTCCTCTGAAAACAACAGGAACAAGGAAAAAGTACTGAGCATTTCTTTAGCATTAGCTGTTGCCAATAATTAACTGTTACTGTTTAATTTGCAGGTTCATCTTAAAACAAAATTTAGAATAGAAATATTTATTTCCTGTATTTTCTCCGTGTGAGGTAACATTTTAATTAAAATGCTTATGATTAGTTCTGTAACAGGATTTAGGATTCACACAGAAACTGACACAACTTAAGGAAGACTTAACATGTGTCACTCATCTCCAAACCCTCCTTTCACACCTTTTCTGTTTTTAATCACCCAAATAAACACATGTTAGGTTCAAATGAACGTGAATGTTAATTACTCACGTTTGTAAATTAGGTCAAATAAGTACCTAACTCACAACAGAATAAAGAAGTTGACAGACAAATGTACAACTCACCACATTAGACGTCCTCACTTTCCTCTGAGCTGAGTCTTTTTAATCCCGACATTAAAACTGTCCAGTCCTGGTTCAGTTCTGGATTCATTCTCTGATTATCAAAGCAGTCGGGACTAGAGGATAAAGGGCTGTTGTTCAGCTTTGACACTGACACGGAGCTAAGGAGCTGAATAAACTAAAATAAACCCTCTCCGTCCATAACGTCAGTGAATCTTCGTTATGTTTTGCCAAGGCTCAGCTTTTAGATTTTAGTCGTTTCTAACGCATTATCAGGCTACGCTAAACATGTTAAAATTTCCCGCTGCTCTGTCCGTAACCATAATAACCTGAGGACACGCGCGTGTAGACGTAGCTGTCCTAGAAGTGCCGGTTCAAAAATATGTTTTACACAATGCGCTTGTAATTATGAATAATGTCTTGCGGTCCAGATCAAAGCCTCTCGAGGTCCGGATCCGGACCGCGGTCCGCCTATTAGTGACCTCTGCCCTAGAGGCTATATTCCTAGAGTCTAGGGGGAGCAGGGCTGGTGCGGAGGAAGGGAGGTGGCCTTAGCTCCTGGAAGAGGACTAGGAACCCCTGCAGACTAAAGAAACACAGAGTGACACGCTTTACTCCAACCCAGGATAATCCCAGTGTCCCAGTCGAGATGGGGGTTGTGACGCCTGTGCCAGGGCGTTAGCCCAGAACAAGCAGGATCTGAGGAAACTTAATCAGGTGGAATTTGATGGTCTCCTGGTGGTTCCCCGAGATGAATAGCGTTAATGGGTTGGTCTGATGAGTTACAGTGCCCAGGAGATAATCGTCTAAGGCTCGGGCTGGGACCGGCCTCTGCGTCCAGTGTCCATGAGGTTTTTTATCTGGCAGAACTGCGATGACACAATGGAGAGTTGCATTTAGGATGTTGTAGGGCATCTTTGATAGTCGTAAAGCGGGTAACAACCAAACAATGATACAGTGCTCAACAACCATATAATACCATTTCTTTTCAGTCGGGATTCAGGCCTCATCACAGCACTGAGACTAAACTTATCAAAGTCACAAATGTTATCCGTCGAAACACTGACGGTCTTAGTTCTGTTGGACTTGAGTGATGCGTTTGATACAGTGGACCGTGGAATCCTGTCACAAAGATTAGAGGAATAGATAGGCATCTCTGGAACTGATCAGCCCTGCGACTAACTGGCCACTGTCCAGGGTGTACCCCGCCTCAGGCCCAAAGCTGTTGGGATAGGCTCCCTGTCACCCATGACCCCTAACGGGACTAAGCGGTAGAAAATTAATGAATGAATGAATGAATCTCTGCAACTGCCCTTAAATAGTTTCAGACAGGAAGTACTTTGTTTAGGTTGGTAACTGTATCAAAGCAAATGGCCCTGTAAAAATTAGTGGGGTTCCACAGGGGTCTATCTTGGGACCCCTATTATTTAATATTTACATAGTCCCTTTACGCCAGTTAATTCGCAGCTGTGACGAATCCTACTATAATTATGCAAATGACACTCAGATTTACATTTCACTCACAGCAGGTGAAAATGGACCAATCTATTCACTGTGTCACTGCATCAAATAGATTGGCGTGTGGATGCAAAAAAAATTCTCCAACTGAACAGAGACAAGACTGAACTAATGCCTCTTTCTCTAAAATCTAAAAATCAAGTTAGGAATCTAGGGGTCATCATGGACTTAGACTTAAATTTCCACAGTCACATTAGGTCAATTACATCATCTATCACCTTAAAAACATTTCCAAAGTCAAAGGGATGATGTCTCAACCAGACTTAGAGAAACTTATCCATGCTTTTATCTCCAGCAGGTTAGATTACTGTAACGGCCTGCTCACTGGTCTCTCAAAACGAGGGTTAAGACAGCTGCAGCTTATTCAGAACGCTGCTGCTCGGGTTCTAACTAAAACCAGGAAGTACAACCACATCACGCCAGTTTTAAAATCTCTGCAATGGCTTCCTGTTCCTCAGAGAATAGACTTTAAAACATTAAGACCATTAAGAGACTGGTTTACAAGTCTCTTAATTGTTTAGCACCAGAATATATTTCTGACATACTAGTTGCTTATGAACCTTCTCAGACTCTGAGAACGTCTGGGACAGGCCTTCTGCTCGTGCCCAGAGTTAGAACTAAACATGGTGAAGCAGCGTTTAAGTTTCATGCAGCAAAAATCTGGAACAGCCTCCCAGATGAAGTAAAATAAGCCTCAACTTTAACAATGTTCAAGGGGAGGTTAAAAGCCTTACGCTTTAGCTCTGCCTACATTACAACTTAAAGTGTTTTTTAAACTCCACCCCTGCACATTCTTCTCTTGAGTGAGAGGAACTATGGGGCGGCAGTAGCTCAGTGGTAGAGCGGCCGTCCTTCAACCGGAAGGTAGTAGGTTCGATTCCCGCTCGCCCCACAGTTCATACTGTCGTTGTGTCCTTGGGCAAGACACTTAACCCACCTTGCCTCTAGTGTCTGTAGCACTGGTGTATGAATGTGTGTGACTGTAGAGGTGTGTTTGGTGGTGGTCGGAGAAGGTTGAGCGCCGTTTGTGTGGCAGCCCCCCCCAGGTGTGAATGTGTGTGAATGGGGTGAGTGGTAAGCACGTTGTAAAGCACTTTGTGATCTATATCTGTGAAAGGTGCTATATAAAAAATACTTACTTACTTAAATACTTACTATGATTTGGGCAATCGGGAAATTCTGCCTGTGGTTCTGACCCTGAAGGAATGGGAGAGTGCCCATCATCCCCTGCTGATATGGACGGATTATAAGAGCTTATCTTATCTTTGTTCTTCCCGCAGGTTAAACTTCTTACCAGGCCCGGTGGGCTCTCTTCCTGGGTTGCTTTAACTTCTCCCTCACCTACTGCTCGTGAGCTAGGAATAAGAAGCCAGATGCACTATTACGCCAGATTGTGGACCCTACTGAGGGGCCTGTGAACCCCTGGGTGACACCATCCTGCCTTCTTCCTGTGCGTTGGGGGCTGCCATTTGGCAGGTGGAGAGGGTGGTCCAAGAAGCTCAGGCTGGCAAAACTGCACCTGAAGACCTGTCTACCCCGCTGCCTGTTTGTTCCTCCTTCCTTCAGATATGCAGTTGTCCAATGGGGTCACTGCTCCAAGATCGCCTGTCACTCTGGTTTCCACCCTACCCTTAGCTTGCTCCGACAGCAATTCTGGTGCCCGCTGCAAGTTGTCCCATTGTGCTCCTGTGTGCCTTCTCTGCCCACTCCCTGTGCCCCGCACATAGCTGTGGACTTTGTAACCGGTCTTCCACCATCTAACGGTAAGTTAGCGTTATTATATTATGACCTTTGTTGACCTCCTAGTCACACATCTTTACGGTAATCCACTGGATGTTTTTTTTTTCCGACAGGGGCCCCACAGTTCTCCTCCAGGTGTAAAAGGCTTTCTGCAGTGCACTAGGTATGTTTGACAGCCAGTGTTGTGCCTGAACGCGTTCAATGAACGATAGTTCATGAACGCGTTCATATTTTGGGCGAACGTGAACTGAACGTGCTGTATTACTGCCTGATGAACGTTACTGTGAACTCGTTCATTCTGGTGTCTGTGAACGGCACGTTCTCTCAGGTTAACTTCGTTCAATAGGTTGCCAGATTTCTATGGAGCCTTCCAGGCGAAAACACGGCTCAAACACGGCTCAAACACACCGCAAACGGGTCTTAATATGTAGCGGAAAAACACCAAATCTGACAACACCAGCCACCTGTGTCGCGCCGCAGTCCGCCGCGTCATCAAAAAAAAAAAAAAAAAAGCATGGAGGCGACAGCAGGCTGTAGCGAGGCGTATGCTCATTTAAAAGAATTTTATGTTTATGACAAGGTCGGTGAGAATGGGAGAAATCTCACTTTTATGTGCAAACTTTGCCCGCCGGGTTTAAAAAATACAATCCGCACTTCAGTTACATCCACAGCAAACCTGAAACGGCACATTGAACTGAAGCACCCGGCTAGCCTTTCAAGGTATGTGAAAGCAAGTAAAAAATCAAAAGACAGTCAGGACAGATCCTCAACCCAAACCCCATTAACTGCGTACTGTAGCGGCCCCGGTGTCATCTCCCAGCCGCAGCTGGATAACCTGGTGGTGCAGTATATTGTTGGAGACCTACAGCCTTTGAGTAAAGTGGAAAGGCCAGCTTTCAGAAACTTAATTAAGGGGTTGCAGCCATCCAAAAAGGTGCCATCAAGAAAAAAAGTACAGACACTGTTAAACAAGAAATTTAAAGAAAACATATGTGAACTTAAGACTGAACTGGCTGAGATCGATACTGTGTGCACAACAGCAGATTGCTGGTCGGCTGTGAACAAGGCATTTATGGGCATCACTGTCCACTGGCTAAACAAAACTGATGTTTCTAAGAGATACTCTGCTGTACTGGCATGCCGACGGATTAAAGGAGCACATACACATGATGTGTTGGCAAAATTATTGTCAGATGTCAACAAAGAATTCAAAATCCAGAATAAGGTTGCATGTACAGTAACAGATAATGCTTCAAATTTTGTCAAGGCGTTCAACTGTTTTGGGATGGATGTTGTTTCTATTGATACTGAAATGCCAGAGACAGTGGTCAACTTTGATGAAACTGAAAGTGAAGATGACAATGAACCAAAGTCCGTTTTTGCTGCCGCCAGTGAGAGCTCAGATGAAGATGACCAGATGGAGCCTGAGCCTCTCTCAGGTCTGGATCATCCGTATCTCCCCCCTCATATAAGGTGCATGGCTCACACCTTGAATCTAGTGGCCAAAGATACGGAAAAGGTAACTGAAAAACGTTACAAAACAATGTCGAGGGCTGTTTTTGCAAAAGCATCTGCTCTGTGGAACCTTGTTAAGCGAAGTACAAAGGCTTCTGATGCTGTGGAGGAAAAGCTTGGGATTGGCTTTGTTGTGCCAAATGACACAAGATGGAATTCAGTATTTCTTGCCATGGAGCGACTGTCTCGCATAGCAACACTAACTACCAAGGCAGAAATTAACGTGGCTGAGGTCACCCCTCAAAATGATAGCACTCCCGTAGTACATGACGAGCTGATTTTGCACACTGTGAGTGATGAGTTTGGCTTTCGCCGATTCTCTCCAGAGGAAGTCAACTTTATACACAAGTTTGTGGATGTGATGAGGCCTTTAACACTTGCACTAAACATCCTCCAAGCAGAGAAGAACATCTTTCTTGGCTACCTGGCTCCAACCATTGTGCAACTGCAATGTCATATGAATGACCTGTTGGATGAGAGCATGAAGCCCACTGCAGCAGAGGGTCTCATTACATGCCGACCCCTCATAAAGAGTATCTTGGAGTCACTGAGCACTAGGCTTGCAGGTCTTCTGGAGAAGAGGGACAACATACTCTCCGCTATGCTGGTGCCAAGATTCAAGCTAGACTGGGTCCAAGATGAGGAGAAACGTATGCAGTACAGATTGATGCTGAAAAGAGAATTTCAAACCCTCAACTCTGATGACTCAGCTGCTAGAGACTCTGGTCAAGCCCAGTCCAGAGGTGAAAGTGACAAGATAGATCCTGCAGCATCATTCTTCAGATTTAACAAAAAACCTCAGGTTTTCCAAAAATCTGAAGTGGACACCTATTTGGATGCCCCAACCACAGATGGGTTTGATGAATACATGAAGTTTTCAAAGCTCAGAAAGCTGTTCATAAAACACAACACTGCCCTGCCCTCAAGCGCTCCAGTAGAGAGGCTCTTCAGCATCGGTATAATATTCAGGTAGGAATAAACTGTGATTATATTACATTATTATTATTCTTTGGTAGTAAGTACAGTAAATGCCCAGCCTCAATCATAGTTCTTGGTGGTGATATTATTCTAGTTCTGGTTTTCAATATAAATATTTGGTCAAATTATTTCAGTTCACAATTGCTTTAAAACAGATTACTGTTCCCATTTTTAGCCATAATATTCATGATGTTAAAATTTCTTGTTATCTCATTCAGACCCAGGAGAAACCGGCTGGGGGATGCCAACTTTGAGAAGCAGCTGATCTTAAATGCCAACAAAAAATTTTGAAGGTATATTAAATATTTTTATGATCTGTTTATTGGGCTATAGAAGTACAATGTATTGCCAATGGATATGACTATATTGATGTGCAGAGGTGAGCTGCATAAAATTAACAGAGCATATCTTGTTTTTACAGGAAGCAAAAAACAGCTGATCCACCAGGGAGAGACTACTGTGACCAAAGACAGGATCTTCATTCAGATAAGGGATTTTCGGGCTGGACAGAAAATAAAACTGTCCTTGGCCCTGCACACTTTTCATTAATTATTATTATATTATTTTTTTATTTTAGTTTTTTATTTGGACTGTAACCAGTGACAGATATTCATTCATTTAAGGTATTTTCACTCACTGGATAGAAAGTAGAAGCACTGTCCATGGCCTTGGACTCTGACTGAGTCCTTTTAAGTTTTTTTTTTTACTTATTCATTGGGCAAACAAGCCAAAAAATTGAAAAGTTACTTAATAATGTTTAAATGTTTTGCACTTTGAATATTGCACTTTCGAGTTCAACCTTAATTTCCTACCTCAGCCTGGTTCCTACCTCAGTTTGTGTTAGTAGAATGGTCTTGAGGGTTTTACTATTCATGTAACTTGTTTGTTGAACCTGCCTGGTATATTTTTCCAGGATTCCAATATTCTGTTTGACAATGGAAAATTATTAAAATTGAAAAACATTTGCACCTTAATGGTTACTGTCCTGTTTTTCTTTTAATAATTCCTCATTAAAAAAGACCATTCAAGCAGCATGTTTTTGAGAATGTACTGTAGGGTTGAAAGCTGCAGCTGCTACTAGTGTGGAGTGAATGGACAGCAACAAAGCATTAAAGCAACAGTGTCCCCTCAATGCTAATGTAAACCCTGGTTGGATAAGGATTGGAAATTGGATATGAAAATGAAATCTAACGCATAGCTTCATTGTTAAAACTGATAAAATAATTGCTGTCTGTGATTCTACTGTATATGGGCTGTGGCAATAATTTTGAAAAATAATAGCTCGCAGCAACATATGGAAAAAAAGAACTATGAACTAGTTCATTTTTGGAACTGTGAACTTAGTTCAAAATTTTGAAGTTTGAACTGAACTGAACTAGTTCATTTTAACATTTGTGAACTGAACTTTGAACTAGTTCTTGTAGAAAGTGAACTTTCCCAACACTGTTGACAGCCTGTCATCAGGATATCACCCTCAGACCAACCAGAACCTTGGGGCTGCACTGCGCTGCGTCACTGCTCGCCATTCGTCATCTTGGTCTTCACATCTCCCCCGGATTTAATACGTCCACAACACCCTGATCTGCTCTGCCACTAATATGTCGGGCTATGCTAATGGTTTCCAACTTCCCTATTCTCTATCCAGGAGGCCGAGGTTGCAGGCTCCTCTGTTCAGAGGCATCTGCATGTAACGGCGGACTCAGGACTCAAATGCACGACACCAGATTCAGAATGTCAAACTCTGTAGACTAATTAGGCAACAGAGGTAGCAAACACTGGGGTTGTGGACGTGGTCGGTCGGACCCGAAGGACGGCTGTTTCAATGTCAATGTATGCAACAGATTGAATATATGTGAATTCGTCGAGAGAAAGTTGAGAGTGGACTGGCTACAACAGCCTCCTACCAGACCATGGAAGGCAGTTGAGTAGAGTAAAGGTTGTTCAGGTTCTTTATTGTTCAGTCTCATTGTGACTCTTAGCTCGCCATCAATGGTTGATTTATCCAACTGGGCACACTTGGCTTGCTAGACAAACAGGGTCTCTTTTAGCAAAACCATGCTCACAATTTATCGCTAGCTAGCTTTTAGTAGATCTTTAAACATACCAGTGCACACATTTAAAATATTACATGAACTCAGTGGGCACAAATGCAAATTAGAAGAGTCAATGATTCACTTTAACCCACTAATGTTTGACCAGTTAAGTACCTTAAATCTCCACAAGAAAAATGTTAGCCAACCACAATTTATCCTCACAGCTTACAATGATAATATGAATTAAAGCCGCAAGCGGCGATAAAGGCCCTCGCCTCCCTTGAGACCATGGGGACACATGCACTCGGAGGATTGCAATTCGTGCTTTAAAGCGTAAACTTCACGGTAAGGTCAAATAACCGGGCCTGTGCTACTGCTGGGGCCTGCTACACCACCTTGTAATTTAGAGTTAAAGGTCTCCACAATCCCTGGTTTTCCTGGGAGCTGTCTGAACCTTTGAAAATAATAGATTATGCTTGGGCTAAGGCGAGAAAACAAAGTACTGGCTGGAGATTTGAGATGACTCAGGAATCGCTGCACCCCCCTGTTTAAAAATGCAAAATGTAAATATAACTTGTCTAAAAGTACAAGGTTACAAGTTCCAAAGGATTCTGAGGAGTTTTCTAAGACTCTAGGCTTGGCTCTGGAGGGGCCTCCTCTAAAGGAAGGATCCTGGCAATTGGGAAATGGCATTTATTTCCCAAAGAAATGGCTGCCTCTTCACAGACTCATTACGACCACAGCCACAAATGTATCAAAAAACAAATTGATAACTTTTTTGGCACACGTGTCTAGATGATACTCACCAAATTTGGAGCTGTTTAGATGAAAAGCCTTTAGCACAAGGGGTGCGATTTAGGTGGTCACGCATTCCACCCAACATAGTAGATTTCCTGTTGAGTTTACGGTATGGCTGTAATAAACTTTTCTGTTTGCCCTGAGGTGTCCTATGGGTGTACCAAGTTTTGTATTTCTACATTAGAAAAATTTACTTTCATTTTCCTTAGGCCCAATGTATTTTGACTTTTGTAGGGGTCGCCACTGAGTCATTTTTCGTATTTTTTTTTTGGCGACTTCAAATACATAAATTTTTCGCCGGGCTTGAAGTCTGGGACCAATAAAAATGACTTTTAGTTGTTGGTTTACTGGGTCAAATTGAGGATCTTTTGCAGAAAAATTATAATAAAAAAATATATACCGAATTATAATAAAAAAAAATATAACTCGAGCAAAAAAGTCTAGAAAAACACTTGTCTATTTTACATACATGTGTTTAGCTCATTTTGCCCAAGTTTGGTGTCTGTGGAATGAAGCAGCTATTTTTGTTGTTTTTAAAAAGAGGTGTATTCTAAGTCGGACCAAATTTTCAATTCAAAATGGCCGCCTTCCCGTGTGTGATAGGGTGTGGTCCCTATTGGCTTTTTTGTTCATAAGCCCATGCTGGATGTGTGTACCAAGTTTCATTTGCCTACGACAAACTAAAATTTTCACTTCCCATTGACTTTTTCCAAATATTTGGGACGTTGCTATGGTAACACATTTATAGATAGGGGGTGGTTGTCATTGGCTTTTATGATCGTCATGACATAAGAGATGTGTGTACCAAATTTCATGTCTCTATGACAAACTAAATTCTTGGGTCCCATTATAAGTTTGTAGGGGGCGCTGGAGAGCCATTTCTAAAGATAACCCTTTTATTTACATATTTTTTTGTTCAGGTCATGAATGTGCACAAACGCCTTTTTGGGTCCAACTCGATCCGAGAAGGCGTTTGAGAGTTAAGAGACGTTTTATTTTCACAAAAATGGCCACCTCGTTGCATGCTTGCCACACCCATACCCGATAAGATATCAACAACAAAGTTACAAATTTGGTTGGCACACGTGTCTAGATGATACTCACCAAATTTGGGGCCATTTAGATTAAAACACAATGATTTGCATCTTTCTGCGCAAAGGGTGCGATTTTAGTGGCCGCGCGTTTCACCCCACATGGCGGACTTCCTGTTAAGTTTAGTGTGTGACTGTCATTGACTTTTCTGTTTGCCCTGAGGTGTCCTATGGATGTACCAAGTTTCATTTTTCTACGTTGGAAAAAAGTTACTTTCACTTTCCATAGGCCCAATGTATTTTGATTTTGTAGGGGTCGCCACTGAGTCATTTTTCGTATTTTTTTTTCAGCGACTTCAAATACATACATTTTTCGCCGGGCTTGAAGGCTGGGACCAATAAAAATTACTTTTCGTTCATGTTCACTGGGTCAAATTTAGGATCATAGGTGGAAATGTGAGCAAAACAAAAGAACTGATTGTAGACTTCAGGAAGACGCAGCAGCAGCCCTACACTCCTCTTATGATAAGCGGGACCCCTGTGGAGAGGGTGAGTAGCTTCAAGTACCTTGGTGTAAACATCTCTGAGGACCTGACTTGGACTACTCACACTCAAACTCAGGTAAATAAAGCCAGGCAAAGACTGTACTATCTGCGACAGCTGAGGAAATTCAGGGTCTCACCAGCAATCCTGAAAACTTTCTAATTTGGAGCTATAGAAAGTATATTGACTCAATGTATCTCTGTGTGGTATGGGAACAGCTCCAGTCAAGACTGCAAAGACCTGCAGAGAGTTGTGCGCTTAGCTGAGCGCATTTCAGGGTCTGCTCTCCCCTCTCTGCAGGACATCTACCACAAACGCTGCAGAAGCAGAGCTGCAAAAATCACCAAAGACTCCACCCACCCCAGTAATCATATTTTCACTCTGCTGCCATCTGGTAAGCGCTACCGTAGCCTGATGGCAAAAACTGAGAGACTTAGGAGGAGTTTTTTCCCACAGGCCATCAGGCTCTTGAACTCAAAACCAGCTACCTCACATTGACACACTGACAGTGTCACTCTGTTTTGCTACAAACAGTTTTGCACATTTGCTTCCTGCACCTTCATGTGATTCTTAATATTTAAGACCACAGCTAAATGCATATACGCACACTGTACATCCCTGTACATTTTTTAATATTTTAAGTCTACAGTTTACATTCATGTACATTATTTTGCGATCTAGATTTTTTCCCACATTACACACTTTTTATATTTTTTAGATTTTATTCTTATATTTTTTATTGTTTACTTTTATCTCATTCTTACATAGCTACATTTATGTATATTTTCATCTGTGTGTTTTCCTTAATAATTGCACTGTCCATGGAGCGGACCTGACTCACATTTCACTGCTGGTTATATATGCTGTATATAATTTTGTACGTGACGAATAAAAATCTTGAATCTTGAATCTTGAAAAGAAAAAAAAAAAAAAAAAAAAAATTACGAGCAAAAACAATAGGCCCTCCCGGTCATCACCGGCTCGGGCCTAATAAACGCCATTAGCATACCAATGCCCCGTGACACAGGCAGGTACACGTGTAAATTGACATGCTAATGCTACATAAACCAATCAAAACACACACTCACCAAATCCCCGGTTTGAATCAGCCTCAATGGCTTAACCTCGACTTCAGCAACGGTGGAAAAGACTCCTACAAAGGTACACATGTAGCTGAGTGTTAGCACGCGAAGGCTATAAAATAAATCGGGAACCATCAATTGAATCATGTTACCTGCGCAGCCGTCCTGTTACGTCTCACTCCCAACTCTGACAAGGAGGAAGCGAACAGGGCTTGTTTATTGCTGCCAGGCACGCGATTGAGAAAGTCATGTGTGAATAGACAGGATTACAAAAGCTTCCCAAATAGTTGATTTTAGACATGTCGGCTGCTTATGTACCTGCCTGATTTATTGGCACACAGGTGTGTAGCACAGGAGTAGGTGGTTGCTCAGGTGACATGACGAGTGGCCATGACACTGCAGCATGCTTGTCGGGTCTGGGAGGAGGTTTTGGCAGCCCTTGGATGGACTGCTGCACGGAACCAGAGGGTGGCAGACCAACACCGCAGCATGCTTCCTTGAATGTCCACCCCTATTTTCATGTTTTGCTCCTCAAGCCTTTGTCTACCTGCCCAGTTGGCCCTCCTGCCGACCTCCCTCCACCCCTCCTGGTTATTGACAATCACCCTGCCTTCATCGTACGCTGTTTGATGGACATGCGGCGGCGGGGTCTGGGGTATCAGTACTCAGTGGATTTGGAGTTGTATTTTTATCTGTGGTTTTTCTGTGGGGGGCGTGGCTGGTTTTCCTCTCAGGACCGCAGATGAGACACACCTGTTTCCTCTCTCCACAATACTTCTGGATATAAGCTTGCTCTGCTCACCTCCCCGCTGTCAGATCATTTTGTTGCTCGTGCCTCTTGTCTCCAAGCCTCTGATATGTCTTGGAATATTATTGACCTACTTATACTTACACGCTGTTCTCGCCGTCTTTCCAGAACTGCCTCATGTCTCGCACCTCAACCGAGTTTTGTTTTTGTCAAATAAACTGTGGAACTTTATTTCTGCATTTTGGAGTCCACTTGTCACAAACCTTACAGTCTTGGTCTGGATGTAGTCCAGGTCTTGGCCCTAGCCCAGTTGTGGTCTGGTCTAGTCTTGGTCTGGATGTGGTCCAGGTCTGGTCTAGTCATGGTTCTTGGTCTGGACTTGATCTGGTCTTGTCTTGGGTCTGGTCCTGGTCTGATATTGATTCTGGAATTGGTCGTTTTCTGGTCTGCGCCTAGACCAGGTCCTGGTTCAGTGCTGGTCTAGGTATGGTCAACACACACTTGTGTTGTTGACACAGACAGGCATTGGAAACACAGTTAGCTGTAAGGAGGGACTGAGGACTCAAACGCTCAAAGACAGTAGAGGTAAGTGTTTGTTATAAAAACCAGACAGAGACACGGACAGGAGAGCTGACCGAGGGCTGGAACTGAGCCGAGGTCCGAAACCTGAGCCGGAGAGCTGGAACAAGGTTTAGAGCTGAGCTGGAACTGGGACCGAGCTGGAGAGCTGGAACCGAGCTGGAACTGAGCAGATAAGGGGTCCAGGGATCAGGCAACAAGAAAGGTGAGAAAACTACAAAGACATTCTGAGGCTGCATGTGCACACAAGGCCTGCTGAACGATCTGGCAGAGAAGAGGTGGACAGGAGAGGTTTAAATACCTCACTGATGGCAATAGGCTGCAGGTGCTTGGAACAGGTGGCAGTGATGAGGTGAATGAGAGAGGAGAGAAGTGGAGCAGATCTCGGAGAGAAACGGAGTGGATCTGACAGTTCGCCTCGATTGAAGTCTTTGAACAAATGCATCCCATTCAAAAATTATGTTAAATTAAATTAACAGTAAAGAAAAAACATTGGCTGAAAGCGTAGATATTAGATTTATATAGGTTTGATGAAAACTGAGCGTCAGCGGACGATACAAAAATATGTAATGAGTCTATGTGTGAGCAGAACAGTTTAGACTTCTTTTAATATGGGAGTTAATGCGGGAGAATGTTTCCGGGACTGTTGATGCTTAAATTCAAATTTGGTAAATCACAGAGCTTTAAAAGTTACATTTTCTGAACAAAAACAAAAAACAACAAAAATGTTTATAATACAAAATGTGTGTACATGAGTGAAAACAGTGGAACTGAAAAGCTTAAAAGGGCAGAAACAGATGTGGGCATTAGTTAGAGGGGGCCTCACTCTGGCGACGCCCTTAAAGTAAGCAAAACCCAAAACTTTTTTTTACACTGCGACAAGAAAAAAAAACGTAAACGTTACAAATAAGATACTTAGTACGTATAAAGACACAAATCTTGGGATTCATTTGAACGGTGCTAAAAGGTTACACTAGGCAGAAACTGTAAAGGGCAGAAGAAGGAGAAGTAATGGCAGAAAAAGCATCATAAAAGCATAAAAACATAAATATTACAAAAACTATAAAAGGATTATATAGCAGAATTACCAATAATTATAGCAGAATTGTCCCAGAATTTAGACACGTTATAAAGTATGCACAAGAACAATAGCTGCTTCCAATGCAACCACCTAATAATTATGATGATAATGTCACTGTTCTGAGCTGCAATGTTTTTTATAAGATGTAGTTTAAAGGAATAATCCAGTGAAAATATCCAAAACAAAGCTGTCCAGTCTCCTCTGTGCTCTTCTAGGGCTTACTGAATAAAGTCTACTTTACTTTGGCTTTTAATTCTAGCTACTGGTCTTATAGTTTTACTATATGTTCCTTTTTGTGATTGGCCGAGGGACACACATAAATATGTCCTTCTTGTGTGAGAGTGGTTGGTTGGGACCAACCACAGTCTATCTTTACCAGTACCAAGCCCAGGTAAATGGCAAAAAATCCTGAATATTATGATGTTGTTATATGCTCATTTTCACTTTTTTTCCCTCCATAAACTACTGAAACACATATTTCTATCTCTGTACACATGCCTTTTTTCTGCTGGAACATATACAGCTGACTGATCTATATTTCTGTAAACGCTACATTCATACAGATATTTAACAAAGGGGAAAGGTGCCACAGTGGTTGATTGCAGCAATAAACACAGATACAGCTCTGAGATGTGAGTTTGAGAAACGCAAAGACAGAGCATACCTGTGTGTAATGGATTCCTTAGGCACCGTCTCTGCTCTGCTCACAGTCTCCAGTCAAACAAACCACCAGAACAATTCAATTATTCTCTGTGGCTTTAATAAATGTTTGATATGCATTACATGGGAGCTTTACAATTCAAATTTTACAATTTAACAGTTAGGGTTTTCCAATTAATTCTTCACACACAAAGTAACTATTTGCATTTTGGCGTTTATTAAATAAATATGAAAAGTCAAACAAAATTATGGAGTGGGCTTAGATTAGTCCAAACGTTGGAGCTGCTGGTGCGGGGATAATACAAAGTGTGCTCTGGGATCTGGGACACAGGCAAATTCTCTTTTTCCACCTTTTTGGAGAAAATGGGAATAATCCTTAAGCCCCCTCTGCTCCACAGTGTTAGTCCGGCTCTTTTGATGATTGACCTTTGACATCTTTTGATACACATCTGTAAATTATTAAGTTTTAGATGATCCCTTTTGCATTTCATACTACAGATTTTCATACATTTTTTCCTACAATATCCATCCATCCATCCATCTTCTACCGCTTATCTGGGCCGGGTCACGGGGCAGCAGTCTAAGCTGAGACGCCGAGACTTCCCTCTCCCCAGACACTTCCTCCAGCTCTTCCGGGGGGATACCGAGGCGTTTACAGGCCAGCTGAGAGACATAGTCCCTCCAGCGTGTCCTAGTTCTTCCCCGGGGTCTCCTCCCGGTGGGACATGCCCGGGACCTAGGGAGGGGTCAAGGAGGCATCCGAAATAGATGCCCGAGCCACCTCAGCTGGCTCCTCTCGATGTGGAGGAGCAGCGGCTCTACTTTGAGCTCCTCCCGAGTGACCGAGCTCCTCACCTTATCTCCAAGGGAGCGACCCGCCACCCTGCGGTAATAAATAAGAAAGCTTATTTCGGCCGCTTGTGTCCGGGATCTTGTTCTTTCGGTCATGACCCAAAGCTCATGACCATAGGTGAGAGTAGGAACGTAGATTGACCGGTAAATCCAGAGCTTTGCCTTACAGCTTAACTGCTTCTTCACCACGACAGACCGGTACATCGACCGATTACTACAGAAGCTGCACCGATCCGTCTGTCAATCTCACTGCGCCTAGAAATGCTGTTCATAAAGATAATGGACAGGACCAGTGCTGGAGTCCAACATGCACTGGGAACACGTCACCCACAGGGGTGCTCTGCATCCTCCAGATCCACAAAACACATGTGAACTGGTTGGGCAAACTCCTATAAACCCTCCAACACCCTGGAGAGGGTATAGAGCTGGTCCAGTGTTCCACGATCGGGAAGAAAACCGCATTGCTCCTCCTGAATCTGAGGTTCAACTATCGGCCGCATTCTCCTCTCCAGTACCCTGGCATAGACTTTCCGGGGAGGCTGAGGAGTGTGATCCCTCTGTAGTTGGAACACACCCTCCGGTCCCCCTTCTTGAAAAGAGGGACCACCACCCCGGGCTGCCAGTCCAGAGGTACTGTCCCCGACCACCACGCGATGTTGTACAGGCGTGTTAACCAAGACAGCCCCACAATATCCAGAGACTTGAGGTACTCAGGACGTATCTCATCCACCCCTGGTGCCTTGCCACAGAGGAGCTTCCCAACTACCTCAGTGACTTCGGCCTAGGTGATGGACGAGTCCACCTCCGAGCGTTCGGCCTCTGTTTCCTCAGTTGAAGACGTGTCGGTGGGGTTGAGGAGATCCTCGAAGTATTCCTTCCACCGTCCAACAATATTCCCAGTTGAAGTCAGCAGATTCCCACCTCCACTGTAAACAGTTTTGGCAGGGCACTGCTTCCCCCTCCTGAGGCGCCGGACGGTTTGCCAGAATTTCTTCGAGGCCGACCGATAGTCCTTTTCCATGGCCTCACCGAACTCCTCCCAGACACGAGTTTTAGCCTCTACGACCAACCGGGCTGCAGTCCGCTTGGCCTGCCGGTACCTATCAGCTGCCTCAGGAGTCCCACGAGCCAACCAGGCTCGGTAGGTCTCCTTCTTCAGCTTGACAGCATCCCTTACTTCCGGTGTCCACCACAGGGTTTGGGGATTGCCGCCACGACAGGCACCGGAGACTTTACGGCCACAGCTTCGAGTGGCAGCATCGACAATGGAGGTGGAGAACATGGTCCACTCGGACTCAATGTCTCCAACCTCCCTCGGGAGCTGGTCGAAGTTCTGCCGGAGGTGGGAGTTAAAGATCTTTCTGACAGGGGGCTCTGCCAAACGTTCCCAACAGACCCTCACAGTACGTTTGGGCCTGCCAAGTCTGTCCAGCTTTCTCCCACGCCATCGAATCCAACTCATCACCAGATAATCAGTTGACAGCTCCGCCCCTCTCTTCACCCGATTGTCCAAGACATATGGCCGGAGGTCAGATGAAACAACTACAAAGTCGATCATCGATCTCTGGCCTAGGGTGTCCTGGTGCCACGTGCACTGGTGGACACCCTTATGCTTGAACATGGTGTTCGTTATGGACAAACTGTGACTAGCACAGAAGTCCAATAACAGAACACCGCTCGGGTTCAGATCCGGGGGTCGTTCCTCCCAATCACGCCCCTCCAGGTGTCACTGTCGCTGCCCACGTGAGCGTTGAAGTCCCCCAGTAGAATGACGGTCCCCGGTCAGAGCACTTTCCAGCACCCCTCCCAGAGACTCCAAGAAGGCCGGGTACTCTGCACTGCCATTTGGCCCGTAAACACAAACAACAGTGAGAGACCAATCCCCGACCCGAAGGCGCAGGGAAGCGACCCTCTCGTTCACCGGGGTGAACTCCAACACATGGCGGCTGAGCTGGGGGGCTATGAGCAAGCCCACACCAGCCCGCCTAGCACCAGATTCCGTGTCCGGGTATTGGGTCGTCGAGGTCTCCGCCTTCGACTGCCACCCAATCCACTTTGCACCAGCCCCTTACGGCTCCTCCCGCAGGTGATGGGCCCACGGGAGGTCAGCCCCACAACGCTCCTTCAGCCTGAGCCCGCCCGGGCCTCGTGGGGAAAGACCAGCAGACGCTCGCATGCGAGCCCCAACCCCGGGCCTGGCTCCAGGGTGGGGCCCCGGTTGGCGCCATACGTCACAGTCCTTGATATTATCCTGTCCATAAGGGGCTTTTAACCGCTCTTTGTCTGGCCCGTCACCTAGGTCCTGTTTGCCTTGGGAGACCCTACAGCCCCCGACAACATACCTCCTAGGATCATTCGGGCACTCAAACCCCTCAACCACGATAAGGTTGCAGTTCAAGGAGGGGTCCTACAATATCTATATCCTCAATTAATCTTTGACTGGAAATATATAATTAGGCCCGAGCCGGTGATGACCGGGAGGGCCTATTGTTTTTGATCGGATTTTTTTTTTTTTATTGTGACCAAATGATCCTAAATTTGACCCAGTGAACATGTACGAAAAGTCATTTTTATTGGTCCCAGACTTCAAGCTCGGCGAAAATGTTATGTTTTTGAAGTCGCCGAAAACAAAATACGAAAAATGACTCAGTGGCGACCCCTACAGAATCAAAATACATTGGGCCTATGGAAAGTGAAAGTAAGTTTTTTTAAACGTAGAAAAATGAAACTTGGTATATCCATAGGACACCTCAGGGCAAACAGAAAAGTAAAAGACAGTCACACCCTAAACTTAACAGGAAGTCCGCCATCTGGGGTGAAACGCGCGGCCACTAAAATCGCACTCCTTGCGCAGAAAGATGCAAATCATTGTGTTTTAATCTAAATGGCCCCAAATTTGGTGAGTATCATCTAGACACATGTGCCAACCAAAGTTGTGACTTTGTTGTTGATATCTTATCGGGTATGGGTGTGGCAAGCCTGTAACGAGGTGGCCATTTTTGTGAAAATAAAACTTCTCTTAACTCTCAAACGACTTCTCGGATCGAGTTGGACCCAAAAAGGCGTTTGTGCACATTCATGACCTGAACACAAAAATATGTAAATAAAAGGGTTATCTTTAGAAATGGCTCTCCAGCGCCCCTACAAACTTATAATGGGACCCAAGAATTTAGTTTGTCATAGAGACATGAAATTTGGTACACACATCTCTTATGTCATGACGAGCATAAAAGCCAATGACAACCACCCCCTATCTATAAATGTGTTGCCATAGCAACGTCCCAAAAATGTGGAAAAAGTCAATGGGAAGTGAAATTTTTAGTTTATTGTAGGCAAATGAAACTTGGTACACACATCCACCATGGGCTTATGAACAAAAAAGCCAATGGGGACCACACCCTATCACACACGGGAAGGTGGCCATTTTGAATTGAAAATGTGAACCGACTTAAAATACACCTCTTTTTTAAAAGTACACAGACAATAGCTGCTTCATTCCACAGACACCAAAATTGGGCAAAATGAGCTAAACACATGTATGTAAAATAGACAAGCGTTTTTCTAGACTTTTTTGCTCGAGTTATATTTTTTTATTATAATTCGGTATATATTTTTTATCATATTTTTCTGCAAAATGATCCTCAATTTAACCCAGTAAACGTACAACTAAAAGTCATTTTTATTGGTCCGAGATTTCAAGCCCAGCGAAAAATTTATGTATTTGAAGTCCACGAAAAAAAAATACGAAAAATGACTCAGTGGCGACCCCTAGAAAAGTCAAAATACATCGGGCCTATGGAAAGTGAAAGTAACTTTATTCCAATGTAGAAAAATAAAACTTGGTACATCCATAGGACACCTCAGGGCAAACAGAAAAGTCAATGACAGCCACACTCTAAACTCAACAGGAAGTCTGCCATGTGGGGTGAAACGCATGGCCACTAAAATCGCACCCTTTGCGCAAAAGATGCAAATCATTGTGTTTTAATCTAAATGGCCCCAAATTTGGTGAGTATAATCTAGACACATGTGCCAACCAAAGTTGTGACTTTGTTTATGATATCTTATCGGGTATGGGTGTGGCAAGCCTGTAACGAGGTGGCCATTTTTTTGAAAATAAAACGTCTCTTAACTCTCAAACGCCTTCTCGGATCGAGTTGGACCCAAAAGGCGTTTGTGCACATTCATGACCTGAACACAAAAATATGTAAATAAAAGGGTTATCTTTAGAAATGGCTCTCCAGCGCCCCCTACAAACTTATAATGGGACCCAAGAATTTAGTTTGTCATAGAGACATGAAATTTGGTACACACATCTCTTATGTCATGACGAGCATAAAAGCCAATGACAACCACCCCCTATCTATAAATGTGTTGCCATAGCAATGTCCCAAATATTTGGAAAAAGTCAATTGGAAGTGAAAATTTTAGTTTGTTGTAGGCAAATGAAACTTGGTACACACATCCAGCATGGGCTTATGAACAAAAAAGCCAATGGGGACCACACCCTATCACACACGGGAGGGCGGCCATTTTGAATAGAAAATGTGAACTGACTTAGAATACACCTCTTTTTTAAAAGAACACAGAAAATAGCTGCTTCATTCCACAGACACCAAACTTGGGCAAAATGAGCTAAACACATGTATGTAAAATAGACAGGCGTTTTTCTAGACTTTTTTGCTTGTGTTATATTTTATTTTATTATAATTTGGTATATTTTTTTTAATTATAATTTTTCTGAAAAATGATCCTCAATTTGACCCAGTAAACGTGCAACTAAAAGTCATTTTAATTGGTCCCAGACTTCAAGCTCGGCGAAAAATTAATGTATTTGAAGTCCCCGAAAAAAAAAATACAAAAAAATGACTCAGTGGCGACCCCTACAAAAGTCAAAATACATTGGGCCTATGGAAAGTGAAAGTAAATTTTTTTCAACGAAAAAAAACGATCAGAAAAATGAAACTTGGTACATCCATAGGACACGTTAGGGCAAACAGAAAAGTTTATTACAGCCATATCGTAAACTCAACAGGAAATCTACTATGTTGGGTGGAATGCGTGACCACCTAAATTGCACCCCTTGTGCTAAAGTCTTTTTATCTAAACAGCTCCAAATTTGGTGAGTATCATCTAGACACGTGCCAAAAAAATTATCAATTTTTTTTTTTGATACATTTGTGGCTGTGGTCGTAATGAGTCTGTGAAGAGGCAGCCATTTCTTTGGGAAATAAATGCCATTTCCCAATTGCCAGGATCCTTCCTTTAGAAGAGGACCCTCCAGAGCCAAGGCTAGAGTCTTGGAAAACTCCTCAGAATCCTTTGGAACTTGTAACCTTGTACTTTTAGACAAGTTATATTTACATTTTGCCTTTTTAAACAGGGGGGTGCAGCGATTCCTGAGTCATCTCAAATCTCCAGCCAGTACTTTGTTTTTCTCGCCTTAGCCCAAGCATAATCTATTATTTTCAAAGGTTCAGACAGCTCCCAGGAAAACCAGGGATTGTGGAGACCTTTAACTCTAAATTACAAGGTGGTGTAGCAGGCCCCAGCAGTAGCACAGGCCCGGTTATTTGACATTACCGTGAAGTTTACGCTTTAAAGCACGAAATGCGATCCTCCGAGTGCATGTGTCCCCGCGGTCTCAAGGGAGGCGAGGGCCTTTATCGCCGCTTGCGGCTTTAATTTATTTTATTTTTGCATACTGTAAGAATGGGTAAAATACAAAGAAAATACTGTAGATAAAAGCACATTTAGCGAGATAAGTCTGTCACATCATCTACAACAATCTCTTCTTAAGCAACACTTTATGTTGCTGTAATAACCCTGTACTGTAAATTGGGACCTGTTGCATACCACAATATTATATAATTTTCATTCTGCTCTCAACAAAGGTCATGTGACTGGAGCTGTATTCATTGATTTTCAAAAACTTTGATAAGTGCAGTCTCAGTGCTGTGATAGGGCCTGAATCCTGACTGAAAAGGATCAAAGCAGTTGTTAAGTAATAGAAAGTCCTTAAGTTGCTGATATACAACTTTTTCGATGACTTTCCCTAAAAATGGCAGGTTTGATATGGGCCGATAGTTGTTGAGCACTGTAGCATCAAGACTGCTCTTCTTTAGGAGAGGCTTAATGACAGCAGTTTTTAAGGCCCTTGGAAATGTTCCAGACTGTAAGGAATTATTGACTATATCAGTGAGTTGTGGTAACAAACTGCTTAGTACTGATTTTAGAAATCTAGTGGGTAAAACATCGAGGCAGCAGGTGGATGAACTCAGGCTGGAGACAGTTTTTTCAATTGTTCTGTCATTAATGTGTGTAAAATGTGTTAAACCAACCAAGTGTGTCCTGCAGTGTTGTTTTATGGCCTTTAGACTGTAGCATGTTTAATGCCTTAAACCTTGTCGTTGAAAAACAATGCAAACTCATTGCATTCAGTGGTGGAAACTAATTCTGGAGGGTTTGTTAATCTGTTCACTGTAGCAAACAGGACACGTGAGTTGTTACTAATGTTGTTGATGATCTCTGAGAACAATATTTCTTTTGCTTTTTGCAAAGTTTGATTAAAAACATGCAAATTTTCTTTTATAATAAATTAAGAGTTTAAATTTACGCCATTTTCTTTCGGCTTTTCGGCATTCCCTTTTCTGTGCCCTGACAGAGTGAGCATTGCTCCATGAAGCCTTCTGCCTCGTCCTGATCACTTTAACCTTAACAGGAGCAATGGTGTCCATAACATTTAAAACACCTGAAGTATAACAATTCAACAATCATCAACTTGACCTGATGAGGCATTTTCAAACCTGACTGCCTCCATAAACTTTGTCCTGGTGTTATTATCAGTGTGTCTCTTCTGTACATCTAGGTCCAGCAGCAACATTTGGAATCATGGACAGACGAAAAAAGACACATGAATGATCAGATAGAGCAACATCAATCACAGTGACATCTGAAATATGAACACCTTTAGTAATGACCAGGTCCAGAGTGTGACCTCTGTTATGGGTCGGCTCATTAACATGCTGACAAAGACCAAAAGTATCAAGAATAGTAGAAAGTTCTTTGGCATTTCTGTCACAAACATTATCCACATGCACATTAAAATCACCTGATATGATTGTTCAGCGCAGACAACTCAAAGCATTTCAGTAACTCATCAATTAAATCATGACATTGTTGGGGTGATTTGTAAAGAACTACATATAAAATAGATGGAGAAAACCTCAACTCCATTTTGAATGACACATACTCAAATTATAAAAACTCCCCAAGTGATCATTTCTGGATAAGAATAATATCCCTAAGACACATACACCACCACCCTTTTTGTTTTCCCTCATTTAGAAAAAAATGTGAAATTCGATGGGGTGGATTAAATAAGGACCACATTTCCAGTTCTGCTGTCTAACCATGTTTCTGTTAAAAACATAAAATCAAGCTTATATGATTTTGTTACCCAAACAGAGCCAGAGATGGTACGTGAGAGTGATCATTTTTTTAAACTTCTGATTCCCCCTTCCTGGTGACACCTGTTCAGGGGCAGTAGCTCAGTGGTAGAGCGGCTGTCCTTCAACCACCGGGCGGGACGGTTTGATCCCCGCTCAAAACATCCCAAAACATCATAACATCCAGCACTCCCCAACAGTTCATACTGTTGTTGTGTCTTTGGGCAAGACACTTCCAGTGGTGTTCCAGCTGTAACACTGGTAAAGCGCTTTGAGTGCCTACTAGGTAGGAAAGCGCTATATAAATAAAATTAAAAAAATACTGCACCCAAGTGTAACATCAGTTGTTTAATCCCCGTGTGTTTTGACATGACTTTGGAGAGGAGTGCTGTTATATCACATATGGGCAAATCTACTGTTGTTTATGTCTCTGACAGCACCGTCTCCAAGCAGCAGGATATCTCTGTCCTTCACTTTTGACATAGATTCTCTGTCTCTGTTTGCCTGGTACTTTTTCACAGATTCATGTCTCCTGTTTTTCATAGAATAGGTATTATTTACTCCATGTTTTTCATTTACAGCAGAGTTTTCTGTTTCATTCACCTTTAGCTCAGTCAGTGGTTGGAATCTGTTTTTTAGCTGGATGTCTGGTGATGCTACATATGCTCTTGTGATGCCAGCATTCTTTTTTCTAATCCAGTGCTGCTTTTGCTGGGCACCAAGTTTATGCAGGTGGTATCATTTTGTTTAAATCCCTTTGCTTTTCTCAGTTTTGGGAATGACACTGTATCATCCAAATTTAAATTCACAGTCTTACCACATTGTGTGATCGGGATCGTCTCCTCAAGTCCTCTTTCAGATTCCAAAGCAAAAATCTTTGTTTGTAGCTGATTTCCTGTTGATATTTCCAAAATCTTTGGCAGAAAGAATTTGTAGACATGTTGAAATATAGATACCAAGGCTCTAGTCGCTCAGCAGGTCCAACGTGTTGTTTGAAAAGTAAAAAACATAAAATCCAGTTTAAAAAAAAGCAAAAAAGTAATGTAAAAAGTTGATCATAAAAGTATTGGCTAAAGGTGAATAATAACTAAAAAGTAAAGAAAAACTGAGCAAGCAGAAGAATGTCTGCATTCTTCAGGAGTAGGAGGTGACAAAACTTAGTTCCCTTTCGAGGGAACTCAACACTGCGTCGTGAAACGACACTTTGGGGAAGTGTCGTTTCACGACGCAGTGTCTCGTTCCCTTCTCAGGGAACAAGGGTTATATGCATAACCCGAGACGTTTTACAGTTTTGTGCTTGGTCTGATCTCTGTATTCAAAACTTAAATCCCACATTTAAGAGCTAAGGAACAAATACTAAATGTTATTGGGGGTTAATAACGCTTGAAATAAGTTTTAAATGTTTGTGTTTTTCAGTTACAAACTTCAAAATTATACACTGATGACACAGCTTTGTATTTGACCTCTTTTTTCAACCAAAAATGTTTGGTGCTGAAAGGGGATACTTGGGTCTAAAAAGAATTCCATGGTACTTCACTGAAAAAAGTTTGAGAACCACTGTTGTGATTCAGGGGGACTGTCTGAATATGTCCAGTAAGCAGAGGTGCAGTGGTGATGGCTGGGTACAGCTTCATTTAAATTAGATAACCACCGTTTCTAAATAGAATTTAAATGAATGTGTATGGATTATTATGTCTGCATGAATAAACATTCTAAAATGTATTTAGACATAGGCCTGCAGGTACTCTGTATATGTTTAGATTATTTTAGTTCAGGTAAAACTGCTGAAGGTTAGTTGTTAACGGCTAAATGTGTCCAACTTCAGTTCGGTTCTGATCTGATGCCGAGAACATGTATTAAACATTAAACATTAACACTCAGTGCGCCTGTCTGTTTAACTTGGCGATTCTGAATCAATTAATGATGGCACTCAGGGGGAGGTGCCAGACTCCTTCTTCACTTTAGTGAATGTGTGCGCGAATAATGCGCGCTCATTAGAAGCAGTGCCTGTCAGCCGTGTGCGCGACCCCAGGTAACGCATAAATCAAACGTTGAGTCGAGCCAGCTCCGTGCCCCAACACCGCTGATTTATCTGCCAAATGACCGCGGCCCAAGTTACCGCGGAAATCCCCGACTAACCCCAGAGCAAAATCATTTATTCCGGATACTTAATTAAATCTGTTCTGGTGGCATTTATTACAAGCACTGACTAATGGAACAAAGACACGACCACAGCAGCGATGTTTGTGCCTCAAACTTTGATTAGACTCAGTCTGAGTGGCCTTTACTCCAGCAGGGCCTGTCCCCATTCAGTAGAATGAGAGCAGGCTAGAGAAGCACCGTGAAGACCATGTACCCTGTCGTCAGAGTATAGCCTGAGACGCCTGTGTTAACTCACTGGGTTTACTTGACTAGGCCGCAGCGCCAAGCGGAGGCCTGTGAAAATACACCGAGAATGGCCTGTGCTGTCTGGAGTCAGGCGTCATGAATGGGTCCAGAGTTTTCTTCAGAAAGAACACTTTTCATGCATGTTAAGTCTTATTTTTAGGCGACAAATAACATAAATAGGCGTCCCCTCTCCCTGAGCCTGTCTCCCGGCTCTCGGCTCTCTGGGCGGCTCTGTGCAGAGCTGGCGCAAGGGTGGAGGCGGGTGTGAAGGTGCTAAATTAGCTGCTGATCCTCGCTCAGTGCGCATACACGTATCCCATTACTGCGTCTCCCGCTTAATATTCGGGGCAGGTGGCGAGCGCTGCAGATTTATCAAATGGGAAAATGAATGTGTGATGATCAGCTCAATTGAAAGCGGCGCCGCTGACAGCGCTGACACGGCGGTAATTAGAAAGAAAAATGATGGCGTCCGCTGCATAATAGAGTAAAAACAATTTGCACTGGCCCCCGCTTGCACTGCGCTTGCTCAGATTGAACATTTCTCTGACTGAAAATTAAATTCATAAAGTGATGCACGAGCAGCACGGCCACGGCGCGCCACACACACAGAGGGTAAAGTGGCCTTATGGGACAGCTCTGTTTTTCTGAAAAATAAATAAATAAATAAATAAATAAAAAGCCTTTCATTGCTCTCAGTGATTGGAGCTGTCCTCGTATCTAATTCTTGCACGGGTCAGAATATTTAAATATTATTAATGGAAAATAATTTTACTTTATCAGGGAAACGCTGTCTTCTGATTAGCCTTAATTTATTAGAAAATAACAGCGCGTGACCCGCAGTAAGGATATTTAGTCCTGCCACGCGCTGTGCGCAGAGCTACTGAATTAACGCCGTTAATCACTGAAGTGACTACACGGGCCGCGCGATACTGTGACCTGTATGAACTACTGGGAGCTACAGCAGCGCCTCAGGACCACACGTCCCTCCTCCCCGCTTTTAGAACAAATGACGAGCGCGTGCGGGCGCGCGCCTAACCCATTATGTGCAACACATGATCAGTAGGACGATAAGACGGCGACATCAATATCAGCAGCAGAACAATAAGGGATATCATCCACATCCATCTTCATGGAGCCGCGCGAGGGCCCTGACAGCGCCTCATGAAAATTCCACCCCGCGATCCTTTGCGGGGAACACTATGCACACTCACGCACACGCACACACGCGGCAGCTGGCGCAGCTATTATTCTCCAATTTCAATTTGACAGCCTGCCTTTCATGCTAATTCTATTATTGTAGGAAGTTTATGTGATTCCATATCAGAGATCTGATGTCTAATAACCCTCTGGGCTAAGGCTGTGCCTAGAGCCGCGCGGCCGCTGGGAAAATAATTACTTTCATATCAACCCTCTGCAGGAGGCACAGGCTGCCCCCAGACACTAACCTCATTCAGCCAGCCTCCTCTGAATACGTTTGTTCAGCCAATAAAGGCCCCCTGGCCTCAGCTTTCTCACACACACGTTCAGTAACAATAACTTTATTATCAAAATCAGCACATATAAATATCATCTTCTCATTTGTACAATATCTGAGGATTTCTGTTGTGTTCAAGGTCTTACTGAACAGTCTGTTGGTCCCAAAAGGAGACTGAACTTGCTTTAAACAGCCCGCTCCAGGTCTGAGGGCCTCTAAGGGTTGTCTACACCACAGCAGTGTTAAAATAGACACCACAGTACTCCACTGTTCTCTCTGGTCCGGGTTCAGCACAGAGTCCAGAGAGAGACGCTCCTGAGGGTCAAGTCTGGTCCTGAGGTGAGACAGCTTTGGAATGTTAAAGGAGCAAGTCCAGACTCCTGTCATCAAGTCCTGGTCCTGTGAGGGGACCCTCACAGGGGGCCTCTGCTGTACACGGCTGAGGGCCATTGTCAGGGGTGGGAGAAGGGTTCTGGACAGCGAGACTGGGAGGACCGGGACATCCCCCCTCAGTGTGAGACCCCTCAGTGTTGCCCCCCGGTGCGGGTTGAGGGTCCCTGTGTCCTGGGCTCTGGGGCTCAGAGGGGGTCAGATCTGTGCTGGGCCTGTCCGGGGCTCCGGGGGCCCTCAGTGCGGTTTGGGGCACAAGGAAGCCCAGGGGCTGATGAGTAATAGGGTAGAGCAGGAAGTGTCCCTTGCCCAGCAGTGTGCGGGGCTCCGGGGTCCTGCGGCGCGGGGAGTCTGACAGCAGGCTCTCCACACTGAAGGGGTTGTGTTTGTGCAGGGGCTGCGGCTCAGGGCCTGGGGTGCTGTGGGGGGACGGTGGCTCCTGGGGGCCTCTTTGGTTCTGGAGAGGGCTGAGCTCACTAGGCTCTTTGTGGGCCCTGGGGCCCGGCAGCTGGATGTGGAGGGTCCCATGCAGTGTGGGCCCCTGCTCGCTGTCAGTAAACTGGGAGACCCCGCTGTCACTTTCAGAGCCACCCGGCGTGTGCAGCTCCCCGGGGTCTGTCCTGCCTTGGCCCTTCAACAGTCTCCGCTCCTGTTTGCGCCTCTTCTTCTCAGCGCGCTCTCTGTCGCGACGGGCAATCTCCTCGGGGTCCATGGGCTCCCCGCTGCAGCTGGTGGGGTGGGAGTTGTGTGCCGGACGACCCGGGCCCTTCTTTGTGTTTTCCTTCTTCCTCCATTTGGCCCTTCGGTTCTGGAACCACACCTGAGGGCCACAGGCAAGCAGGCATTTAGACACTTGTACAGAATTATGACTGCCATAACAGCATCATCAAAATAATCATCATTATAGCATTTTTAAAGTTTCTTATTACTTATACACCAAACAAAGTGCCCACCCCACAAGACACAGAAAATCAAAATCACAATGTCAGGCACGAATCAAAAAGATCTCCATCTCCGGGGTCTAAACATAAAGTGCCCTCCTTTAAAACAAATTGAGCTAATTGAAACACATTAAACGGAAACATAAACTGCCTGTCTTCATTAGACATAGAAAACAAATCTGAACAAACATCAGATAAAGCTTACATCATGGAACATAATACTTCCTTTTCACTTCATCTCACAGAGACAACATTATAAAATATCCATAGTGATCACTGCTTTTGTCTTATATGGATTTTTAAAAAGTGGGCATATGAATATTTCAATGTAATGCAAGAAAAACAGACTTATGATATTTTGTGGACTTTCCCTCGAATAAAACATGAATATACTGTATATGGACTATACATGCTCTCTGCTGAGAACACTTTTGCAAAAGTGCACAATGAGACCGAGACTTAGGGTGACGCACAGCGCCTCGCCGTACGATTAATATTTCCCAAACAAAGCAAACCAGAATATGACTAAATGACCGTCATAATAATAATCATAAACCAGTGTCTGTACCGCCGACTGTGGACTGACCTGGACCCGGGACTCCACTAGATCGAGCCGCAGCGCCAGCGCCTCTCTCATAAACACGTCCGGGTAGTGGCTTTCGGTGAAGGCCTTCTCCAGCTCCTCCAGCTGCCAGCCCGTGAAGTTGGTCCTGGTGCGGCGCCGTTTACAGCCCGGACTGTCCTTCTCTACGTCCCCTCCATCTGCAGCGGCAAAGGGGCACACCGTTTCACAAACCGTATTCTACCACAGAAAATAAGCGCCATCACTCGCTTATTAGGCTACTGCTGTGTCTCGCTGTTTTCGGCTCTAGAGGCGTTCATACTCCGGGCTCACCTGGCCCACTGACCTAAAACTGGAGACCTGCGTCAAGAGACAGCTCAGTGTGGGCCTATTTCAAAATATCTACAGCGCTATGGAGAGGGTTTGACGCAATCATTTCTCTCTTCCCAATACCGTTATTTGACCTTTCACTACCTCGTTTTTTCTGTTTGATGTTAGGCTCCCTTTCTTCTTCCGGTGATGAAAGCATGTGAGCGAAAACCCAGCCTCTGCTCACAGTGTTAAGGTCAGGTGTATAGGCCGGTCACACAGCGGACTGTAGCGGACCTGTTCCTCGGCTGCTTTTTTGTTCTTATTGTTTCAGTCTGACCTGTTGGTCCTTGATCTGGAGCTCTAGCTCCTTCTGCATGAAGTTATCTCCCTGACCACTTTTGTGTCGTGAACCCTATGACTATTTAGTTGATGCTGAGACATTGTTAATAGACTGGACATAACCGTTATGCAGACATTTTTTCTATACACATGTTGAAAAGCTGACCCCAAACCCTTTTGTAGCATAATAATAATACAATACAATACAATAATCCAAAATAATGTAAAATAGCACACAAGATGTATGTAGCATTAGCTCGTGACATAGTCTGCAGCGGCTCTCATTGTGATGAATCATCATCAGAAACAACTCTGAACAAATAAAGGGAAAATGTATTTATTTGAATTATTCATCCTCACATTGTTTTGGTCATACATCAGAAAATTTCAACCACAGTGATAAATTATGGATGCAATTATAACAGTGTGTTTTTCAAACTGTTTTCTTTTGAAAAATTCTGTCCTAGACACAGAAACTTTACACTGAGCAAAATTAAAACTCTTGCTTTGTCCAATAATTCCTAATTCTAGACTTAAAATGTATTAAATGTAATATTAAACATTTTATTTACAGAAACGTTTGCGGAGCAGTACTGAACTAAAAAAGGCATGTGGTCAATAATCTTGAAGAAAGTCCTGTTATGATCACAGCTTTTTATACAATTAAAGACTAAATAAAACCATTTTTAAATAAATTATATATATTATATTATTATGTGTCAACCTTATTTAGCTCATGTTATCATTTTTTTCCTTCACAGTATTTCCAGAGTAATTGTCCGACATCACAGGAAGCACCTACAGACTCTCCTCAGTCAATAGCCTATTAATAATGCAGGAACACGCTTATTACTTATTCTGAACATGTTTGGTAAATGTATGGTGTATGCTTTATATGGTTATGATTTTGATTCATCCAGCTTTGCGTATGTCTAAAGAGTATTATTTAAAAAACGTCTTTAGATCCTCGCAACAGTGTTTTTATTGCACCCTCTTCACAGAGGTGAAGGCCTGTGGTAATAGTGCTGAAGTCACACTGTGGGAGTTCAAATATTAAAACCACCCATCTCAGAAAACACTATTATTAATCTGTGCACAATTATGAGACTGCATTGATAACTTTGAAGTCTAATAAGTTTGAAGTTTGAAGTCTAATTTGCTAAAAGATCACCTGTCTACATGTTACAAAGAAAGCAGTATTGTATTATGTTATTATAACACAGTGTGACCAGCTGGGGTGACCTTTGACCCTGCCATAACCAAACCTGAATTATTTACAGAGTGTGATTAAATAATATATATTTACTGCATGGTAATCCATTGTTACAATATGTAATGCATTATTATATGTCAACAGAGATGCACAAAATATTTTATTGGCAAGAGCCACAGGCCTATAAGAAATGTTATAAAGAAAATGAAATAAATCTAGAATACTTCATTTTGATTTCTATGATCCATATCTTGTGGGGGCAGTTGTAGAAATGCACTGCTTACATTTCACAGTGAAATGTTTAATTTCAAACCTTCTTTAAAAAAATGTGATATGCCCAAATACTTTTATTAATATGGTTGGAAAAAGGGAGGTATTACTTGCAAATGTACAACTTAATACAAAAAGTAGGCTAACTAAGAACAATGCTGCAATTTCAAATTCCACATATTATATTATTAGACTTTCATATAACCTTAAAAACAAATCAAACAACATACATAGGCCTACATATGTTAAAGAACAGACACAGTCTGGAGCAGTTCCCACAGAGAGGAGCACCAGCATAAAATGTAGTTTAAACTTTAAACATTGTCAAACCTCCAGCAACTTGTAATCTGTTTAAACTCTACTAAACGTTTAAAGAGACAAAACGAGATGGTTCACCTCTGTATTTATATTTGAATAAATGTCAAATTTTAGATACTTACAAATAGTTGTAGTTATAATACCTTACCCTCTTTAAAGGCTGATAATTCCAAAAGCTTTGCAATGCGACACTTCGATCCAACACAAAAATATCGAGGCTCTGTTGTGTTTGACACCAGAGGTCTTTAAAAGAGCCTGTACACTGGCGGGACGTGTCTTGGTGAGAGTGTGGTACCTGAGAGAGAGTAGCGCGGAGTTTCGGCCGACAGCAGCGCTCCGGAGCCCAGGACCGAAGCGGAACAGGCGCCGCTCAGTAATCCATCTATGGAGAAGGGCAGCGCGGCCGCGGACTGCAGCTGATGCCCGCTGCTCAACTCGTACACGGACTGCTGCTGGTGCTGGTTCGGGTGGTGCGGGCCCAGCGGGTACGGGAAGCCTACAAGCCCGCCGAGGGAGCTTCCGAACTGGGCGTGAGGATGCTGGAGGACCCGGCTGTCCATGGTCCGGCTGCAGCAGGAAGCTGTGTGTGCACATACAGAGACCCGGGGTCCACGGTGCCTCAGGCCGGGTACAGTCCGGTAGCCGTCAGTCCTTGTACAGTCCGGGTCTAGAGCAGTGCAGAGAGGATCTACTTTAGAGTCACATTAGTCGCGCGCTCTCTACATGAGCGGCTCATTAGGACTGCTCTCCGCTCGCGTGCGGGACCAATAAGAGACGTTTATGAGCATGTGACGTCACAGGGGGGTTAATGGAGGAACGGCAGACAGAGACGGTGCAACAGTGAGCTTTGACAGGGCCCAGTGGAAACATGACCAGGATGTATGGATATTTGCCATTAGAAAATGGTATACTACTACTAATAATGATAATACAAATACTAGTTCAGCTAATATACTATACACAAGTTACTACTACTACTACTACTACTACTACTACTACTACTACTACTACTACTACTAATAATAATTAAAGCCGCAAGCGGATAAAGGCCCTCGCCTCCCTTGAGACCGCGGGGACACATGCACTCGGAGGATTGCATTTCGTGCTTTAAAGCGTAAACTTCACGGTAATGTCAATTAACCGGGCCTGTGCTACTGCTGGGGCCTGCTACACCACCTTGTAATTTAGAGTTAAAGGTCTCCACAATCCCTGGTTTTCCTGGGAGCTGTCTGAACCTTTGAAAATAATAGATTATGCTTGGGCTAAGGCGAGAAAAACAAAGTACTGGCTGGAGATTTGAGATGACTCAGGAATCGCTGCACCCCCTGTTTAAAAGGCAAAATGTAAATATAACCTGTCTAAAAGTACAAGGTTACAAGTTCCAAAGGATTCTGAGGAGTTTTCTAAGACTCTAGGCTTGGCTCTGGAGGGGCCTCCTCTAAAGGAAGGATCCTGGCAATTAGGAAATGGCATTTATTTCCCAAAGAAATGGCTGCCTCTTCACAGACTCATTACGACCACAGCCACAAATGTATCAAAAAACAAATTGATAACTTTTTGGCACACGTGTCTAGATGATACTCACCAAATTTGGAGCTGTTTAGATGAAAAGCCTTTAGACAGAAGGGGTGCAATTTAGGTGGTCACGCATACACCCAACATAGTAGATTTCCTGTTGAGTTTACGATATGGCTGTAATACATTTTTCTGTTCGCCTGAGGTGTCCTATGGATGTACCAAGTTTCATTTTCTACGTTGGAAAAAGTTACTTTCACTTTCCATAGGCCCAATGTATTTTGACTTTTGTAGGGTCGCCACTGAGTCATTTTCATATTTTTTTGCGACTTCAAATACATAAATTTTTCGCTGAGCTTGAAGTCTGGGACCAATAAAAATGACTTTTAGTTGCACGTTTACTGGGTCAAATTGAGGATCATTTTGCAGAAAAATTATAATAAAAAATATATACCGAATTATAATAAAAAAATATAACTCGAGCAAAAAGTCTAGAAAAACACTTGTCTCTTTTACATACATGTGTTTAGCTCATTTTGCCCAAGTTTGGTGTCTGTGGAATGAAGCAGCTTTTTCTGTGTACTTTTAAAAAGAGGTGTATTTTAAGTCGGTTCACATTTTCAATTCAAAATGGCCACCTTCCTGTGTGTGATAGGGTGTGGTCCCCATTGGCTTTTTGTTCATAAGCCCATGGTGGATGTGTGTACCAAGTTTTATTTGCCTACAACAAACTAAAAATTTAACTTCCCATTGACTTTTTCACATTTTTGGGACGTTGCTATGGCAACACATTTATAGATAGGGGTGGTTGTCATTGGCTTTTATGCTCGTCATGACATAAGAGATGTGTGTACAAAATTTTATGTCTCTATGACAAACTAAATTCTTGGGTCCATTATAAGTTTGTAGGGGCGCTGGAGAGCCATTTCTAAAGATAACCCTTTTATTTACATATTTTTTGTTCAGGTCATGAATGTGCACAAACGCCTTTTGGGTCCAACTCGATCCGAGAAGGCGTTTGAGAGTTAAGAGGCGTTTTATTTTCACAAAAATGGCCACCTCGTTACAGGCTTGCCACACCCATACCCGATAAGATATCAACAACAAAGTCACAACTTTGGTTGGCACACGTGTCTAGATGATACTCACCAAATTTGGGGCCATTTAGATTAAAACACAATGATTTGCATCTTTCTGCGCAAAGTGCGATTTTAGTGGCAGCGTTTCACCCCACATGGCGGACTTCCTGTTAAGTTTAGGGTGTGACTGTCATTGACTTTTCTGTTTGCCCTGAGGTGTCCTATGGATATACCAAGTTCCATTTTTCTACGTTGGAAAAAGTTACTTTCACTTTCCATAGGCCCAATGTATTTTGATTTTGTAGGGGTCGCCACTGAGTCATTTTTCGTATTTTTTTTTCGTCGACTTCAAATACATAAATTTTTCGCCGAGCTTGAAGTCTGGGACCAATAAAATGACTTTTCGTGCATGTTCACTGGGTGAAATTTAGGATCATAGGTCGACAAGAAAGATAAAAAAAAAAAAAAAAAAAAATCCGAGCAAAAACAATAGGCCCTCCCGGCCATCACCGGCTCGGGCCTAATTAAAGCATAGCGGCGATAAAGGCCCTCGCCTCCCTTGAGACAGCGGGGACACATATATTCGGAGGATTGCATGTCGTGCTTTAAAGCAAATTTGGAGCTGTTTAGATGAAAACCCTTTAGCACAAAGTGTACGATTTAGGTGGTCATGTATTCCACCCAACATTTTCTGTTGAGAAGGATCCTGGCAATTGGGAAATGGCATTTATTTCCCAATAGTTGCCTCTTCACAGACTCATTCGACCACAGCCACAAATCTATCAAAAAACAAATTGATAACTTTTTTTGCACACGTGTCTAGATGATACTCACCAAATTTGGAGCTGTTTAGATGAAAAGCCTTTAGACACAAGGGGTGCAATTTAGGTGGTCACGCATACACCCAACATAGTAGATTTCCTGTTGAGTTTACGATATGGCTGTAATACATTTTTCTGTTCGCCTGAGGTGTCCTATGGATGTACCAAGTTTCATTTTTCTACGTTGGAAAAAGTTACTTTCACTTTCCATAGGCCCAATGTATTTGACTTTTGTAGGGAATTAGCCACTGAGTCATTTTCATATTTTTTTAGCGACTTCAAATACATACATTTTTCGCCGAGCTTGAAGTCTGGGACCGATAAAAATGACTTTTAGTTGCACGTTTACTGGGTCAAATTGAGGATCATTTTGCAGAAAAATTATAATAAAAAAATATGCAAATTATAATAAAATAAAATATAACTCAAGCAAAAAAGTCTGAAAAACACTTGTCTCTTTTACATACATGTGTTTAGCTCATTTTGCCCAAGTTTGGTGTCTGTGGAATGAAGCAGCTTTTTTCTGTGTACTTTTAAAAAGAGGTGTATTTTAAGTCGGTTCACATTTTCAATTCAAAATGGCCACCTTCCTGTGTGTGATAGGGTGTGGTCCCCATTGGCTTTTTGTTCATAAGCCCATGGTGGATGTGTGTACCAAGTTTTATTTGCCTACAACAAACTAAAAATTTAACTTCCCATTGACTTTTTTCACATTTTTTGGGACGTTGCTATGGCAACACATTTATAGATAGGGGGTGGTTGTCATTGGCTTTTATGCTCATGACATAAGAGATGTGTGTACAAAATTTTATGTCTCTATGACAAACTAAATTCTTGGGTCCATTATAAGTTTGTAGGGGCGCTGGAGAGCCATTTCTAAAGATAACCCTTTTATTTACATATTTTTTGTTCAGGTCATGAATGTGCACAAACGCCTTTTTGGGTCCAACTCGATCCGAGAAGGCGTTTGAGAGTTAAGAGACGTTTTATTTTCACAAAAATGGCCACCTCGTTACAGGCTTGCCACACCCATACCCGATAAGATATCAACAACAAAGTCACAACTTTGGTTGGCACACGTGTCTAGATGATACTCACCAAATTTGGGGCCATTTAGATTAAAACACAATGATTTGCATCTTTCTGCGCAAAGTGCGATTTTAGTGGCTCGCGTTTCACCCCACATGGCGGACTTCCTGTTAAGTTTAGGGTGTGACTGTCATTGACTTTTCTGTTTGCCCTGAGGTGTCCTATGGATATACCAAGTTCCATTTTTCTACGTTGGAAAAAAGTTACTTTCACTTTCCATAGGCCCAATGTATTTTGATTTTGTAGTCGCCACTGAGTCATTTTTCGTATTTTTTTTTCGTCGACTTCAAATACATACATTTTTCGCCGAGCTTGAAGTCTGGGACCAATAAAATGACTTTTCGTGCATGTTCACTGGGTGAAATTTAGGATCATAGGTCGACAAGAAAGATAAAAAAAAAAAAAAAAAAAAATCCGAGCAAAAACAATAGGCCCTCCCGGCCATCACCGGCTCGGGCCTAATTAAAGCCGCAAGCGGCGATAAAGGCCCTCGCCTCCCTTGAGACCGCGGGGACACATATATTCGGAGGATTGCATGTCGTGCTTTAAAGCAAATTTGGAGCTGTTTAGATGAAAACCCTTTAGCACAAAGTGTACGATTTAGGTGGTCATGTATTCCACCCAACATTTTCTGTTGAGAAGGATCCTGGCAATTGGGAAATGGCATTTATTTCCCAATAGTTGCCTCTTCACAGACTCATTACGACCACAGCCACAAATCTATCAAAAAACAAATTGATAACTTTTTTTTGCACACGTGTCTAGATGATACTCACCAAATTTGGAGCTGTTTAGATGAAAAGCCTTTAGACACAAGGGGTGCAATTTAGGTGGTCACGCATACACCCAACATAGTAGATTTCCTGTTGAGTTTACGATATGGCTGTAATACATTTTTCTGTTCGCCCTGAGGTGTCCTATGGATGTACCAAGTTTCATTTTTCTACGTTGGAAAAAGTTACTTTCACTTTCCATAGGCCCAATGTATTTTGACTTTTGTAGGGGTCGCCACTGAGTCATTTTTCATATTTTTTTTTCAGCGACTTCAAATACATACATTTTTCGCCGAGCTTGAAGTCTGGGACCAATAAAAATGACTTTTAGTTGCACGTTTACTGGGTCAAATTGAGGATCATTTTGCAGAAAAATTATAATAAAAAAAAATATACCAAATTATAATAAAATAAAATATAACTCAAGCAAAAAAGTCTAGAAAAACGCTTGTCTATTTTACATACATGTGTTTAGCTCATTTTGCCCAAGTTTGGTGTCTGTGGAATGAAGCAGCTATTTTCTGAGTTCTTTTAAAAAAGAGGTGTATTTTAAGTCGGTTCACATTTTCAATTCAAAATGGCCGCCTTCCTGTGTGTGATAGGGTGTGGTCCCCATTGGCTTTTTTGTTCATAAGCCCATGGTGGATGTGTGTACCAAGTTTTATTTGCCTACAACAAACTAAAAATTTCACTTCCCATTGACTTTTTTCACATTTTTTGGGACGTTGCTATGGCAACACATTTATAGATAGGGGGTGGTTGTCATTGGCTTTTATGCTCGTCATGACATAAGAGATGTGTGTACAAAAGTTTATGTCTCTATGACAAACTAAATTCTTGGGTCCATTATAAGTTTGTAGGGGGCGCTGGAGAGCCATTTCTAAAGATAACCCTTTTATTTACATATTTTTGTGTTCAGGTCATGAATGTGCACAAACGCCTTTTGGGTCCAACTCGATCCGAGAAGCCGTTTGAGAGTTAAGAGACGTTTTATTTTCACAAAAATGGCCACCTCGTTACAGGCTTGCCACACCCATACCCGATAAGATATCAACAACAAAGTCACAACTTTGGTTGGCACATGTGTCTAGATGATACTCACCAAATTTGGGGCCATTTAGATTAAAACACAATGATTTGCATCTTTCTGCGCAAGGGGTGCAAATTTAGTGGCCGCCTTTCACCCCACATGGCGGACTTCCTGTTAAGTTTAGGTGTGACTGTCATTGACTTTTCTGTTTGCCCTGAGGTGTCCTATGGATATACCAAGTTTCATTTTTCTACGTTGGAAAAAAGTTACTTTCACTTTCCATAGGCCCAATGTATTTTGACTTTTCTAGGGGTCGCCACTGAGTCATTTTTCGTATTTTTTTTTCGGGGACTTCAAATACATAAATTTTTGCCGGGCTTGAAGTCTGGGACCAATAAAAATGACTTTTAGTTGTTCGTTTACTGGGTTAAATTGAGGATCATTTTGCAGAAAAATTATAATAAAAAATATATACCGAATTATAATAAAAAAAAATATAACTCGAGCAAAAAAGTCTAGAAAAACACTTGTCTCTTTTACATACATGTGTTTAGCTCATTTTGCCCAAGTTTGGTGTCTGTGGAATGAAGCAGCTTTTTCTGTGTACTTTTAAAAAGAGGTGTATTTTAAGTCGGTTCACATTTTCAATTCAAAATGGCCGCCTTCCTGTGTGTGATAGGGTGTGGTCCCCATTGGCTTTTTGTTCATAAGCCCATGGTGGATGTGTGTACCAAGTTTTATTTGCCTACAACAAACTAAAAATTTCACTTCCCATTGACTTTTTCACATTTTTGGGACGTTGCTATGGCAACACATTTATAGATAGGGGTGGTTGTCATTGGCTTTTATGCTCCATGACATAAGAGATGTGTGTACAAAATTTTATGTCTCTATGACAACCTAAATTCTTGGGTCCATTATAAGTTTGTAGGGGCGCTGGAGAGCCATTTCTAAAGATAACCCTTTTATTTACATATTTTTGTTCAGGTCATGAATGTGCACAAACGCCTTTTTGGGTCCAACTCGATCCGAGAAGGCGTTTGAGAGTTAAGAGACGCTTTATTTTCACAAAAATGGCCACCTCGTTACAGGCTTGCCACACCCATACCCGATAAGATATCAAAAACAAAGTCACAACTTTGGTTGGCACTCGTGTCTAGATGATACTCACCAAATTTGGGGCCATTTAGATTAAAACACAATGATTTGCATCTTTCTGCGCAAGGTGCGATTTTAGTGGTCGTGCTTTCACCCCACATGGCGGACTTCCTGTTAAGTTTAGGTGTGACTGTCATTGACTTTTCTGTTTGCCCTGAGGTGTCCTATGGATATACCAAGTTTCATTTTTCTACGTTGGAAAAAGTTACTTTCACTTTCCATAGGCCCAATGTATTTTGATTTTGTAGGGGTCGCCACTGAGTCATTTTTCGTATTTTTTTCGCGACTTCAAATACATAAATTTTTCGCCGAGCTTGAAGTCTGGGACCAATAAAATGACTTTTCGTGCATGTTCACTGGGTCAAATTTAGGATCATTGGGTCGGAAGAAAAAAAAAAAAAAAAAAATCGAGCAAAAACAATAGGCCCTCCCGCCATCACCGGCTCGGCCTAAAATATAACTCGAGCAAAACGACAAGAAAAACGCCTGTCTATTTTACACACATCTGTTTAGCTCATTTTGCCCAAGTTTGGTGTCTGTGGAATGAAGCAGCTATTTTGTGTTGTTTTTAAAAGAGAGGTTGTATTCTAAGTCGGTTCACATCTTCAATTTAAAATGGCCGCCTTCCCGTGTGTGATAAGGTGTGGTCCCCATTGGCTTTTTTGTTCATAAGCCCATACTGGATGTGTGTACCAAGTTTCATTTGCCTACAACAAACTAAAAATTTTCACTTCCCATTGACTTTTTCGACATATTTGGGACGCTATGGCAACACATTTATAGATAGGGGTGGTTGTCTTTGGCTTTTATGCTCCTCATGACATAGGAGATGTGTGTACCAAATTTCATGTCTCTATGACAAACTAAATTCTTGGGTCCCATTATAAGTTTGTAGGGGGCGCTGGAGAGCCATTTCTAAAGATAACCCTTTTATTTACATATTTTTGTGTTCAGGTCATGAATGTGCACAAACGCCTTTTTGGGTCCAACTCGATCCGAGAAGGCGTTTGAGAGTTAAGAGACGTTTTATTTTCACAAAAATGGCCACCTCGTTACAGGCTTGCCACACCCATTCCCGATAAGATATCAACAACAAAGTCACAACTTTGGTTGGCACACGTGTCTAGATGATACTCACCAAATTTGGGGCCATTTAGATTAAAACACAATGATTTGCATCTTTCTGCGCAAGGGGTGCGATTTTAGTGGCTGCGCGTTTCACCCCACATGGTGGACTTCCTGTTAAGTTTAGGATGTGACTGTCATTGACTTTTCTGTTTGCCCTGAGGTGTCCTATGGATGTACCAAGTTTCATTTTTCTACGTTGGAAAAAAGTTACTTTCACTTTCCATAGGCCCAATGTATTTTGACTTTTCTAGGGGTCGCCACTGAGTCATTTTTCATATTTTTTTTTTGGGGACTCCAAATACATAAATTTTTCACTGGACTTGAAGGCTGGGACCAATAAAAATGACTTTTCGTTGTTGGTTTACTGGGTCAAATTGAGGATCATTTTGCAGAAAAACTATAATAAAAAAACATATACCAAATTAAAGCCGCAAGCGGCGATAAAGGCCCTCGCCTCCCTTGAGACCGCGGGGACACATATATTCGGAGGATTGCATGTCGTGCTTTAAAGCAAATTTGGAGCTGTTTAGATGAAAACCCTTTAGCACAAAGTGTACGATTTAGGTGGTCATGTATTCCACCCAACATAGTAGATTTTCTGTTGAGTTTACGGTATGGCTGTAATAAACTTTTCTGTTTGCCCTAAGGTGTCCTATGGATGTACCAAGTTTTGTATTTCTACATTAAAAAAATTTACTTTCTTTTTCCATAGAATTTGACTTTTCTAGGGGTCGCCACTGAGTCATTTTTCGTTTTTTTTTTTTCGGGGACTTCAAATACATAATTTTTTTGCCGGGCTTGAAGTCTTGGACCAATAAAAATGACTTTTAGTTGTTGGTTTACTGGGTCAAATTGAGGATCATTTTGCAGAAAAATTATAATAAAAAAATATATACTGAATTATAATAAAAAAAATATAACTCGAGCAAAAAAGTCTAGAAAAACACTTGTCTATTTTACATACATGTGTTTAGCTCATTTTGCCCAAGTTTGGTGTCTGTGGAATGAAGCAGCTATTTTTGTTGTTTTTAAAAAGAGGTGTATTCTAAGTCGGACCAAATTTTCAATTCAAAATGGCCGCCTTCCCGTGTGTGATAGGGTGTGGTCCCCATTGGCTTTTTTGTTCATAAGCCCATGCTGGATGTGTGTACCAAGTTTCATTTGCCTACGACAAACTAAAATTTTCACTTCCCATTGACTTTTTCCAAATATTTGGGACGTTGCTATGGCAACACATTTATAGATAGGGGGTTGTCATTGGCCTTTATGCTCGTCATGACATAAGAGATGTGTGTACCAAATTTCATGTCTCTATGACAAACTAAATTCTTGGGTCCCATTATAAGTTTGTAGGGGGCGCTGGAGAGCCATTTCTAAAGATAACCCTTTTATTTACATATTTTTGTGTTCAGGTCATGAATGTGCACAAACGCCTTTTTGGGTCCAACTCGATCCGAGAAGGCGTTTGAGAGTTAAGAGACGTTTTATTTTCACAAAAATGGCCACCTCATTACAGGCTTGCCACACCCATACCCGATAAGATATCAACAACAAAATCACAACTTTGGTTGGCACACGTGTCTAGATGATACTCACCAAATTTGGGGCCATTTAGATTAAAACACAATGATTTGCATCTTTTTGCGCAAGGGGTGCGATTTTAGTGGCCATGCGTTTCACCCCACATGGCGGACTTCCTGTTGAGTTTAGGGTGTGGCTGTCATTGACTTTTCTGTTTGCCCTGAGGTGTCCTATGGATGTACCAAGTTTCATTTTTCTACGTTGGAAAAAAGTTACTTTCACTTTCCATAGGCCCAATGTATTTTGACTTTTCTAGGGGTCGCCACTGAGTCATTTTTCGTTTTTTTTTTTTCGGGGACTTCAAATACATAATTTTTTTGCCGGGCTTGAAGTCTTGGACCAATAAAAATGACTTTTAGTTGTTGGTTTACTGGGTCAAATTGAGGATCATTTTGCAGAAAAATTATAATAAAAAAATATATACTGAATTATAATAAAAAATATAACTCGAGCAAAAAGTCTAGAAAAACACTTGTCTATTTTACATACATGTGTTTAGCTCATTTTGCCCAAGTTTGGTGTCTGTGGAATGAAGCAGCTATTTTTTGTTGTTTTTTAAAAAAGAGGTGTATTCTAAGTCGGTTCACATTTTCAATTCAAAATGGCCGCCTTCCCGTGTGTGATAGGGTGTGGTCCCCATTGGCTTTTTTGTTCATAAGCCCATGCTGGATGTGTGTACCAAGTTTCATTTGCCTACGACAAACTAAAATTTTCACTTCCCATTGACTTTTTCCAAATATTTGGGACGTTGCTATGGCAACACATTTATAGATAGGGGGTTGTTGTCATTGGCCTTTATGCTCGTCATGACATAAGAGATGTGTGTACCAAATTTCATGTCTCTATGACAAACTAAATTCTTGGGTCCCATTATAAGTTTGTAGGGGGCGCTGGAGAGCCATTTCTAAAGATAACCCTTTTATTTACATATTTTTGTGTTCAGGTCATGAATGTGCACAAACGCCTTTTTAGGTCCAACTCGATCCGAGAAGGCGTTTGAGAGTTAAGAGACGTTTATTTTCACAAAAATGGCCACCTCGTTACAGGCTTGCCACACCCATACCCGATAAGATATCAACAACAAAGTCACAACTTTGGTTGGCACACGTGTCTAGATGATACTCACCAAATTTGGGGCCATTTAGATTAAAACACAATGATTTGCATCTTTCTGCGCAAGGTGCGATTTTAGTGGTGCTGCGTTTCACCCCACATGGCGGACTTCCTGTTAAGTTTAGGGTGTGACTGTCATTGACTTTTCTGTTTGCCCTGAGGTGTCCTATGGATGTACCAAGTTTCATTTTTCTACGTTGGAGAAAAGTTACTTTCACTTTCCATAGGCCCAATGTATTTTGATTTTGAAGGGGTCGCCACTGAGTCATTTTTCGTAAGTTTTTTTTTGGCGACTTCAAATACATAAATTTTTCGCCGAGCTTGAAGTCTGGGACCAATAAAAATGACTTTTCGTGCATGTTCACTGGGTCAAATTTAGGATCATAGGTCGACAAGAAAGATAAAAAAAAAAAAAAAAATCCGAGCAAAAACAATAGGCCCTCCCGGTCATCACCGGCTCGGGCCTAATAATAATAAAAAATATATAACACGAGCAAAAAAGTCTAGAAAAACAGTTGTCTATTTTACATACATGTGTTTAGCTCATTTTGCCCAAGTTTGGTGTCTGTGGAATGAAGCAGCTATTTTCTGTTGTTTTTTAAAAGAGAGGTGTATTCTAAGTCGGTTCACATTTTCAATTCAAAATGGTTGCCTTCCCGTGTGTAATAGGGTGTGGTCCCTATTGGCTTTTTTGTTCATTAGCCCATACTGGATGTGTGTATTAAGTTTCATTTGCCTACGACAAACTAAAAATTTCACTTCCCATTGACTATTTCCACATATTTGGGACGTTGCTATGGCAACACATTTATAGATTGAGGGTGGTTGTCATTGGCTTTTATGCTCGTCATGACATAAGAGATGTGTGTACCAAATTTCATGTCTCTATGACAAACTAAATTCTTTGGTTGGCACACGTGTCTAGATACTCACCAAATTTGGGGCCATTTAGATTAAAACACAATGATTTGCATCTTTTTGCGCAAGGGGTGCGATTTTAGTGGCCGCGCGTTTCACCCCACATGGTGGACTTCCTGTTGAGTTTAGGGTGTGGCTGTCATAGACTTTTTTGTTGGAGAGCGCTGGAGAGCCATTTCTAAAGATAACCCTAGATGTTGTGGAGCTGTCTTGGCTGACACTCCTCTGCAACATCATGTGGCGTTTGGGGACAGTACCTCTGGACTGGCAGAACGGGGTGGTGTTCCCTTTTTTTAAGAAGGGGGACCGGAGGGTGTGTTCCAACTACAGAGGGATCACACAGAGATTGACAGACAGATTGGTGCAGCTTCAGCAGTGATGCAGTTACGGTACCGATATGTTGTGGTGAAGACGCAGCTGAGCTGCAAGGTGAGTTTACCAGTTGATCTACGTTCCCACTTTTACCTATGGTCATGATGTGTGGATCATGGCCGAAAAAACAAGATCCCGGATACAGACGGCCAATATGATTCTCCGCAGGTTGGCGGGGCGCTCCCTTAGAGATAGGGTGAGGAGCTCGTCACTCGGGAGGAGCTCAAAGTAGAGCCACTGCTCCTCCACATCGAGAGGAGCCAGCTGAGGTGGCTCAGGCACCTGTTTCGGATGCCTCCAGGATGCCTTCCCAGGGAGGTGTCTGGGCATGTCCCACCGGGAGGAGGAGCTCTGCTTAGACTGCTGCCCCCGCGACCCGGCCCCGGATAATCGGTAGAAGATGGATGGATGAATGGGTGTGTAACATACTGAAACAATAACTGAGAAATTTGGAGTCAATAGTTCTTCTCTATCTAAGCCCCGACATGATTTTCTAGATGTTTTTTTTTTTGAGGATTTATTTTGTTTATCATAAAAATAGCCTGTAAAGATTCTGCTCAAGTATATGTTTCAAACACAAACATTAGAGCCAATAAAGCGTTGAAAAAGTGTGTGTGTGTGTGTGTGTGTGTGTGTGTGTGTGTGTGTGTGTTGTCCATATAAATAGTAAATGGTGTCAGATGGGCCACACCGGGCCTAAGGCGATGGCGGCTTCATTTTGCGTTAACTGCGTGCACAGAGAGCGTGCAGCTGAATACTGAGGGCTAATCAGAGCCCCTCCCTCCTTCATTTCTCTGAATTAATTCTACTTTATTTATCCAATTTCTGGAGCTGACAGAATGTTAATTTGAGCAGAGATTTGGTGCTGCCGTGTGCCCGTGACTCGCAGCCACAGGATTGGTGTGTTGTAATAATCTAAATCTTTCACCACAAGCTGCGATAATTGTTACCTTATTAGCATGTAAATTGTTTAATTAATATTATTATGGAGAAGCACATAATCCCTTTGTAACTTGACCCTGTACCAGCAGGCTCTCTGCATTTCAATGTGTGACTCTTTCATGTGGCTCTCTCTGTCTTAGGCCAACTCTGAGAGTCACTACCACTTTTCATCTGAGTCTGTTTGATTTGGATTTCTTTGCTGTTTTTTGTGCGTATTTTGCTGCTTCACTTTCACACATCAAATCCAGTGGCTCTCTGTGGGTTGCCCCCCTCCACACCCCCGTCCCCCTTCATGAAAAGCAGCTCTTGACATGTGGTCCTCAGAGAGCGCAGCATTTAAATGTGCTTTTCTTCTTCTTCTTCCTTCTTCTCTGGGCACAAGCCACATTGTCAGATGCTAGCTTTAATTAAGATGATAATGTGATGAGAGTCTGGCTCAGGCTGAGAGGATGGGGGCAGTCCTCCACAGCCCCCTCCTCTGTCTCTGCTCAGCTGACTGCAGTCTGAAAAACAAAGACAGCTCAGGCGCTCACAGTACTCAGAGAGATAGAGAAAACATGCACAACACATGTCACAGCCTGTGAAGCTCCAGCAGCAGGACTGTGCTCTGTTAGACACAGTCTTCATCAATGTAATATCAACACATCATTTCTTTTATCATTTCCATTTTTTACGTTATTTACGTTTTTACTCAGTTCAGGAGCGTCTTTTGAAGTTTAACCTCAGATCATAAAGCAGTACATTTGTCAGTGGCGCAGCAGACTAAACTACAGAGTGGTAGCTCTGCTGACAATTTTAAATCAAGACCAGTGTTGATTTGTTACTTTTTCATTAGGCTGACACCATGCACACAGTAGAATTTCTTTTATGCAACAAATTAAAGGCCTTTAATTACATCAAGTCAGAACTTGTAGGTTCATCCATCTTTGCTCTACTTCCCGACTGGTATAAGCCTTTTTAGTGTTGATCCATCTCAAATATGACAGTGTTCAGACTGAGGGTGTAAGAAATAAATCAATTCTGTTAAATTCTGCCATATTTCTTTCTCGTATTGATTAAAAACTACGGCAGAATAGATTTCAAACTGAAAATTTTGAGAATCTTTTAGTTATTTTTTATTTTCAAAATTGATTTTTATTTTAAAATTGAAATGAAACACTTTTAAAACAGTTACAAGCAATAAGCAATTTGTTGCGTATTTAGTAAAAGAAAATTGATAATAAAATAAAATGTATTTCATACACTGTTGCTCTTGTGAATGTGCACACGTGTACAGAGTGCAAAATAACTTTTCCAGAATCTTATATTAAATAAACGCAATATATTGTCTTACATTTCAGTCTGGATTGTATCATGGCATGTGTATCGTGATACGTATCATATCGACAGGTGCTTGCCACCAGTTCAGACTGAGGACAGTGATTCATCTAAAAATGAGCAGGTCTTGCTCAAAGTTCAGCTGGATGTAGTTTTTTTTCTCATTTGTTTTTCTTCTGCTGTGTTCTGTTGCAGTGGATCTGTATTCTCTGTGTGGAACCATCAGGGCGCAAGTGCAGTGGGAAAAACACAATATTTAGAAAATCTCACAAATAGTTAGAAAATTTGTTATTTTTGTCTTTTCACTCACTGACTCACATCACTAAAAAATACAATTTAAAACCAAATACTTTCTATAGATACGGATTACAAGCATAGACACTTAGCAGAAAACTGAGGCACTGTCTCTGAGTTGTACAAAACCCTTCTCTTTTCCAGCTAAACATCTGAATCTACAGACACTATCATAGTATTAACATAGTATTGTATAAATGTATTTATGTGTACATAAATGTAAATGTAAACTTAGTAAGATTTAGGACAACAATTGTGGCTCAGGATTTGGAGAAACAGAACTAAAACTTCAAAAACAGTGAGATTCAGACACAAATTCAAATCCTTAACAGAGCATATGTTCCTATAGATCCCAGCTCTTTGAACCTTGACCAACCTGTTATGGGACTGTCCGAGACAAATGTTCTTGGAACCAAAAAGGTTTCTACATTATTAAACCATTTTAGCTCTGCTCAAAACTATCATACAAAATGTCATTTTCAAGATTTAAAATATTGATATTTGATGATTGTGTACTATACTATAGCATGTTGTTGTGCATGTACTTTTTCAGAAGAGTCATGTGATGAGACTGGGACCTGTTTTGTCAGCTAATTTACACAGGGTTTTTTGTCTTACCACTTCACCCTCTGTAGTCCAGCTTCTGCAGGAAGTTTGGCAGCTAAAATACTCAAAAAATGGTCTGATTAGAAGAAACTAAAAGTTAACTATTATTATATACCGTTATTGCCTTCAACAAACATATTGGTGTTGAGGATGCTACACTGTTCCATAGGGTCTGAATGAAGCAGGTGGTTATGCCAGGGTTATGGTATTTCAGAAAAAGAGGTTGTAGGTGACTTGAAAAATAGAGAGGAGTAGTTCAACTATTAGTTTGGCGACTGATTGCAGAAATGGAGCAAACAGACACACAAAGGACACACTGTAAAACTTTTCACTGTAAATTTACAGTAAAATACTGGCAGCTGGGTTGCCAGCCACATACTGTATTTTTACAGAACTAGTACTGTAAACACAATTTACAGTACTAGTTCTGTAAACCGTTGTACTGTAAATTTACAGTAAAATACTGCCAGGTGGGTTTCCAGCCAAATACTGTTGTTAGCCGGGGCCTCATCAGCGGCTGGAGGTCCGTAAGATACCACGAGCAATGAGACACTGGAAGCACGGAGTTGGCATAGACCACTGTTTTTCTTTTATTTTCTTTCTTTTTCAATAAATATTTCAAAGTGCTAGGTGCATTGTACAAAAGTGCAGTGGAGGAAGTAGGAGCTCAGTCCTCTCCAGCAGTCTCCCTCTAATGATAATTTGAGGCGCCTTAAATATGTTCCCAACTAACTGGGTAAGACCCAACCCAACCCCACAGGTACATACATTAACATAAGCTTGGCCTAAACCATGTTAATGTCCTCCAAACAAATCAACCGAACCATAAACCATATTTACAACCCAAAACGATTCACAAACTCTAAAACCAAACACCTATACTTCTTTAAAACCTATAAACCATAAACCACTGTTTCGCTTCTCCCCTCTCCATTCCCCTGCCTTGGTCTGGCCCGGAACCTTTTTAATGTTGGCTGTTCCCCCGGGGACTCTTTTGGCCAGACACCTGGACACAAGGAACAGAGCGGTGAGTAAAACCAATGCACAACACCAAACAACTTTTAAAACACACTTCTCCCCAACCACACAATTATACACATCTATTGCACATTTTGTTCTAATTGTTTGTTCTCTCCGCAGACTGGCAGCCATCCTCCAAAGCGCAGGTCCACAGGTGAAACTATAAAACAATCAATAAATTATTTCTTAAACCAATCGTGTGCAATGTCCTTATTTATGTGCAACTTGGCGTTTGTTTAAAGTGCTGTGTGCTATAAAAAGTTTCTGTAACGAACTGTCTGTTCGTTACAACTGTATTTTCCTAAATTTACAGTACTGCACTGTAATTACAAAATACAGTATATACCACATAATTTTACAGAATTAAAAAAAAAAAAACATTTTACAGGAAAAACATTATACTCTGAACTTTGAACAAGAAAATAGAAACCAACAATATTATCTTGGTTTTAAAACATTTATTTTAAAAGCAACGACCAGACATTTGCCTTATGTGAACACATTTGGCTGAAATGCCAGCTGTTTTTTTTTAACATTTAAAATGTCATCAGGTACTGAATAAGGGCCTACCAGAGTGTCAGTTAAAATGCAGCCATAAACCCTGTTTATGTAGATCACACATTGCCGAATCCAGTCCAAACATTTGTGACTTCATTAATTTAACTAAATTTCAACCTAGGGTCCTTTGCACCATGACCTTGAGCCAAACACTAAGTTGTCCAAAAAACTTTTTCAGCAACACCGGTTGATTGTGCAAGCCCTTACAAGCTTTTACCAAATCACGGAAGTGACCTCCACGTCTGTGTTAGCGGTAGCATTCGCCGTCAGGCAATTGTTATTTAATAAACTCCTGATGTACTTACAAACCTTCCAATCCCTCGTTTTAGGAGTACAGAACCTATTTGTACTTCTGTAGAAGTTTGGTACCATTCTGGTCATCATTCTTAATTGGGTAATTTACGAGACAAAACTTTTTGAAAAGGCTTCTGGGGGGGTGTTTGGCTCAATGTCATGGTGAAAATGACCCTAGGTTGATTTTACTCTGAACCATCCCTTTAAATACCCTTATTTTACTAAGGCCTAGACCTGGCTTAAAGGGCAAGTTCAATGAAATATAAAAAATGTCATATATGACTCACCCTCATGTCGTTCCAAACCCGTAAGACCACAGTTTAAGATATTTTAGATTTAGTCCGATAGCTCTCAGTCCCTCCATTGAAACTGTGTGTACGGTTTACTGTCCATGTCCAGAAAGGTAAGAAAAACATCATCAAAGTAGTCCATGTGACATCAGAGGGTCTGTTAGAATTTTTTGAAGCATTGAAAACACATTTTGGTCCAAAAATAACAACAATTACGACTTTATGCAACATTGTCTTCTCTTCCGTGTCTGTTGTGAGAGAGTTCACGATGCTGCTGATGTGTTTTCTGGTGCGCCCAATAACAAAGATAACACGTCAGCAGCGTCACTGCAGTGTTGTGAACACACTCACAACAGACCCGGAAGAGAAGACAATGCTGAATAAAGTCGTAGTTTTTGCTATTTTTGGACCAAAATGTATTTTCAATGCTTCAAAAAATTCTAACTGACCCTCTGATGTCACATGGACTACTGTGATGATGTTTTTCTTACCTTTCTGGACATGGACAGTATACCGTACACACAGCTTCAATGGAGGGACTGAGAGCTGTCGGACTAAATCTAAAATATCTTAAACCGTGTTATGAAGATGAACGGAGGTCTTACGGGTTTAGACCGACATAAGGGTGAGTCATTAATGACAGAATTTAAATTTTTCTGTGAACTAACCCTTTAAGCTAAGCCCTGTCTGCACTGCAAAAAATGCTTTTCTTTTTGTCTGGTTTCCTGTCCAAATATATAAAAAAAAAAAAGTCTAGTAAAAATCAAGATGCATTTACTAGATACGTAAAATTAGATAAGATATAATGTCTTGTTTTCCAAGGGAATTACTCCAAATTAAGTTTTTTTTTGAGACTGGAAACAAGACAAAAACACCAAGTAAGAAAAGCATGTTTTTTTCAGTGTGTGAAACCAGGTCCATTGTTATTCCCAGTAGTCAGCTGTACAAAACGTTTATGAAAAAAAAAATGAAGTCCTTAACAAATACTGTCAAGAGAAAGGTTAGTGACAATTCAGTCTAAAACATATGTCAAATATGCTAATGACTTACCTCTGAACAAACTCAAGGGTGCATGCTGCCTCTTCCTGGTACTGTAAATTGAAATTATAGAAGGAGGCAAACAGCGCTGCCAGGCCGGTGATGAAGTTGGGCTGTGCTCCTTCACACACAACTTGACCCTCCAAACTCAACATCCAGCGTTGCTCAGAGATTGACCTGTATTAAAAATAAAAATTAGAATGTAAAAGTAATAATAATATTTAAAATAACTATTGTGGGTTCCAATTTGGTTCTATGTAGTTGTCTATTCATAATTCTACATAACTGTTAAAAGAACTCTGTTCACAGGATACACCATTTCATTCTGCCTTAGTAGTGCTTTTGGGTAGGGTTCATCAATACAGTAATTCTATAATTTAATTTATATGAGCAATTTCCTATTAAGAGGAATAGTTTTCCCTGGTTAAATGAAAGTAGTGTTAGAGTTAGTTAGCGGGACTTCACAACCACACAATTTTGCTGAACACAATTGATTCTTCCATACATATGTTGCCAATTAAAATCTGTTTTTATATTTCTCATACCATCACCACTCTCTTCCTGAAAAAGTAATACCATATTGAAACAACACCCCACTGCAAAAAATGCTTTTCTTAGTTACTATTTTGTCTAGTTTCCAGACAAATAACTTCTTACATCAAAAATAATAAACTAGACAAGTACAAATTATGTCTTTTTTCTGAAAATTGTTTACTTAAACTTTTTTTTTTTGCAATAACATTACGGAAAACAACAATTATTTTACTTGTCTAGTAAATTCTTAATGCAAAAAAAAAAAAAAAAAAAAAAAAAGACAAAACAAAAAATAAATAGTAGTTAAGTAAAACATTTTTTTTCAGTGGGGCAAATAAATCTTTTCATTTTAGGGTTAAACAACTTTAATGTTTACATACCAAGAAAAATAAGGCGTGGACTCTCTGGCAAATGAAGAGAATGCTAGACATCAGATGGAGTCGCAAATTCCTGAAACAAATTTTTAAAAAGACAGTACAACCAAGGTAAACAGACCAATCCATAAAAGAGATTATAGATAAATTAGATTGGTTGAATAATCTCTACTTACATCTGCTTGAAGGAAAACCCCATCTAACTTCTCTTTGAAGTGTGCAAGGAGAAGTTGTATGACCATGGCATCCACGTCATTTTCACCTCTGGAGAGAATGCTTCGAATGTCATCATTGGTTGGTTTTCTTTTGAAAAATTCAATTATGATTTGTCCACACTCCTGAATAGACAATTCCAAACATCTGAGCACTTTTTTGTCAGTAAGCTGTTCAAAATGTCCATATATATGTCTCTGTGTGAAGAGATATGGCCATTTAGTTTTGATATCTGCAATTGTAGGGGATGGGGTTGCATTGATCATGTGACGCTGAAGCCAATAGGTTCCCTCCATGAGCTTGCAAACGTCTCCTCTCTCTGCTCCAGAGATTCCGTCATGTAGATGCATCTCCTCCATCTTCTGACGTTTCACTTCAAGACTGTCATAAGTTTCACCAGGTGGAAGAGCAGGCTGCCATCTTGTACAACCATACGAGTCAGTGGAACTTTGTTTTCTAGTAGTTCCGGTGTCACTTCTTTGGATCCTATGATGACTTAGTGTATTTGTTCGATTCAGGTGCTCTATGCGTACTTTCAGCTGTGAAAGAACAGATTCATATCCACCCCCAACCTGCTTGTCACCCAACATGTCAGCAAAAGACTTTGGATACTGGCTCACTATTTTGCGACTAACAGTAAGACACTGTGATCTGGTGGGGTTTTTGTCATGTTTTTTCATTTCGTCAGCAAGGATTCTAATCATTTGTCTTCGATCAGAAGGAGAAGGTCTCTGTCCATTCTCAACAGCACTCTTTATACCATCTGGCATTAAGTTCCAGGGAACTTGGAAATTTTCAGTCCATGAATGTGTGGCACAGGCTGATGCTAAACTGCTTGATGTTGGCATTGAGGAGCTTGATGGAGGTGAACAAAGAGTAGTGTTTTGTCTCGGTGTTGGAACCGAGGGGAGAACCTCAGCAGGTGGCAGTACGACTGTGCAGTTTTGATGTTCTGTGTTTATATAAATATATATAAATAAATAATCAGTTATTGTATCAAATTATATAATAAACAGTACTAGAATGCATTTTAACAGATAAAAGGGATAGTTCACACAAAAAAATGTTAACATTCTGTCATTAATTTCTCACCCTCACGTCATTCCAAACCAGAAAGACTTTTGTTCACTTTGGTACATAAATGAAGATATTTCTGATAAAATCCAAGAGACTTGTGTCCCTTCATAGACAGTATACTCAACTTCCACTGTCAGTATAGTAATCTATATGACTACAGTGGTTTAACTTTAATGTTAGAAGTGGTTTGTTTAACGCCAAAAACTAAAAACAATGTACCACTTTATTTACAAAATAATAATCTCCAATGTGTGTTCACACAACAATGTCTGCTCTCATGTCAACACAGCATGGCATGCATTATGGGGCTTTAGTAAACAGATTAATATTGTAGAAAATAAAGATTTTTAGGGGGGGAAACAACACACTCATGTCGCTACATAAAATAGAGGTTACACCCCTGGTGTAACATCCATTAATTTAATATCTATGGAGTGACAAAAGTTCTTCAATTTCATCAAAAATATCTTCATTTGTGTACTGAAGATGAAAGATTGTCTTGTCTTGTTTGGAATAACTTGAGAGTGAGTAATTAATGACAAGGTTTCCATTTTTGGGTAAATAAATCCTTTAAATTTTCATATACTATATTTGTGGTTTTTTTTTTTTTTTTTTTTTTTTTTTACATCAACTTTATCTTTACCTTGATTTTTCCATGAACTAAGAAGTTTTCTGCATTGGATAGGTCTTATAAACTCCAAAATGTCATCTTCTTTTACATAAACCAAATCATCCAAGCCTTCGACACCTTGGTCCATGAGTTTCTCCACAAGCTGGTTGGTTACATCTGGAGATAGGCTTGGCAACACCAACAATACAGCATCTTTCAGGACTTCTTTCATTCCAGACATTATTCTAAAATTGGGAAGGAATGATGGAGAACAATTACTGACAAGCCACACAATGAATATTCAGGCAGAGGATAGTAATCCAGTAGACTGTCTTGATTTATGCATAGGTAGCCTTGATCTTGTGGTTTCAAGCAATGAACTCCCTGGTCTATAAGACAAAAAGACTGAATTTTCTTTGGGTGTGTAAAATGTCGAAGTTAACGTAACGTTACTTGGTAAAGAAGGAGTGTTTTTTTCGCGGTAGAAAACCACGTTCGCAAAATCAAACTATTCGTGTAACTTAAACAATGTAGAAAACCGAACGCAATGAATAAATAAAAATAGATTGGCTTACCGTATCAGTCAGTTGAACAGTCTTATCAAGCTCTATAATCCACTTTTGCTCACAGATGCATGACCGATTTTTCCTCCCGTCTTCATGAAGTTCATGTGCTGTTAACCGTTTCTGCTGCGTCACAGGCAAGGCAATATTTGAAAGACGCACACAAAAGCTCAGACGAAACGAAGCTCACACGAGCCAAAAAACTTAATTACAAATTCACAAAAAATCACACAGTTGGCACATCAGTTGGCGTCACGTCTCATCTGAATTTGAGCGCGAATAAAATCAATCCCACAATGCAATGCATTTACAGTCTGATACTGTATTACGAATTTATCGGTTGGAAAACAGAAATGTGCTGTATATTTACAGCTGCTCTGTAAATTATACAGCCTTATACTGTATTACGGAAATACAGTACAATTCTGTAAGAAATTCACTGTAAATTTACAGTAAAGGGTTACAGTGAGATGATATACTGAACAACATGGACCATACCATGCATTTGGGTTTTGAACAACAGAGAGCAGCCAGTGCGCATCTGAGATCGGTGAGCTGCAGAACAGAACACCCGAAGAACTCCTTCTTTCAGACTGCCATAAGACTGAACAAGCAATCAGTCCATGACAGATGAAGACTTTTGACAACTAAATCCACTAACTTGAAGAGACCTACCAACTGAATTTCCCCATGGGGATTAATAAAGTAATTTTGAATTAGAGTTTTTGAGGAAATAACAAAATGCTGTCTCTGAAGAAGAGAGTCAATCAGTGCTTAAGGGCATAAGTGCAAATAACTGTAATCAAAAATATTCCTACGACTTGGTTGGACCTTTCATCGTTGTGTGTGTTTTGGTTCCTGTGAAGTTGGTGAATTGTCACTTACACCCTTTTGGTTTCATGTTCTCAAACAGGGCCTCCAGAATGTGCTCTTTCCCCTGGAGCCTGGTTTCCAAAGTTATGACGGAGTAGCTGAGAGCCAGCCTGTGGCAGCAGCACAGCCTCTTTCCGCCTCTGGAGAGGAAGAATCACTTCACAAATCTTTTTAATTAGTCACCCAAGGTAAAACAGAGCAGAGTTAATTACTCAATTACTGCCAAAGTGAATTTTTAACAAGGTGAAATGAAGTGGGCCATTATAGAGTGGATTGGTTGATAATTAAGAGTCTAATCTAAATAAATCGTCAGGGGCTGCTTTGATCTTGTGCTTTCTGCCTAAATCCAAGAAACTATACGTGATTGTAATTAAAAGTGGATGTTTAATGTATACTATATTTTCAAATTTTATTTACTCTCAGTCTATAATGGAATTTAATTGTGTTACTTCAGGAGAAGCAGAAAGTGTTCTTTTAATAATTATGATTAGTTACCGCTGTTTATCATTCAAACATTACTGTAACATTTGGATGATGTACAACGGGCCACACATTTCTAAGGGCCGGCTGTACAGGTTTGAGTTGGATTCCAACAGGTTTAGATAGATTTGATCAGAAATGGTATTTTTTGCCTTAATGCTTGGACCACAAACAATACATTTTCATTGTCCTATAACCGGACTGTTGGCGGTTCAACTCACGCTCTCCCCAGTACATACTGTTGTTGTGTCCTTGGGCAAGACACTTCACCCATCTTGGGGTATGACTGTGTGTGATTGTAGAGGTGAGTTTGGTGGTGGGAGAAGGCTGTGGCAGCCCCCTCTGTCTGTGATTGGGGTGAATGGGTTTTTTGCCGACATTGATTCTCTATGCCACTTTATAGGCCGCTAACTGTGCTGCGATGTTTATGGTAGCCACATTTGTAAAAGTACTTTTCTACTTGTTATAGTCTTCTAATTTTATTTGGAAAAACTCACGTCGTTTGTTGACACAAGAGGGGTGCAATGTTTCTATGTACCTTCTTAACTTACAACTTACTTTTTTTATGTTTTGGTCAAACTAAGACAAATTCTGTTTCCCCATTCCCTGCTTTGCATTGCGGGCGGAGCTATTGTCGGCATGTTTTTGCTGAGCGCTGGAGGTGTCAATCAAACTGCACACTCCATTTGAATACTGCTGATTGTGTATCATTGTCATACTATTGGCACGTCGCCCCCACTTCTGGGGGAGGTTTACAAAAATAAATCCTAAATGGATTACGTGATTGATTAACACTCTCTATCTGTCACTTTCCCAAGAGAAACCAATAAACTCAAACAAACTTTGTTTGCATAAGAAGTTTTGGCTTATATGCCAGACCAAAAAGGTCAAAAGGTAACGTTTGGGAGGCTTTGAAGTCAAAGTAACAGATAACAGACTTTCCACGGATTCTGCAGTCCTTTGCTGACACCTACAGGTATAAATGTCCACAAAGTCCAAACCCACAGGTGACATTTAACAACCAGGAATTCGGACAAATTCTGACAGTAAGAACTCCTCTTATGTAAAGAACAAAATGAACATTATTACATTGACTCCAACAGTTTTCCCAGGTTCCTAACAGACATGAGCAAACCTTTTCCAGGTGGTATATTTTAGATAACTAATAACTAAGCTAATCAATGTACAGTGATGATGACACTCAAACACAAGTTAATCTTGTCATTATGTACTTACAGTAGGTTTCATTTTTGTTTATCACTAGGTGCTTAGGTGACATTCTAATCTTTGATTGCTTATGTTACGAAGCCATGGGACACTTGAGTTTAGATTAAGGGTTCATTTGTATATATTAGTCAAATTAACTCACCTAAACTAAGCCCCTCCCTCCAACAAGAGAAAGTTATAAAAAATGCCCTTCTGGCTTTGTTCTCTCTCTTGTCTCGTGGTTACGCTTTTTCTCTCTTATGCTTTTTACGTCCCTCTTGCATCTGTTGTCTGCATCCTCTTTTTTTACTTTTGTGGCACTTATGTTTTTGCATTTATTGTTATTTTTATGTTTGGCCTTTTTACTTGCCAAACTGGGGATATATCTAGGTTTTAGACCAGCCCGTACATCCTCGTCTGCCCCTTGGTTATCCGATGTTCTATGCGAGCACCGCGCCAGCCACCGGTCAGCTGAGAGAAAATGGCACAAGTCAAAAGATCCTACTAACCTCTGTATCTACCAGTCTCTCCTCTCTACTTTCTCCGCTGATGTCACCTCTGCAAAAACTGTCTACTACCATTCTAGGTTAATCAACTCACCTGACTCGCGCACTCTCTTTAAAACCTTTTCTGCCCTCCTTTGTCCGCCTGCTCCCCCACCTTCATCGGATTTAACAGCTGATGATTCCGCGTCTTTCTTTGTAAAGAAAACGACCGCCATCAGCAGTCAGTTCTCTGCGCCACCACCTGTCGAGCTCATTCAGACCCCTGATATGTGTTTGCTCACTTCTTTCTCTCCTCTAACTGAAGCAGATGTTTCCAAGGTCATTAGTTCTAACCACCCTACTACCTGCCCGCTGGATCCCATCCCACACATCTCCTTCAGGCCATCTCTCCATCTGTCGTGCCTGCTCTCACCCACATCATCAACTCATCTCTTTCCACTGGGTCCTTCCCCACAGCTTTCAAAGAGGCCCGCATCACACCACTACTGAAGAAACCCACTCTTAACCCTACACTGCTAGAAAACTACAGACCGGTTTCCCTCCTTCCCTTCATTGCCAAAGCTCTGGAGCGAGTTGTGTTTACTCAGCTCTCATCCTTTCTCACACAGAACAACCTCCTGGACCAAAACCAGTCTGGGTTCAAGAGCGGTCATTCCACCGAAACTGCCCTGCTCTCAGTCATCGAAGCTCTGAGACTGGCAAAAGCAACATCCAAGTCATCTGTACTCATCTTACTGGATCTGTCTGCTGCTTTTGACACTGTTAATCATCACATCCTCCTGTCTTCTCTCAGGGCGATGGGTGTCTCTGGAATGGCGTTGCAATGGTCCAAGTCTTACCTCTCTGATAGGTCATTCAGAGTATCCTGGAGAAACGAACATCTCAATACAGGGGTGCCACAGGGCTCAGTGCTTGGACCGCTTCTCTTTTCCATATACATAACCTCCCTTGGCTCTGTCATCCAGAAGCATGGCTTTTCCTATCACTGCTGCAGATGACACTCAACTCCACCTGTCATTTCAACCTGACGATCCGACGGTCTCTGCTCGCGTCTCGGCATGTCTGAGTGACATCTCACTTTGGATGAAGGACCATCACCTGCAGCTGAACCTTGCAAAAACAGAACTGCTTGTGATTCTGGCCAATCCAAAGACCCAACACAACCTCTCCATTCAACTAAGCCCATCAACCATTACACTGTCCAGCACTGTCAGAAATCTGGGAGTGGTAATTGATGATCAGCTAAATTTCACAAGTCATGTCGCCAGCACCTCCCGGTCCTGTAGATTTATCCTCTACAACATTAGGAAAATGAGACCTTTCCTATCAGAGCACTCTACGCAAATTCTAGTCCAGGCTCTTGTCTTGTCCAAACTGTATTATTGCAATGCTCTACTGGCTGGACTCGCTGCCTGCACAACCAAACCTCTGCAGCTGATCCAGAATGCAGCGGCAAGAGTAGTCTTTAATGAACCAAAGAGAGCGCATGTAACTCCTCTCTTCATTAGGTTACACTGGCTCCCGGTTGACGCCCGCATCAAGTTCAAAGCTATGCTCTTGGCCTACAAGACCACCACTGGTTCTGCACCCTCATATCTTCACTCACTAATACAGACCTACGTTCCTACCAGATCCCTGCGCTCTGCAAATGAACAACGTCTAGTGGTACCGTCCCAAAAAGGTAAAAAATCACTCTCACGTACCTTCTCTGGCTCTGTTCCACATTGGTGGAATGATCTACCTGCTGCTACAAGATCAGCAGATTTTGTAGCCATCTTTAAAAAACGCCTGAAAACACATCTCTTCTGTCAACACTTGAATGACAAACACTGAGTTCTACTTCCTTTCTATCGATTCCTTTCTTTAAAAATAAAAAAAATTCTCTTATCCTTAGCTTTGTATACTGCGCTGGGTTTAAACTGACTAGTTTTTTGTGCACTTGTGCTTTTTGTACCTTGTGTTGTTAAAATTGCTTCCATTGTTATCCTCACTTGTAAGTCGCTTTGGATAAAAGCGTCTGGTAAATGACTAAATGTAAATGTAAAACGTAAATGTGAAGAAACCACTATATATTAAGGAAACACGAGTTACCAAGTTTAAACTTTTTACATTTGGCACCCCATAAGGCCACACATCTGCTTATGCATTAGCTATATATGTTCTGCAAAAACTTCTATTAAATTTAAGATTATCTGCCCAAATGCTCCTACTTGGACTGTGTTTGAAAATGAGGATATTAGCTCCAACGGTCCCACAGCTGCTCTAATTTGTTTTAAAGACCATAAAGTCATTAAATAGATTTTTACATTCACCTTGTCTGAATAATATTTCATAAACCTCAAAGCCCATGAATTAGACTGTAACAATAAGCGCTGGAGCCACAATTACATTTCAATTAAAAGTGACTTATCTCCTTTTGCTAAAATGTACTTAAAATACCAAACATTTGCGCCCTTCGAGAGAGCTTAATTTTCTTCTTTAGCAGTTATCAGCAGTCAGATCGCTTGGAGGCCGGCCCTCTTCCTCTGCGGCTGTCTGGGCACAAGCCACATGGAAAGACACCTAATTAACCCTCAGCCCACAGGGACAACCAGTATGCAAATGAATAATAATATTACTGGGAAATGACAGTTTATGTGCTCTCAGACTGTTCACTCACATTTGAGCAGAGCTGTCTACGGGGCTTTGTTCTGTCAGGACATCATCTTTCAGAAGACGAGCGGATTTATTTGGTCAGTGGTGGGTTATTGAAGCTCTACAAAACCATCTGTCTGAGTAGAAGGGCAGCCTCAGCCCCCCACAGATCCACGGACAGGACCCTTGCCCAGCACTCTTTCAGCTCCTCTGTAAAAAGCAGGAGAGAGGCTTTAATAAGAAACTAGGTGAAAGTCCTTTATAATGGCTCAGTCAGTGGCTTGTGTTGAGACACAATGATCTGAGGAAGAATGGTCTTATACTGTAATACTGTCTTGACAGTAAGGCAAGTTTTTTTATATAGCATAATTTATACAACAGTAATTCAAAGTGCTTTATAAAAAGAAGAGAGACAGGTTTAAAACACAAATACAATAATATAACCAGATCAATAAAATAAATACAATTAAAAATGTCAATCAATTAAAACAAAAATAAAAGAAAAGAGTGCAGATATTATAATTTCAGTTGTGTTCATGTGCACAGTTAAACAGAACGGTTTTTAGTCTGGACTTGATTGTTTTGTCAGAGTAGAGGCCTGCCCCCTCTGGAAGACTGTTCCAGATTTTAGCTGCATCAAACAGGAATGTTTGAGCTCAGTGGCTCAGTGGTAGAGCGGTCGTCCTTCAACTAGAAGGTTCAAATCCCGCTCTCCCCACAGTTCATACTGCTGTTGTGTCCTTGGGCAAGACACTTAACCCACCTTGCTTACAGTGGTGTTCCAGCTGTAACACTGTTGAATGGAAGTTTAATGTAAGTCGCTAAATGACTAAATGTAAATGCTCCCTCCCTGTCCCTGAGGTCCTCAGAGTCCCAGGGACTCATATATATTTCATATGGGACTAACATGTCAGAGATGGACTCTGAAGTGTAGAGACCTGAGGACAGGACTAATACGGTTTTACTTTCTGGTCCTAGTCAGGACTCCGAGCAGCAGTGTTCTGTTTGTAAGAAGCTTTAAAATAAAAGCGTCAACTAATAATGTAAATGTAACACGCTTTGGATAAAAGCGTCTGCTAAATGACTAAATGTAAGTGCGTCTGCTCTAGGTGTATGGATGGCTAGTTTATTGCTAGTTTAATACACTGAACCTTATCATTAAAGAACAATGCAAACTGGAGCAGGAGGGTTTGTTTATCTGTTCACTGTAGCAAACAGTTACGAGAGTTGTTTCAAGAGTTTGTGATAATTTCATAAAAATACTTCTCCCTTGTTCTATGCAAAGTCTTATAAAGAACCTGGAGCTTTGTTTTGCACCATTCTCGTTCGGCCCTCCGGCACTGCCTTTTATGTGCCCTGACTCATTTCTCCTCATTTCTCCATGGTGCCTTCTATCTATTCTGACCCATTTAAACCTCAACAGGAGCAATGGCATCCAGAACATTCAGAACAAGTGTATGACTTTAACAGATCAGACAGACATTAGAACATGAGGGAGTCTCTTTAAACTGTGTCTCTGTCATTTATGTGTCTCCGTTGGACAACGACAACCCCACAGCTGCTGTGGGAATAACTGACAGGTCAAAGAAGACACAGAAGGGACAGGGCAACACCGACCACTCTGACATTTGCCCCGTTGAAATGAGCAGGTCAAGAGTGTGCCCGCTGCTGTGGTAGGGGGTCACTCATATGCTGAGAAAGAACGAAGGTCTCAAGGAGAGCACAGAGTTCATTAGCATTTCTTTCACAAACATTATCGACATGTACATTTAGATCACCTGCAATAATGATAGTCAAACTCGTATATGATTGTATTGTATATGATTACATACAGTATGGAGAAATATTGCTTTAGCTTAAATGACACATAAATGACAACTATTGAGGTGATTGCTGGATGGTCTCGTTATCATTCCGAGTGAATGGAAACAACAGTTGGCATAACCAAGATGACGCTGCTCTGCGGGCGACATCGAGGGCTCCTGCGGCACTTTGTTTTCTCGTCTTTGGTTATTGTTTAGTTATTATTGTCCTTATTGTTATTTATGTATTTATCATCTTGTGTGTGACTGTGTTTTATGTTGTGCTGCAGTACTGCCTTTTTGTCCAAGACAAATTTCTCCTATGGGAGACAATTAAAGAACTTTGAACTTTGATTCAAACGATGAAAAAGCTCCTATATTATCCCTAAGGTAGGCACAGACCCCAACACCCTTTTTGTTTTCCAGTGTTTTTGATACAATTGTAAGATTGTAAAAAGCGCTTTGAGTGCCTACTAGGTGGAAAATCACTATATACAGTAAATAAAAATAAATAAATAAGTGGGGCATATTCTGTAAGAACTGTAAGAACCCTTTATACTGTCCAGCCACGTCTCATAAAATCCAGATTATAAGAGGAACTAAAATTTATTCAAAATGATTTTTCTTTTTACAAGGGATTTGAATGGATTTAGACGTCTCTGATTGGACAGTCTAGTTGTCCCTTTCTTAGCACTAGAGGAGAGCACTCTCTCCCAGGTCCTCAGGTTGATACAAGCTTTATTAAAAAAAAAAAAGAACCACTTTTAACTAGACTTTCAAGATGATTAGGAAAGCCTATTAGTGAAGAATGTGTTAGAGATATTAGCATTTTTTCTATTAAAGATATGCGCAAAGGTTTTTCAATGCTTTCTAAATGTCGATTAAACCCAATTTTGAAATGACTGTTTTCATTATGTTGTGTGACTAATTTGTATTTTTTCTCGCCATAAGTCATTCCAAAAACATGGCGATGGACATCATGATCGCTTTGAATTATGGTAGATATTTTAGATATCTATATATTGTAGTTACAGCACTAGCTCTAGTTATCTGTATTCAAAGGTGACGCATGCGTCTAAATGTGATGGAAAGGCAAGCCCCTTACACTTGGGAGTAGTTCTGTATGAGGTGTTTTTGGTAGATTGTAGTCAGCAACTTCACAGAACAATTGTGGATTCATGATATAGGTTGGAATATTGGTATCACCTCTTTCATGAAGTAAAGAAAATATACTTTCTCCGTTGTATTCTTCTTCGCCTCTACTGGCGAGTTAATACTTTTCTTCCCCTTATATTAATATAGACACTTTGATGCATACCTTTTTAAAGGAACTGGCTCTTTAGAAATAGTCAAAGTGCTGTATTTTTGAGATGGAGTAAATATTTGTTTAACCAGTTTTGATGTTTTTCAGTTTCCTTACCCGTGCAGCTGCAGGTCAAAGACCTCGATAGCAACCTGAAAGTTCAAGAAAACCTTCCATCTTTGTAGCACTACTTTATTACAATTTAAAATGAGACAAAACTGTATTTTATGATTTCTGATTATTTTCTACATTATCATCTATTGCTTATGGCATGCTGAAATAACACTATAGTGATAAATTATACAAAGTCTCTGTTGTGCCTTCATGGATTTAAAAGTTTCTTTAAAAAGTTATTAACTCTGCACTTAAATCTGAAGTGTACAGATTGTCAGATTTAGGGGCTTAAAATACATTTTATATATTCCTTCAACTCTAGAAACACATAAAGATTTGATTGAGTAAAAGTTTATTTAAAAGAAGCTGAAGTTGTAGATGGACCAGGATGTGACGTCAGATGAAGCTGAGGAAGACGAGGCTGGGCTATGTCAGCTGTGCAGGAGCAGAGAGGACCGACAGAGCAGCAGACCGATAACTGGAGTAGACTGGACTGGGGGAGGGCCGACAGAAGCAGCAGCAGACAGGTAACTGTAGAGGGACTCTGCAAAGACAGAGAACAAAGTGAAAACTTATGTTTAAAACAAGTCTTGCTGTTGGGACCAGTCACCTCTGTTCATGAGATTTACTGTTAATCACAGAACAAATGACAACATTAATCTTGGTCTATTATTCACCAAGCTCACTGCATGTTACTGTTTTTAGAAAATAGTGGACTTCGATTTGAACTTACATTTGCCTAAATACTTTAGTAAATGTGAACTGTACTGGGTTAGAGGTAATGTCTGTCATGTTGAAAACCTGACAAACATTTACCTGTCTACTGTTGTCATAATTTACAGATGACAAATATAAAACTAACAAATGCACTTTAGCTACAGTAATGTTTAAGGGATGCATGACTGCAGAGTAAGGAAAGTGAGAAAAAAAGTCTCAGAGGTTGGTTGGCATTGCAGGTGTAATGTTTAAGGTAATGTGTAGTGTAATGGAACACCTTTGTCTGAATATCCTCTTCAAAAGGGCTCACAACACAACCAAGAGTCTCTCTTCTGATCAGCCTCACAGCATCACACAGGTAGGCCCTGGAAGACAGGCTGGACAACATGCTGCTTCCTTCAGCTCATGTCGGAACCAACTGGCCAGCTTCTCCTGTTGTTGAAGCCGTTGTCCCTGGGCCTGAAGAGCAGCACAAACTGGGTCTGCGGAGTCCATGTTTCTGGCCAGATTGTACTTTCGGGTCCCGGCAAAAGGACTCAATGCAGAACCCACAGTAGGCAGGTGTTTCACAGGATTTATTATCCAGGCAAAAGTACAGAATCATAATCCAAAAGAAGAGGTCAAAACAAGGCTGAGGTCAGAGCACACTATAAAGCCTCTTAGACTAAAGACGAGGAATACACTGTAAGTTGAGTACACCTAAACACAAGGAAACTGCCCCACAACCTCACACAAGGGGTGAAGAGAATCTGGCCCTGAACAGGGGAAAACACACAGACTATAATGAGCACACAACGAGGCACAGGTGAAACACATTAGGGCGGAGCAGGTAATCACAGTGGAGGGAAAGACACAATGGCAGGAAGTCAATCTGACAGACAGAAAAGGGTGTGTCACTTCACACTAAAGACACAGGAAATAAAATACAGTACATAAACAGACTAACACTGAACACAAGGTTGGGACATGACAGAAAGCTGCTCGGATGAGAAGCAAAACATCTTCAAGCTCAGCAAAAATTAGACCAGCTTACCAAAATGTATTCATTTGCTACTGACCCTACCCTGACAATTGAGGGACTGCACATATTTTTTACTTGAGTCATTTTATGACTTTAATTCTAAAAAGTGACAAAAGCTTTGTCCTGACACCGTGAGAAGATAAAAAAGATTGGATTTTTTTGTAGTGTACCTTTTACAATATTCTTTTTAATTGAATTTCAATTTGTTTGTTGTTTTGAAATACCAGAATTTGCACATATTTGTATCTTTTATCTGTTTTTTACACCAAAAAAAACTGATGTTACGTCCAAATGGTTAATTAGTACTAAAGTAGCATTTTTACCAAATACTTTTTACTTACTTTTGAATCTTTTCAGATGAGGAACGGCCCCCGAGCGGTGTTCTGTTATTGGACTTCTGTGCTAGTCACAGTTTGTCCATAACGAACATCATGTTCAAGCATAAGGGTGTCCACCAGTGCACGTGGCACCAGGACACCCTAGGCTGGAGGTCAATGATTGACTTTGTAGATGTTTCATCTGACCTCCGGCCGTATGTCTTGGACACTCGGGTGAAGAGAGGGGCGGAGCTGTCAACCACCTGGTGGTGAGTTGAATTCGATTGCGGGGGAGAAAGCTGGACAGACTTGGTAGACCCAAACGTACTGTGAGGGTCTGTTGGGAACGTTTGGCAGAGCCCCCTGTCAGAAAGATCTTTAACTCCCACCTCCAGCAGAGCTTCGACCAGATCCTGAGGGAGGTTGGAGACTTTATGTCCGAGTGGACCATGTTCTCCACCTCCACTGTCGACACGGCCACTCGAAGCTGTGGTCGTAAAGTCTCCGGTGCCTGTCGTGGGGGCAACCCCCGAACCCGGTGGTGGACACCGGAAGTAAGGGATGCCGTCAAGCTGAAGAAGGAGACCTACCGAGCCTGGTTGGCTTGTGGGACTCCTGAGGGAGCTGATAGGTACCGGCAGGCCAAGCGGACTGCAGCCAGTGTGGTTGTGGAGGCTAAAACTCGGGTCTGGGAGGAGTTCGGTGAGGCCATGGAAATTGTGTGTTGGTTAGGACCAGTACCTCTGTTTCAAGTTTCGAGTCTGCTTTATTGTCAATTCTTCCACATGTACAGTACATACATACAGAGAATCGAAATTTCGTTACTCTCAGACCCCGGTGCACACAGATAACATTAACATTAAAGCCTAAAAAAATAGATACAACTAGATAAATAGATACAACTGTACAATTTGTACACTATAATAAGATAAAAAAATAAAATTAGATAAAGCAAGGCAGAAGGCAAAGTGCAAATCAATGAGGTGAACAACAGTGCAGATAAAAGGTATTTTCTAGTGCAAAAACAAAAGCTTGTTAAGTCTGGTTAAAGTAACAGAGGGCTCAGAAGCAATTATTTTATTTAACTGACTGATGATGTAGTGGAATGATGTCAGTTCCAAGGAGAATGAGGTGGTGGGCAGACCAATGCTGCACAAAGTGACTGGTGCATGTCAACATATATTAGTGTGTGTGTGTGTGTGTGTGTGTGTGTGTGTGTGGGTGCAGCAGGCTGAAGAAGCTGTGTGATGGGTGAGTGGGATCATCTGCAATGCAGAGGGCTTTGCGGGTGAGACGAATTCCGTAGATGTGTTGGAGGGAGGGGAGAGAGACACCAGTGATCTTTTCAGCTGTTCTCACTATGCGTTGCAGAGTCTTTCGGCAGGACGCGTTGCAGGCTCCATACCACACAGTGATACAGCTCGACAGGATGCTCTCGATGGTGCCTCTGTAGAAGGTGTGCATGATGGGGGGTGGGGCTCTGGCTCTCCTCAGTTTGCGGAGGAAGTAGAGACGCTGTTGTGATTTCTTGGCCAGTGCTGCTGTGTTTTCAGTCCAGGAGAGGTCCTCTGTGATGTGCACCCCCAGGAACCTGGTGCTGTTCACTCTCTCCACAGTCGCACCGTTGATAGTAAGAGGAACATGCTGGGTGTGCGCTCTCCTGAAGTCAACAACAATCTCCTACGTCTTCTTCACGTTCAGAGAGAGATTGTTGTCGCTGCACCGCCTGGCCAGGCGGCTCACCTCACTCCTGTAGTTTGTCTCATCTTTGTTGCTAATGAGACCCACCACAGTCGTGTCATCTGCAAACTTAATAAAAAGGTTGGAGTTGTGTGATGGTGTGCAGTCATGGGTAAGCAGAGTGAAGAGGAGGGGGCTCAACACACATCCTTGGGGGGCCCCCGTGTTCAGGGTGATGGTGCTGGATGTGTTTCTGCCAACCTTTACTGCCTGAGGTCTTCCAGTCAGAAAGTCCAACAGCCAGTTGCACAGCGAAGTGTTGAGCCCCAGCTGGATCAGTTTGTGAATGAGCTGTTGTGGGATGATTGTGTTAAATGCTGAGCTGAAGTCAATGAACAGCATTCTGACGTATGAGTATTTTTTGTCCAGATGTGTGAGGGCTGAGTGGAGGGTAGTGGAGATGGCATCGTCGGTCGACCGGTTGGACCGATATGCAAACTGGAAGGGGTCCAGGGAGGGGGGGAGGGCAGACTTGATGTGGTGCATGACTAGCCGTTCAAAGCACTTCATGAGGATGGGAGTAAGTGCAAAAGGACGGTAGTCATTGAAGCAGGATGGAGATGGCTTCTTCGGAACTGGAATGATGGTTGTAGTTTTGAAGCATGTAGGAACAACAGCCTGACTCAGCGAGATGTTAAAAATGTCTGTGAAGACATCAGTGAGTTCTGCTGCACAGTCTTTCAGTACACGCCCAGAAATGTTATCTGGGCCCGGAGCATTGCGTGCATTGATCCTGTTGAAGGATCTCCTCACACTGTCCGGGGTCAGCGTCATCACCTGGTCGCCGGGAGAAGGTGGAGTCTTCTGTGCAGTGGTGCTGTTTTGTTGCTCAAAGTGAGCGAAGAAGGTGTTCAGCTCATTTAGCAGAGAGATGTTGTTATTACAGGTCCGCGGTGGGGACTTATAGTCCGTAATGGCCTGTATCCCCTGCCACAGGTTCCTAGTGTCTCTGCTGTCGCTGAATTGATGAGCTATCCTCCTGGAGTGCTGTCTCTTAGCGTCTCTGATAGCGCGGGACAGGTTGGCCCTGGCTGTTCTCAGGCTCACCTCATCTCCAGCTCTGAAGGCAACGTTCCGTGTCTTCAGTAGACTTCCCCTGTCATCCACGGCTTTTGGTTGGCCTGGACAATGATGGTTTTTGTGACTGTTACATCATCAATACACTTGTTGATGTAGGCAGTGACAGTCTCTGAGTACTGGACTGGCAGACAGGGGTGGTGGTCCCTCTTTTTAAGAAAGGGGGTACTGCCAGGGTACTGGAGTGGAGAATACGGCCGATAGTTGAACCTCGGATTAAGGAGGAACAATGCGTTTTTTGTCCTGTTTGTGGAACACTGGATCAGCTCAGACACAGATGTGGCATCCGATGTGTTTCGGATGCCTCCTGGACGCTTTCCCAGGGAGGTGTTCTGGGCATGTCCCACCGGGAGGAGACCACGAGGAAGACCTAGGTCACGCTGGAGGGACTATATCTCGGCTGGCCTGGGAACACCTCGGTATCCCCCCAGAAAAGCTGGAGGAAGTGTCTGGGTAGGGGGAATCTGGGCGTCTCTGCTTAGACTGCTGCCCCCGCGACCCGGCCCCGGATAAGCGGTAGAAGATGGATGGATGGATGAAGTAATATTATTTTGAAGTAATGGTCATTTTATTTAAATACAATTTTTACCCATCTCTGTGAATTCATTTGGGATGCCATTTGGTCACAAAACCATATAGTTTTTTTTTCTCTACCAGGAGAAGGCTGATGAGACAATAGCCATTATTGTAACATGAAGAGTTGATTAAATATTAAAATCGTTCTTAAAGGGGATGAGGTAATGAATCAACTGTCTTCACTGTCAACAGTCGTTGGCATGATCTCTGGACTCATTTATGCCCTTAACATGCAGTACCTCAAGAAATGATTGCACCTTTTGAATTTGTACAAAAAGTTGTAATGGAACTTGGATGCTAAAACAATGAGCTTCAAAGTTTACAGACTGTCTTTCTCTAAGGGTCAATAGTGAAATTAAGAGGGAAAAGGTGGAATCTAAAGGCAGAGGTTTTATTCAAATTGTCAATATTGGCATCATGTTCATATGGCCAGTTTACAGTTTGTTTGTTTTTTTTGCATTTTAAGCAGATTAAGACTTGTGCTTGTTGGGTTAAAGTTTTTATAGAGCAGCACAATGTATGGAAAAATTGTTCTTGCATTATGCATCGAGTAGGGCTGTAACAACTAATCTGAAAAATAATCCATTATTGAAAACAAAATGCAATGTTTTTCAAATTAAAATGTTTTTGTGTTTGGAGTTGAAATGTCATTTTTTGAAAATGAGCAATTATTTTAGAGGCCATTTTACAAAAACATTCTAATTATTGTATTGTAATTAGTATTGTTTCCATGTTTTAAAATGTAGACTGTGAGCAAAAGTAATCTATCACATCAATTAACTGTTCAGTCCCACTTTGAAAACAAATGTTCTACAGTGGAAAAGATCACGAAATTCTATGCAACACCTTTTGTACTTTGCAATTTTATTATAATTTTGTTAATGTAAATTTACATGTGCACATTATCTTTTTTGCTATTATGTTCAGGTACAGCAAAATAAACATTAAAAAAACATTATAGGCAGTGGCTCAGTGGTAGAGTCGATCTGTCGACTTTCATCCGGAAGGTAGGCGGTTCGATTCCCGCTCTCCCCACAGTTCATACTGTCGTTGTGTCCTTGGGCAAGACACTTAACCCTCCTTGCCTCCAGTGACACAGCACTGGTGTATGAATGTGTGTGATTGTTGCTCTGGTGAATGGTGTGAGAATGTTGGGACAGTGGATGGAAATTAGCCTACACTGTAAAAAAAAAAAAAACGGTTGGTTTTACAGGAAAACGCTGGCAGCTGTGGTTACCAGAGAATTCCTGTAAAAAATACAGCACAGTAGATTGCTTTACTGATTGAATATGTAAATTGACTTACAGTGAATGAAAACAGCTGACTGACATTAAAAAAATGTTAAAGCTACAAAAAAAACTTATAAACAGACCATTTCCTGCATTTTTCACATGTAATAATTGCTTATTGTGCATCAATAAATTATAAAATTAACAGTGAATGATCAATCAAAAAACTAATTTATGATGGTAAAACAGTGAAACTTAGCATTATAAATGGAGATGATCTGTATATTATACATACAATCCATTCATAATATGCTGCATTTTTATGTTGTACTAAGTTATATTGTAAATTTCAAAAACACATTGATAAAAGACAAGAGGAAAATATCACTTTTGGAAAATTTATTTAACAACCATTTTATTTTAACAAAGTTCAAGTGCAAGGCACACAACAACCCACACTCCCCTTCTGGAATGATCCACAGTATGGCATAAAACAATTTAATGCTTTTTTTTTTAAGTATAGAACATGCAAAAAAGCTACATGTCATTTTTTTTGTTTTTTTTTACTATGACTGAATCCAAGTTGAAATACTCAAATAGTAAATAAAGCCTCGGGATATTCTTCTGTCACAGAGTTTGAGTGCCAGGCGCACAACAACAGTAAGAATTCCCATTTGTTAAGGTATTTTTTTGCAATATGAACATACAATTGAACATTGCGTAAATCAAGAACCTCTTCATGAAACACAACCTTTACCAGAAAAGGTTACATAGAGCACCAAAAATGCAACAAAAATTACATTGGACCTAAATAACCATAATGCACATTATTCACAAAGTGAAAAATAATAGTACCTCCTCAAACAGAGTCCACAAAAAGAGTCCATATTTAGGCTTAACGCCATTCGTGACCGGAGAGTTTCTGTATCAAGGTGAGTACCCGAGGGTTCCCATTGAGATGACGCTTGGAGTTTTTGTTCTCTACTTTAGTTCCTTTTTCTGGGTTTATGGAGAAAAAACACCTGTAGAATAAAAGGCATATTGAGCATTTAGACAGACTCACTTACTCCGGCTTCGAGCCCGGCCAATACTCAGAGCCAGACCGAGACTAAGACTGGGCTTGAGCCGGGCTCTTAGGCTAGGTCTGACTCTCAGGCTTGAGTCCCGGTCCCAGCCTTAGTTGAGGTCCGGATTAGAGTCCCAGGTCTGAGAAATGGGTAAGCCATATTTACTCACCTTTGAAGAAACTCCAGAGTTGAAGCCAGCTCAGATAACGGATAATGGATATTAAAACAGTAGTAGCTCCCGAACATGAGGCACAATGCAGAAATGAAGGATGAGATGTTTGTGTTGATAAGGTTCCGATCGAGACTCAGCATGTACCTTGTTGAGGAATAGAAGGACTGCCCTATGAACAAATTATAATAATAATATTAACAGGTTATATTAATAAGTGCTGCACTCACATGAAAAATTCTATAAACAGTTCAATAAAAAAAAAAAAAGGATATTAAGGAACAGACTTACCGCAGACAATAACAGCAGTTGTCAAAGGCTCTATTTGGACCTCTTCTGCCAAACATGTATCTTCTACATGGAAGAACATGAACGACTCCTTCTCATCAAAGTAGCTGAGCAGAAGGAGGAGCATCTCTATAACATCATGTGAGCAGCCACCCCGCATCCTCTGAAGCCTCAAATAATTCTGAAGGAACTTCTTGTTTTTGTTGACACAAACTGTGGTCAGAGAAGTTGTGTAGTCGAGAAGCCTTTTCCCCTTCAAATCCAAATTTCGTGTGAATGTCTCTTTGAGGTCAATACCAGTGAGTTCCATGAAGTGGACCGACATGCCAAGTTCATTAAACTGGCCTTTTTCCCCTCTCCAAAGATGACATCACTTCCTCAGGAAATTTACCCCATGGAATTTCAAACTTGTCATCCCACTGTGTGTCAAGTCCTGAGCTGCTGGAGGAGGTTGACGATGAACTTGGGGATGAAACAGAGAGCGATGACAGCAATTGGGTAGGTGAGGCTTCCACAGATGATGGTGAGCTGTTCTGTGTGGTCTTTAAATGACAAAAATATAAATTTAGGATTCACGCTGTAAAATATTACATCATGTCCATGTCTGTTTTTGATTTTGAATAGTTGTGTGGTGGTTTTACTTACATTTTGTTTTCCAAGCAGAAAGAAGCGTTCTGGCTTGTACAGGTCTCAACACCGTCATCAAATCAGCCTCAGTTACGAAGCGTAGATCCTCATATGTCTCGACTCCAATGGACTGCAGGTGCTCTTCCAGGATGTTTTTGCTCACCGCTTCTAGTTGTGGTAGGATTTCCATGATAGCGACATCTAGGAAGGTTCGCTCTGTGTCACTCATATTTGCACTGAAGAAAAAATGCCACCTTCAAACAGAATAGAAAACAGATAGCATAATAATTAGACAGCAAGTGATTATTGTCCTCAAAGTTGATGTGTTAGAAGCATGAAAAATGGCCAAGCGTGAGGATCTGAGCAACTTTGACAAGGGTCAAATTGCAATGGCCAAGGAAGGAAAAGCGGTGAACCGGGAACATGGTCATGGTCAATATTAGGCAGGTTGTCATAAAATTATGGCTGATCGGTGTATGTCAAACTATATAGAGTGAGAAGTGAGCTTTAACTGGACATTATTTTGCCACAATACTATGTTTTAGTGGAATGACTTGGTATCCATCAAGAAAGTATGATACCAAAGGATAGAAATCGGGCAGGTCATTAATGTTGATACACTGTAACCCAAGACTGTCCTTTGTCACAAAATACAGATGGTATTCCAAGAGGAAGATGCCTTTGTGGATATCCATCAAAACATACACAGATGTGTCATTTTGAATCAAGATGAGTAGAAGTTCCCCAAACTCCATACACTCATCATTTCTGTACACAAGAAACTATCCTTTTTTATATGCAGTGCCCTTGTACTGAATGTCTGTGGTAACTATTGTGTTGCTTTCTGAAAAGGCTAACTCCTTGACTGCATGTTTAACAGTGTTACTATAGAGGTTGGGATAAAACGCACAGCTGTCCTTCACTTGTAGTAGTTACTGCATTCATGCCCAGCTAAAAGATATGCCTGATACATCTGATGACGCTCTGACAAAGTTTGACAAATGTTTTTAAAGTTTTTTAAGTGTCTGGCACACCTTTTAAAATAACTGTGTTTACTTTCAAACCTAAGTGTCCATAACCTAATCAATGGACCAAATTTCAAGAGCAGTGCGGAATAATGACGCAAATAGTGGTGCTTGGGTTTTAGTTGAATTTCAGGAAACAACGTCTTTCTAAACTCCAAATATTCTTGGATCAAAATGTCAAGATATGCGATCTGTACCAAGGAAATATTCTGAGCACAAATAACATCCACAATGTCTTTTAGCTGGAGTGCCAACTGCCATACTTCATCCTCATGGTTTTGCACTTTGTCGCCAATCAAAACTGGTAGTAATCTCAAAAAGTTCCAGTTTTGAATGGCTTGTCCTGATAACTTGGCTTTGTCAGGGTTGACAGCACATGGTTTTGTAAGTCCATCAGATCCTTTGTACTTAAACTGTTTGATGCGCCTGTTTAAGAGTGAGTATGTAAACCATTTTTTATTTTCTATAATGTTCTTCAGGTACAGTGCTAGATCATATGACAAGACTCCTTCAAAAAGGTCATGACCTAAACAAGGCGGGAGTCCAGGCTGGGATACGTGAAAAGACTCAAGGGTATTAAAGATAGAGTTTACCTTTATTCCTCTTACACCTTGGATGTTTTCAGCTTGAAGATCTGCAACAGCCGCGTCATACGTCTCTGGGGTGCATGGAGGACCACAGATATTTGGATCAGCCACAAACTCACTTCTTTTGATTTCACAATACCTGCAAAAATATTGAGAGCAGCTGAAGTTCTCTGTAAACCCACCTATGCAATGAGAACCCAAGTTATTCCCAGCAATGCAGTAAAGACCCCCTTTTACTTTTTCTTCATCTACATTTATTCCATCTGTTTCCAAGGATTTCAGATCCTCCAACAACTCCGAGAAAACTTTGGCTACTCCAAAATGCTTAAGGTCATTCTCAACACACAACAAGACTAAAAACATATTATCAATATTTGAGCGCAAATAAATGGGTAAATTTGCCAATGAAAGATAGACTGCAAGAACTTTGTGCGTCGTCTTAGCAGAACTCAGGGGATTCACAATTTCAAATGAATCTTGGTACAAAATCAGTTTGAGGCTTTCAGGGGTTTTAAGAAAGAACTGGTGACATTTGAAAATTTGTCCGTAAAAACTTCTACATCAGGATTTCCAAACTGCTGTGAGTGTGTGTTTCTCCCTAAATGTGACTGTAAAAACTCTTCTGAGTTTCTGCCACTGGTATGTAGTAAGCACATTTGTTTCATTTTTTCATTCATTCCGAATGCCACTTTTTGGGGTTCTGTGTATTTAAACATTTTTGTAAATGTTTGACTTCTAGAGTATGTTGTTCTTAATTGTCCCTGATGACAGACAGAAAGGAACTTACTTTAGTTATTGTATATGCTTGACCCAACTCATGCACATTTTGCATTTCCTCAATAGTCTGTATAGACCCTTTTACAGCCCACGTGATCAAATAGTTGCGCGCGCATTTTGGCAACGGAAGTGGTGTTGTTCCCCACTGGCTACAACGCTACAACGTGTTAGCAACTCCTATAAAGTTTATCACAACGGTTTCCCAGCATCAAAATGTCTGGTTGTTGCATGTACGGTTGCACCAATCGATACTCCACCAAGGGGCTTAAGTTTCATAGGATTCCAACAGGATCACGGCCGTTTCAGAAGAATCGGCGACGCCTGTGGCTGCAGGCGATTAATCGTGTTGATTGGAGCGAGGACATAATAAAAAATGCTCGCGTCTGCAGCGCCCACTTTATATCAGGTAAGTTTATCTATGTACTCTTGAGTTTAATGGAAAGCATGGTTTACATTATTGATTGTCTGTAGCCTACGGTGTAGTTTATCAATGCAGCTGAAGTTTGATGACCACATGCAGCTAGTTTCATAAGCTGGTTTTGGATTTGGCTAGTAGCAAAAAACTGTGTGTGTGTTATTTGCAAATTAAGCATTATTGGACTCTAGTAATCCTCGTTTACATTAGTGATTGTATGTATGATGTAGAATAATATTCAAATGCAGGTAAAGTTCGATAAACTGGCGGTAGATTTGGCTAGTCAACAAACGTGTGTGTTTTATTTGCAGTTGAGGCGTCATTGGACTCTAGTAGTCCTGATTTTGTGCCTTCTGTCTTTGTGTACACAAAACAGAGCCAGAACCCCAAAGCAAATTTGGAGAGGTAAGAATATTTAATTCCCCCCTCTTTTCTATTTAGTTTGTTTTTCTCTCTTGCATAACTGTATATTTCTGCTGTTTTTATTGTAGGTACCATAGGAAAAGGAGGAGAGATGACAGACCTATAACGGCAGCAAATCTATGTGTTCCTTCTAAAACTCCGGAACAAGAATGCAGCATGGATCATTGTCCAGGTATGAATATATTTCATCTTAACTGATTGATTGTCAGGGTGTGTGTGTGTGTGCTCCTGCCAGGCATACTGCTCTAATTGCATATCTGTATATGAGTACACAGGCCCCTGGATGAGTCAAATGCAGACAAAAAATATCGCCCTGTGATCAATAAAGTATCTTTTCAATACAGAACATTTCCCAGTCCTAAATTTAATCATTCAAACATCAACTCTCAGACATTCCCTACATAACCATGTTGCTGGCTTCGTTTTTATGTGTGCACAGGCGTAGTGAATGTGGTTGCTGCATTTGAAACAGATGATCATTTTTCCAAAATCTGGCCTTTCACAGTATTTGCAGGCTCTCTGTGTTACCAAGACAGGGTCATGTCTTCTTGTCAGTAGTTCAGGCAACACACTAGAGATAAAGAAGTCTTGTGCTTTTGGCAAAGCCTCCTTCAAAAACTCTTCATTTCTTAGGATACGTTGCACAATGAACTCCTTCCTGGACCACAGCACAAAGTCACAATATTTAACATCACACACAAACATGTGAAGTTGACATTGTTAGTAGTATGTGTGTGAATGCTTCAATGCGAATGACTTGTCCAGACAAAACTGCTCATCTTTTGTACATCCTTGAAGGCTATCGCTGTATTTGTAGGGACACTTGATCTCTACCACCCCTTTGCCACAGCAGGTACATCTTGCAATCCCATCTGGTGATGATCCAAGGTGTGGCTCAGAAGGTTTCACTACTAAGCCACATGAGCTGATGCTGAAATCTGGATGGCTTGGGACATATATGCAGTGTAAGCTTGTCTTGCCGTTTCCTCCATGTTCTTACCCCAAAGCACAGATGGGACATTTAATTCTGTTCTTTTATACTGCATTATATCGTTTAGGTATGTTTTGCTGATCTTGTTAGTTGTGGTCGATTGGCGTAATTTAGTGCTTGTGATTCGACCAGCCCTATAGGTGTACCAGTCCTTTGACTTTGACTGTTGCCGTGTCACAAATTCCAGTTTCTCACATTGATGAGGTTGTAGTGTAGTTTTAAGTCTGTGAAATGTATCCTCACATTTCACCTGCATTTCCTGTGGTGAGAGTTCCCTGAGTGTTACATCAAATAAAGCAGTCAAAGGCTCAGGTAAGTCAGGATGCTCCTCTGAATCAGTATCAGATGATGCGGTGTCTGTGTCACTATTTTCCAGGCTTGTCAGCACTGCAGCACAGGGGTCCACAACCTGCAGTTCCCGGATGTCATCATCTGTCAACACTGATAATAGAGCAACAAAAAGACACAGTTACTGTGCTGCATAATGTTCACATCAGAGCTTTAAACACACAGGTGTACAATATACAACAAACAAATGTCATTTCTAAAAATAAGTAACCTGAAGACAAATGCAGACCTATTCAAACTAACATAAATTATACTGTTAAAAATTAAACTGTGTCTGCAGGCATTTTCATCTCTGCATCACCAAGTTACACCTTTCTAATGCTACATTATGGTGTCAAAAACTATGGCAATAGGAAGCTTATCTAGGCTGTCAACTATTACATGCCTCTGGGTGTGATACTATTTTTCCTAGCAGGTGTTAAAGGTGTTTGAAGCTGCCTGTCTAGCCTCTTTGGTTTGTGAAAGCTGATTTCCCTCAATGGAGCTGGTCTGACTTCTTTCCTGCTGATGTCTTTCCACATGCACACTCCAGATGTAACTGCTGCTTTCTCAGTCCTTCCCATCCTAACATAGAGCTCAACTTTGAATAATATTGCAGCTGCATGACTGCAGCATGACCCAAGCCTGAAAAATCACAAAAACATAATAAACTTACTGGCTGATCAATAATGTTATGACCAGGGCTTGAAAGTAACATTTGCTTTCAGGCAAATTTTGTCTCGGACTATTAAGCAAGTAAACATCTGACTTACTATGCGTGTATACGACCTAAGCCTAAACAGGTTTTGAATGTAACTGAATATTATTGGCTGGCTGCTGACATTTTGAACACTGTTGGCACTGTGTAATTCGTGGAAATTGTAGTTTCAAACCCTGGTTATGAGAACATATGAGAATAAAGGAGAGTAGGTTAAGCCTAAGTTAAACCTGAAAGGACAGTAACACTGAAGCATAATTCATCTTTTTATGTCAACTACAAGCCCACAACACCAAATAATTGCATACTTACCCCGCCATACAGGTGCAGTTCGCCGTGAGGACGTAGTTCTCTCGTTGGTTGATTATAACCCAAGCCTCATACATCATTGTCTTGTGTCCTTGTCTTTGACTAGGAAGAATTTCTGATTTTAACACACAAAACTCTGAGTCTATGTCATGGTATTTGACGTTCTGTACATGACCACAGACAACGTATTCATAAGCATCCAGTGATTTATATGCTCGTAATTTCTCTCGGGTGTACACGCTCGGTTTCTCAACTAAATACGTATATATATCTGGCCACTGTATATTTGGCCATCTGCTAACGTCTTCTATCCAATCCACTATAGTACACGGATCTGGTAGCCGGATACCATTTGATAAAGTCAACTTTTTGAAATAACTTTCTCTGTCTGTGTTGCTTAATCCGCTCGCGTAGCTTGACATGCTGCTGATTCTTGCCATACTTCCGTTGCCAATATGCGCGCGCATACGTTGCTACGTCATCATTGTGTACAAACAGTAAAAGGGTCTATAGTAGAGGCAGGAATAAGCAGCTGTCCTTGCAGTTTAAGGTAAAAGAGACACATGTTTCTCAGATAAGACTGACTATCATTCTCTGGCATATCACTGGCTGAACTAGCTGTTGACATGGCTTCATGTGTGTTTTCTGAATCATCTGTACTGGCAATGACACCTGGGGTCTGAGGAGGAGATTCCCTGTACATGTTATCAATACCATCTGTGGAGCATGCTTTGTGCTTCCTACACATGTGAGCAGTAAATGATGATTTTTTTGTAAACAAGTGCTTACAACCACTTACTGGACATGACACAGACTTGCCCTCACCAAGATGATCATTTAAGTGAGACACTAGCTCTTTCACCGTGTGAAAATGGCGGCCACATAATGAAACTGCGCATTTTAAATCCGCAAAAACAGTTATATGAGCAGCTCTCAGTACAGGTGTATTGTGCACACGATAAAAATGACCCTTGAAAGCTGAGTAAGTGGTAAACGTTTGCCTACATTTGGTGCCAAGGCATTTGAAAAGACAACGGGGCTCATTCCTATGCACTCTGCAATGTAGTGCATAGCCTCTTAATGTATCCAATTTCTTTTTACAAAAGACACAGATGATCATTTTTAAAATTTCAAGTGTTTGCTGTGCTTACTACATGACAACTCTGTTAGTTTTACTATGGAAAAAGCCCGGATGTAACGGCCATTTTATTGCCCATTCGTAATGACAATTTTGGTGAATAGGGGACCAATGGGCGGATATCATCCATATTTATTTCCAGATTTTTATCATTTATATTTATATCCAGATTTCTGCTGTTCCTCTGTTTTAGCGCCGCTCTGGCTTGCTTGTCACTCAGCCGCTGAGCTGTAGCCGTGAACGTGCTTCTCCCGCTCTTCCCGCTCTACCCGCTCTTCCCGCCCTCACGTCATTATCCAATCAGAGACAAGCTCCAACTGCGCACTGTGAAATTCAAATTCGGACTCAGTGCACACAATGAGAAGTACAGTATAAGTATTTAGTTCGAGGAGGGACTGTTAGGGACGGTTTAGCCTGTTAAAATTTTTTTACATATATATATATAGAAAACCAGTAGTCTAAGTATTACATTAAAATTTAAAGACTAAAAGAAACATAAATCATACAATTATTATGATTAGGACTGACCTGAAGTGTTACTTTGCACAGACCTCAATAATTTTTAATTCCCCCATACTCACATAGACAGTAGGCTACAAATTAATCATAAAGCAATGTTAGTAAAGGCACTGTTTGGTTGTTTACTTATTTTTACTATTATTAAGTATTACATTAAAGTGTAAAGACTAATAAATATAAGGCATACAAGGATTAGGAATGAAAAATATTACTATGCATATTGCTATATTTTTAATGTCTTATACACACACTCTACAATATGCTACAAATAGCCTAAATGTTTTATTTAAAAAAAAAAAAACAATGTTATTAGGCCCGAGCCGGTGATGACCGGGAGGGCCTATTATTTTTGCTCGGATTTTTTTTTTTTTTCTTCCGACCAAATGATCCTAAATTTGACATGCACGAAAAGTCATTTTTATTGGTCCCAGCCTTCAAGCCCGGCGAAAAATTTATGTATTTGAAGTCGCCGAAAAAAAAATACAAAAAATGACTCAGTGGCGACCCCTACAAAAGTCAAAATACATTGGGCTTATAGAAAGTGAAAGTAACTTTTTTCCAACGTAGAAAAATGAAACTTGGTACATCCATAGGACACCTCAGGGCAAACAGAAAAGTCTAAGACAGCCACACTCTAAACTCAACAGGAAGTCCGCCATGTTGGGTGAAACGCGTGGCCACTAAAATCGCACCCCTTGCGCAAAAAGATGCAAATCATTGTGTTTTATTCTAAATGGCCCCAAATTTGGTAAGTATCATCTAGACACATGTGCCAATCAAAGTTGTGACTTTGTTGTTGATATCTTATCGGGTATGGGTGTGGCAAGCCTGTAACGGGGTGGCCATTTTTGTGAGAATAAAATGTCTCTTAACTCTCAAACGCCTTCTCGGATCGAGTTGGACCCAAAAAGGCGTTTGTGCACATTCATGACCTGAACACAAAGATATGTAAATAAAAGGGTTATCTTTAGAAATGGCTCTCCAGCGCCCCCTACAAACTTATAATGGGACCCAAGAATTTAGTTTGTCATAGAGACATAAAATTTGGTACACACATCTCTTATGTCATGACGAGCATAAAAGCCAATGACAACCACCCCCTATCTATAAATGTGTTGCCATAGCAACGTCCCAAAAATTTGGAAAAAGTCAATGGGAAGTGAAAATTTTGTCGTAGGCAAATGAAACTTGGTACACACATCTAGCATGGGCTTATGAACAAAAAAGCCAATGGGGACCACACCCTATCACACACGGGAAGGCGCATTTTGAATTGAAAATTTGGTCCGACTTAGAATACACCTCCTTTTTAAAAAACAACAAAAAATAGCTGCTTCATTCCACAGACACCAAACTTGGGCAAAATGAGCTAAACACATGTGTGTAAAATTGACAGGCGTTTTTCTTGTCGTTTTTTCCTCGAGTTATATTTTTTGGTACACACATCCAGCATGGGCTTATGAACAAAAAAGCCAATGGGGACCACACCCTATCACACACGGGAAGGCGGCCATTTTGAATTGAAAATTTGGTCCGACTTAGAATACACCTCTTTTTAAAAACAACAAAAATAGCTGCTTCATTCCACAGACACCAAACTTGGGCAAAATGAGCTAAACACATGTGTGTAAAATTGACAGGCGTTTTTCTTGTCGTTTTTGCTCGAGTTATATTTTTTTTATTATAATTTGGTATATTTTTTTTTTATTATAATTTTTCTGAAAAATGATTTTCAATTTGACCCAGTAAACGTGCAACTAAAAGTCATTTTTATTGGTCCCAGACTTCAAGCCCGCAAAAATTTATTTATTTGAAGTCCCGAAAAAATATGAAAATGACTCAGTGGCGACCCCTAGAAAAGTCAAAATAATTGGTTCTTTGGAAAATGAAAGTAAATTTTTCCAATGTAGAAATACAAAACTTGGTACATCCATAGGACACCTTAGGGCAAACAGAAAAGTTTATTACAGCCATACCGTAAACTCAACAGAAAATCTACTATGTTGGGTGGAATACATGACCACCTAAATTGTACACTTTGTGCTAAAGGGTTTTCATCTAAACAGCTCCAAATTTGCTTTAAAGCACGACATGCAATCCTCCGAATATATGTGTCCCCGCGGTCTCAAGGGAGGCGAGGGCCTTTATCGCCACTTGCGGCTTTAATTAGGCCCGAGCCGGTGATGACCGGGAGGGCCTATTGTTTTTGCTCGGATTTTTTAGGCCCGAGCCGGTGATGGCCGGGAGGGCCTATTGTTTTGCTCGGATTTTTTTTTTTTTTTATCTTTCTTGTCGACCTATGATCCTAAATTTGACCCAGTGAACATGCACGAAAAGTCATTATATTGGTCCCAGACTTCAAGCTCGGAAAAATTTATGTATTTGAAGTCGCCGAAAAAAATACGAAAAATAACTCAGTGGCGACCCTACAAAATCAAAATACATTGGGCCTATGGAAAGTGAAAGTAACTTTTTCCAACGTAGAAAAATGAAACTTGGTATATCCATAGGACACCTCAGGGCAAACAGAAAAGTCAATGAGAGTCACACCCTAAACTTAACAGGAAGTCCGCCATGTGGGGTGAAAAGCTGCCACTAAAATCGCACCCCTTGCGCAGAAAGATGCAAATCATTGTGTTTTAATCTAAATGGCCCCAAATTTGGTGAGTATCATCTAGACACGTGTGCCAACCAAAGTTGTGACTTTGTTGTTGATATCTTATCGGGTATGGGTGTGGCAAGCCTGTAACGAGGTGGCCATTTTTGTGAAAATAAACGTCTCTTAACTCTCAAACGCCTTCTCGGATCGAGTTGGACCCAAAAGGCGTTTGTGCACATTCATGACCTGAACAAAAAATATGTAAATAAAAGGGTTATCTTTAGAAATGGCTCTCCAGCGCCCCCTACAAACTTATAATGGACCCAAGAATTTAGTTTGTCATAGAGACATAAAATTTTGTACACACATCTCTTATGTCATGACGAGCATAAAAGCCAATGACAACCACCCCCTATCTATAAATGTGTTGCCATAGCAACGTCCCAAAAATGTGAAAAAGTCAATGGGAAGTGAAATTTTTAGTTTGTTGTAGGCAAATAAAACTTGGTACACACATCCAGCATGGGCTTATGAACAAAAAAGCCAATGGGGACCACACCCTATCACACACAGGAAGGCGGCCATTTTGAATTGAATATGTGAACCGACTTAAAATACACCTCTTTTTAAAAGTACACAGAAAAAGCTGCTTCATTCCACAGACACCAAACTTGGGCAAAATGAGCTAAACACATGTATGTAAATGAGACAAGTGTTTTTCTAGACTTTTTGCTCGAGTTATATTTTTTTATTATAATTCGGTATATATTTTTTATTATAATTTTTCTGCAAAATGATCCTCAATTTAACCCAGTAAACGAACAACTAAAAGTGATTTTTATTGGTCCCAGACTTCAAGCCCGGCAAAAATGTATGTATTTGAAGTCCCGAAAAAAATACGAAAAATGACTCAGTGGCGGCCCCTAGAAAAGTCAAAATACATTGGGCCTATGGAAAGTGAAAGTAACTTTTTCCAACGTAGAAAAATGAAACTTGGTATATCCATAGGACACCTCAGGGCAAACAGAAAAGTCAATGACAGTCACACCCTAAACTTAACAGGAAGTCCGCCATGTGGGGTGAAAGGCGCGCCACTAAATTCGCACTTGCGCAGAAAGATGCAAATCATTGTGTTTTAATCTAAATGGCCCCAAATTTGGTGAGTATCATCTAGACACATGTGCCAACCAAAGTTGTGACTTTGTTGTTGATATCTTATCGGGTATGGGTGTGGCAAGCCTGTAACGAGGTGGCCATTTTTGTGAAAATAAAACGTCTATTAACTCTCAAACGGCTTCTCGGATCGAGTTGGACCCAAAAAGGCGTTTGTGCACATTCATGACCTGAACACAAAAATATGTAAATAAAAGGGTTATCTTTAGAAATGGCTCTCCAGCGCCCCTACAAACTTATAATGGGACCCAAGAATTTAGTTTGTCATAGAGACATAAAATTTGGTACACACATCTCTTATGTCATGACGAGCATAAAAGCCAATGACAACCACTCCCTATCTATAAATGTGTTGCCATAGCAACGTCCCAAATATTTGGAAAAAGTCAATGGGAAGTGAAAATTTTAGTTTGTCGTAGGCAAATGAAACTTGGTACACACATCCAGCATGGGCTTATGAACAAAAAGCCAATGGGGACCACACCCTATCACACACAGGAAGGCGGCCATTTTGAATTGAAAATGTGAACCGACTTAAAATACACCTCTTTTTAAAAGTACACAGAAAAAGCTGCTTCATTCCACAGACACCAAACTTGGGCAAAATGAGCTAAACACATGTATGTAAAAGAGACAAGTGTTTTTCTAGACTTTTTTGCTCGAGTTATATTTTTTTATTATAATTCGGTATATATTTTTTATTATAATTTTTCTGCAAAATGATCCTCAATTTAACCCAGTAAACGAACAACTAAAAGTCATTTTTATTGGTCCCAGACTTCAAGCCCGGCAAAAAATGTATGTATTTGAAGTCCCGAAAAAAATATGAAAAATGACTCAGTGGCGGCCCCTAGAAAAGTCAAAATACATTGGGCCTATGGAAAGTGAAAGTAACTTTTTCCAACGTAGAAAAATGAAACTTGGTATATCCATAGGACACCTCAGGGCAAACAGAAAAGTCAATGACAGTCACACCCTAAACTTAACAGGAAGTCCGCCATGTTGGGTGAAAGGCGCGCCACTAAATTCGCACTTTGCGCAGAAAGATGCAAATCATTGTGTTTTAATCTAAATGGCCCCAAATTTGGTGAGTATCATCTAGACACATGTGCCAACCAAAGTTGTGACTTTGTTGTTGATATCTTATCGGGTATGGGTGTGGCAAGCCTGTAACGAGGTGGCCATTTTTGTGAAAATAAACGTCTCTTAACTCTCAAAGCGGCTTCTCGGATCGAGTTGGACCCAAAAGGCGTTTGTGCACATTCATGACCTGAACACAAAAATATGTAAATAAAAGGGTTATCTTTAGAAATGGCTCTCCAGCGCCCCTACAAACTTATAATGGGACCCAAGAATTTAGTTTGTCATAGAGACATAAAATTTGGTACACACATCTCTTATGTCATGACGAGCATAAAAGCCAATGACAACCACCCCTATCTATAAATGTGTTGCCATAGCAACGTCCCAAATATTTGGAAAAAGTCAATGGGAAGTGAAAATTTTAGTTTGTCGTAGGCAAATGAAACTTGGTACACACATCCAGCATGGGCTTATGAACAAAAAGCCAATGGGGACCACACCCTATCACACACGGGAAGGCGGCCATTTTGAATTGAAAATGTGAACCGACTTAAAATACACCTCTTTTTTAAAAGAACTCAGAAAATAGCTGCTTCATTCCACAGACACCAAACTTGGGCAAAATGAGCTAAACACATGTATGTAAAAGAGACAAGTGTTTTTCTAGACTTTTTTGCTCGAGTTATATTTTATTTTATTATAATTTGGTATATTTTTTTTTATTATAATTTTTCTGCAAAATGATCCTCAATTTGACCCAGTAAACGTGTAACTAAAAGTCATTTTTATTGGTCCCAGACTTCAAGCTCGGCGAAAAATTTATGTTTTTGAAGTCGCCGAAAAAAAAATATGAAAAATGACTCAGTGGCGACCCCTACAAAAGTCAAAATACATTGGGCCTAAGGAAAGTGAAAGTAACTTTTTCCAACGTAGAAAAATGAAACTTGGTACATCCATAGGACACCTCAGGGCAAACATAAAAGTTTATTACAGCCATATCGTAAACTCAACAGGAAATCTACTATGTTGGGTGTATGCGTGACCACCTAAATTGCACCCCTTGTGTCTAAAGGCTTTTCATCTAAACAGCTCCAAATTTGGTGAGTATCATCTAGACACGTGTGCCAAAAAAGTTATCAATTTGTTTTTTGATAGATTTGTGGCTGTGGTCGTAATGAGTCTGTGAAGAGGCAGCCATTTCTTTGGGAAATAAATGCCATTTCCCAATTGCCAGGATCCTTCCTTTAGAGGAGGCCCCTCCAGAGCCAAGGCTAGAGTCTTAGAAAACTCCTCAGAATCATTTGGAACTTGTAACCTTGTACTTTTAGACAAGTTATATTTACATTTTGTCTTTTTAAACAGGGGGGTGCAGCGATTCCTGAGTCATCTCAAATCTCCAGCCAGTACTTTGTTTTTCTCGCCTTAGCCCAAGCATAATCTATTATTTCCAAAGGTTCAGACAGCTCCCAGGAAAACCAGAGATTGTGGAGACCTTTATCTCTAAAGTTAGGTTACAAGGTGGTGTAGCAGGCCAAAGCAGTAGCACAGGCCCGGTTATTTGACATTACCGTGAAGTTTACGCTTTAAAGCACGAAATGAAATCCTCCGAGTGCATGTGTCCCCGCGGTCTCAAGGGAGGCGAGGGCCTTTATCGCCGCTTGCGGCTTTAATTTTTATTTATTTTTTTTTTATCTTTCTTGTCGACCTATGATCCTAAATTTGACCTAGTGAACATGCACGAAAAGTCATTTTTATTGGTCCCAGACTTCAAGCTCGGCGAAAAATTTATGTATTTGTATTCGCCGAAAAAAAATTACGAAAAATGACTCAGTGGCGACCCCTACAAAATCAAAATACATTGGGCCTATGGAAAGTGAAAGTAACTTTTTTCCAACGTAGAAAAATGAAACTTGGTACATCCATAGGACACCTCAGGGCAAACAGAAAAGTCAATGACAGCCACACCCTAAACTCAACAGGAAGTCCGCCATGTGGGGTGAAACGCCCGGCCACTAAAATCGCACCCCTTGCGCAGAAAGATGCAAATCATTGTGTTTTAATCTAAATGGCCCCAAATTTGGTGAGTATCATCTAATCACGTGTGCCAACCAAAGTTGTAACTTTGTTGTTGATATCTTATCGGGTATGGGTGTGGCAAGCCTGTAACGAGGTGGCCATTTTTGTGAAAATAAAACGTCTCTTAACTCTCAAACGCCTTCTCGGATCGAGTTGGACCCAAAAAGGCGTTTGTGCACATTCATGACCTGAACACAAAAATATGTAAATAAAAGGGTTATCTTTAGAAATGGCTCTCCAGCGCCCCCTACAAACTTATAATGGGACCCAAGAATTTAGTTTGTCATAGAGACATAAAATTTGGTACACACATCTCTTATGTCATGACAAGCATAAAAGCCAATGACAACCACCCCCTATCTATAAATGTGTTGCCATAGCAACGTCCCAAAAATCTGAAAAAAGTCAATGGGAAGTGAAATTTTTAGTTTGTTGTAGGCAAATGAAACTTGGTACACACATCCAGCATGGGCTTATGAACAAAAAGCCAATGGGGACCACACCTATCACACACGGGAAGGCGGCCATTTTGAATTGAAAATTTGGTCCGACTTAGAATACACCTCTTTTTTAAAAAACAACAAAAAATAGCTGCTTCATTCCACAGACACCAAACTTAGGCAAAATGAGCTAAACACACGTATGTAAAATAGACAAGTGTTTTTCTAGACTTTTTTGCTCGAGTTATATTTTTTTTTATTATAATTCGGTATATATTTTTTTATTATAATTTTTCTGCAAAATTATCCTCAATTTGACCCAGTAAACCAACAACTAAAAGTCATTTTTATTGGTCCCAGACTTCAAGCCCGGTGAAAAATTTATGTATTTGAAGTCCCGAAAAAAAAAAACGAAAAATGACTCAGTGGCGACCCCTAGAAAAGTCAAAATACATTGGGCCTATGGAAAGTGAAAGTAACTTTTTTCCAACGTAGAAAAATGAAACTTGGTACATCCATAGGACACCTCAGGGCAAACAGAAAAGTCAATGACAGCCACACTCTAAACTCAACAGGAAGTCCGCCATGTGGGGTGAAACGCATGGCCACTAAAATCGCACCCCTTGCGCAAAAAGATGCAAATCATTGTGTTTTAATCTAAATGGCCCCAAATTTGGTGAGTATCATCTAGACACGTGTGCCAACCAAAGTTGTGACTTTGTTGTTGATATCTTATCGGGTATGGGTGTGGCAAGCCTGTAACGAGGTGGCCATTTTTGTGAAAATAAAAGGTCTCTTAACTCTCAAACGCCTTCTCGGATCATGTCGGACCCAAAAAGGCGTTTGTGCACATTCATGACCTGAACACAAAAATATGTAAATAAAAGGGTTATCTTTAGAAATGGCTCTCCAGCGCCCCCTACAAACTTATAATGGGACCCAAAAATTTAGTTTGTCATAGAGACATGACATTTGGTACACACATCTCTTATGTCATGAGGAGCATAAAAGCCAATGACAACCACCCCCTATCTATAAATGTGTTGCCATAGCAACGTCCCAAATATGTGGAAAAAGTCAAAGGGAAGTGAAAATTTTAGTTTGTCGTAGGCAAATGAAACTTGGTACACACATCCAGCATGGGCTTATGAATAAAAAAGCCAATGGGGACCACACCCTATCACTCACGGGAAGGCAGCCATTTTAAATTGAAGATGTGAACCGACTTAGAATACGACCTCTCTTTTAAAAAACAACAGAAAATAGCTGCTTCATTCCACAGACACCAAACTTGGGCAAAATGAGCTAAACACATGTGTGTAAAATAGACAGGCGTTTTTCTTGTCGTTTTTGCTCGAGTTATATATTTAGGCCCGAGCCGGTGATGGACCGGGAGGGCCTATTGTTTTTGCTCGGATTTTTTTATTAGGCCCGAGCCGGTGATGACCGGGAGGGCCTATTGTTTTTGCTCGGATTTTATTTTATTTATTTATTTTTTTTCTATCTTTATTGTGACCAAATGATCCTAAATTTGACCCAGTGAACATGCACAAAAAGTCATTTTTATTGGTCCCAGACTTCAAGCTACTTGAAAATGTTATGTTTTGAAGTCGCGGAAAAAAAAAAAACAGAAAATGACTCAGTGGCGACCCCTACAAAATCAAAATACATTGGGCCTATGGAAAGTGAAAGTAACTTTTTTCCTACGTAGAAAAATGAAACTTGGTACATCCATAGAACACCTCAGGGCAAACAGAAAAGTCAATGACAGTCACACCCTAAACTTAACAGGAAGTCCGCCATGTGGGGTGAAACGCGCGGCCACTAAAATCGCACCCCTTGCGCAGAAAGATGCAAATCATTGTGTTTTAATCTAAATGGCCCCACATTTGGTGAGTATCATCTAGACACATGTGCCAACCAAAGTTGTAACTTTGTTGTTGATATCTTATCGGGTATGGGTGTGGCAAGCCTGTAACGAGGTGGCCATTTTTATGAAAATAAAACGTCTCTTAACTCTCAAACGCCTTCTCGGATCGAGTTGGAACCAAAAAGGCGTTTGTGCACATTCATGACCTGAACACAAAGATATGTAAATAAAAGGGTTATCTTTAGAAATGGCTCTCCAGCGCCCCTACAAACTTATAATGGGACCCAAAATTTAGTTTGTCATAGAGACATGACATTTGGTACACACATCTCTTATGTCATGAGGAGCATAAAAGCCAATGACAACCACCCCCTATCTATAAATGTGTTGCCCAACGTCCCAAATATGTGGAAAAAGTCAAAGGAAGTGAAAATTTTAGTTTGTCGTAGGCAAATGAAACTTGGTACACACATCCAGCATGGGCTTATGAATAAAAGCCAATGGGGACCACACCCTATCACACACGGGAAGGCAGCCATTTTAAATTGAAGATGTGAACCGACTTAGAATACACCTCTCTTTTAAAAACAACAGAAAATAGCTGCTTCATTCCACAGACACCAAACTTGGGCAAAATGAGCTAAACACATGTGTGTAAAATAGACAGGCGTTTTTCTTGTCGTTTTGCTCGAAAGTTATATATTTAGGAGCCGGTGATGACCGGGAGGGCCTATTGTTTTGCTCGATTTTTATTAGGCCCGAGTGATGACCGGGAGGGCCTATTGTTTTGCTCGGATTTTATTTTATTTATTTATTTTTTTCTATCTTTATTGTGACCAAATGATCCTAAATTTGACCAGTGAACATGCACAAAAAGTCATTTTATTGGTCCCAGACTTCAAGCTAAAATGTTATGTTTTTGAAGTCAAAAAACAGAAAATGACTCAGTTACAAAATCAAAATACATTGGGCCTATGGAAAGTGAAAGTAACTTTTTCCTAATGTAGAAATGAATGAAACTTGGTACATCCATAGAACACCTCAGGGCAAACAGAAAAGTCAATGACAGTCACACCTAAACTTAACAGGAAGTCCGCCATGTGGGGTGAAACGCGCGGCCACTAAAATCGCACCCCTTGCGCAGAAAGATGCAAATCATTGTGTTTTAATCTAAATGGCCCCAAATTTGGTGAGTATCATCTAGACATGTGCCAACCAAAGTTGTAACTTTGTTGTTGATATCTTATCGGGTATGGGTGTGGCAAGCCTGTAACGAGGTGGCCATTTTTATGAAAATAAAACGTCTCTTAACTCTCAAACGCCTTCTCGGATCGAGTTGGAACCAAAAAGGCGTTTGTGCACATTCATGACCTGAACACAAAGATATGTAAATAAAAGGGTTATCTTTAGAAATGGCTCTCCAGCGCCCCCTACAAACTTATAATGGGACCCAAGAATTTAGTTTGTCATAGAGACATAAAATTTGGTACACACATCTCTTATGTCATGACGAGCATAAAAGCCAATGACAACCACCCCCTATCTATAAATGTGTTGCCATAGCAACGTCCCAAAAATTTGGAAAAAGTCAATGGGAAGTGAAAATTTTAGTTTGTCGTAGGCAAATGAAACTTGGTACACATATCCACCATGGGCTTATGAACAAAAAAGCCAATGGGGACCACACCCTATCACACACGGGAAGGCGGCCATTTTGAATTGAAAATTTGGTCCGACTTAGAATACACCTCTTTTTAAAAACAACAAAAATAGCTGCTTCATTCCACAGACACCAAACTTGGGCAAAATGAGCTAAACACATGTATGTAAAATAGACAAGTGTTTTTCTAGACTTTTTTGCTCGAGTTATATTTTTTTTTATTATAATTCGGTATATATTTTTTTATTATAATTTTTCTGAAAAATGATTCTCAATTTAACCCAGTAAACGTGCAACTAAAAGTCATTTTTATTGGTCACAGACTTCAAGCCCGGCAAAAATTTATGTATTTCAAGTCCCCGAAAAAAAAATATGAAAAATGACTCAGTGGCGACCCCTAGAAAAGTCAAAATACATTGGTTCTATGGAAAATGAAAGTAAATTTTACCAATGTAGAAATACAAAACTTGGTACATCCATAGGACACCTCAGGGCAAACAGAAAAGTTTATTACAGCCATACCGTAAACTCAACAGAAAATCTACTTTGTTGGGTGGAATGCGTGACCACCTAAATCGCACCCCTTGTGTCTAAAGGCTTTTCATCTAAACAGCTCCAAATTTGGTGAGTATCATCTAGACACGTGTGCAAAAAAAAGTTATCAATTTGTTTTTTGATACATTTGTGGCTGTGGTCGTAATGAGTCTGTGAAGAGAAAACCTTTGGGAAATAAATGCCATTTCCCAATTGCCAGGATCCTTCCTTTAGAGGAGGCCCCTCCAGAGCCAAGACTAGAGTCTTAGAAAACTCCTCAGAATCCTTTGGAACTTGTAACCTTGTACTTTTAGACAAGTTATATTTACATTTTGCCTTTTTAAACAGGGGGGTGCAGCGATTCCTGAGTCATCTGAAATCTCCAGCCAGTACTTTGTTTTTCTCGCCTTAGCCCAAGCATAATCTATTATTTTCAAAGGTTTAGACAGCTCCCAGGAAAACCAGGGATTGTGGAGACCTTTAACTAACCCTAACCCTTTTTGAAGTCGCCGAAAAAAAAAACGAAAAATGACTCAGTGGCGACCCCTACAAAATCAAAATACATTGGGCCTATGGAAAGTGAAAGTAAGTTTTTTCCAACTTAGAAAAATGAAACTTGGTATATCCATAGGACAGTTCAGGGCAAACAGAAAAGTCAATGACAGCCACACCCTAAACTCAACACGAAGTCCGCCATGTGGGGTGAAACGCGCGGCCACTAAAATCGCACCCCTAACGCAGAAAGATGCAAATCATTGTGTTTTAATCTAAATGGCCCCAAATTTGGTGAGTATCATCTAGACACATGTGCCAACCAAAGTTGTGACTTTGTTGTTGATATCTTATCGGGTATGGGTGTGGCAAGCCTGTAATGAGGTGGCCATTTTTGTGAAAATAAAACGTCTCTTAACTCTCAAACGCCTTCTCGGATCGAGTTGGACCCAAAAAGGCGTTTGTGCACATTCATGACCTGAACACAAAAATATGTAAATAAAAGGGTTATCTTTAGAAATGGCTCTCCAGCGCCCCCTACAAACATATAATGGGACCCAAGAATTTAGTTTGAAAATCTCAACAGAAAATCTACTTTGTTGGGTGGAATGCGTGACCACCTAAATCGCACCCCTTGTGCTAAAGGCTTTTCATCTAAACAGCTCCAAATTTGGTGAGTATCATTTAGACACGTGTGCAAAAAAAAGTTATCAATTTGTTTTTTGATACATTTGTGGCTGTGGTCGTAATGAGTCTGTGAAGAGGCAACCTTTGGGAAATAAATGCCATTTCCCAATTGCCAGGATCCTTCCTTTAGAGGAGGCCCCTCCAGAGCCACGGCTAGAGTCTTAGAAAACTTTTCAGAATCCTTTGGAACTTGTAACCTTGTACTTTTAGACAAGTTATATTTACATTTTGCCTTTTTAAAAAGGGGGGTGCAGCGATTCCTGAGTCATCTGAAATCTCCAGCCAGTACTTTGTTTTTCTCGCCTTAGCCCAAGCATAATCTATTATTTTCAAAGGTTCAGACAGCTCCCAGTAAAACCAGGGATTGTGGAGACCTTTAACTCTAAATTACAAGGTGGTGTAGCAGGCCCCAGCAGTAGCACAGGCCCGGTTATTTGACATTACCGTGAAGTTTACGCTTTAAAGCACGAAATGCAATCCTCCGAGTGCATGTGTCCCCGCGGTCTCAAGGGAGGCGAGGGCCTTTATCGATTGTTTCCTCAATCGTGGTAAAGTACAGCATAAACTTGTAAAGTGACTTACGTACTTTATTCATAAAAACAACTGACTAAAATTGTAGTTTTTACAATATTTGCATGTCGAATTAACAAAATTTTTTTGTTATGAGTATTACAGTTTTTTCTGTTTTTGATACCAATGTTTATAGTTTTAACAAATAAATTTGATTATAATCACATGTTGTTGTAAAAAAACAAAATATTCTGTTTAATAATTTACAAAAGTTAACTGTGATTTTAAAAAAATTCTATGTTTTGGGGTTTACAATACATTTCTGGAGGGGTTTTACAGAGTTTTTACGTCAATTTGTAACTTGTAAGTCGCTTTGGATAAAAGCGTCTGCTAAATGACTAAATGTAAATGTAAATTTCACTGTCATTTCTTACAGTTTACGGCTACAATCTGGCATGTTTACATTCATGTGGTTGTGTCTCATATATGTTCATTAACATGCACTGTCCCAATCAAATAAATTAATTAATATAATATTAATATTATATTTGGGAACACTGTTTAATCTCTTAACAGCATATTATCAAAATTATCCTCTGAAAAAACAAGACATTAAGACGCCATCTAGGATTATATTTTTTATAAAATGAGATCCGATAGAATGTGTCTTGAGTTAGTGCTGCTCCCATGGGCTGTTGGTCTTCTCAGCTTCTCAACATAGAGTTATTAATTAAAAGAAATATACATCTGCTTAAACAAAGAAACAGAGCAAAAAATAAAAACATAAACCTATAGAGTGTCTGGCTGCAGACCTCCAGCGTCAGGACACTTCCTCAGTCCCAGAAATACATGAACATCTTCAAAATAAGAAATGGAAAATGTATCCAGCAAACAAATTCTTTTTTTTTTTTTATAACTTGCATGTAAATTGAAGCATAATAAATAACTGCTTTTAAGTTTTTGCAATAAATAGTAATTTTTTTTAGTTTTGCACAAAAACAGAAAAGCTAATCTAAATAAGTGGTGAATATTTATTTAGGTTAGCTTTTCTGTTTTTGTGCCAATTACCACATCTCCAAAATGTCCCTTGACTTTAAAATGTATTTGTATAATAAAAATATATTAACATTTTAAAGTAAATTATTTATCTTTTGACATAATGTAACGTTTATACTATATGATTTAAGAGCTTTATTAACACACAGACACAAACAAAACACAATTTCCATGTACACTCAGTCAAAAACATTAACCCATAAAAACATTGTCTATATCCTTGGTATAAAAAAGGTAAAGTTTGTTTATAACTTGCTTCAAAAATGAGAATGTTCACTTACAATTGTGGAGTCGTAGAGCACGTCCAGTACCGTGTAGAGAGCAGACTATAAGGAAAACCTTTTAACACACCCTGACACCGGAGTTGACAGGCAACCCTGGTCCTCCATAAACTCCATAAACTTGTCACCAGAGATCATCTTGCCATTATACCAGTCATTTACTTAGAACAGACATGTCCAAAGACAGGCCCTCAGCATTGATCATAAAATGTATTGTTTGTGAAGCAGCATTAAGACACAAAATACGAATACGGATCAAATATGATATGATCATGTAAACCTGATCATAACCTTCTAAACCAGACTTAATCCATCAAAAAACATCTAAAACCTTGATAAATCCAGCTAAAACCATGATAAATCCATCTAAAACCTTGATAAATCCAGCTAAAACCTTGATAAATCCAGATAAAACCTTGATAAATCCAGCTAAAACTTGGTTAAATCCAACTATAACTTGTACTCTTGGAAAAAGAATAAAATAAGAAGATACAGTCGGTCCTTAGAAATCGTCTATTCAAATGTGGCCCTTTTTGCAAAAGGTTTAGACATTCCTGGCTTAGAAGACAACAGAAGGGGATTAGAAGAATACAGATTTAATCAATGTTAGGAATCAGTGTCTTGTTGACATTGCATCATATTTTTGTTGTCTACATAACATTGAACATGGCCTGTACATGCATGTGAAGTGGACACGTGTCAGACCAATGTCATCCATTCAAGCTTCTATAAGACTGGCCCAATATTGTTACCACATCCATAATATTCCATGTACAAGTGAGTTGCACTTGTATTTCTGCATTGCTTTAATGTTTTTGGTCCATGTCATTGAAAATATTATTTTATATATATATAAAATATATTATTATAATATATATATTTTATATTATTTTTTATATATTATTATTTGTTATAATGCCAGATAACATATACTGTCATTAAAATGCAAAATTAAATCTGCACACTGCTAACTCAAGCCGCGACAGATGACTGCTATGGTCATTTAAAATTTGCTCCACTACCTTTAAAAGAAAAAGCAGAGCCCATTCGCAGCTGACTTTAAACAGATCAGGTTTGTGTTGTTGGTTAATGATTTGAATTATTATTGTTTAAACTGTAATATTGTGTACTGTGGTTAATGGACAAACATTGACCACAAAAGCTACAAACTAAGTAAAAGTTGTTTTACTAGAACTTAGCTAACTAGCATTGCCGTCATTAAATGTAATAAATAAATGCTTGTACTAATGTGATTATAAATAACCAAGGCAGTCAGAAGTAATATAGTGTATTATGACAGCTTTAGAAATATGTCAGCGAGAATGGCTCAATACTCAGTATTCATACTCATATTCAGTAAAGAGCTGAATTTATCATAGGGCAGTTTAAAGCCAGGACTCCCCTGCAAAAGAGATTTGTAATCTCAGTGGGACTATCCTGGTTAAATAAAGGTTAAAAAAAAAAAAAAACATGCTCCTGGTGTTTTTTTTTCTCCGTCTCTATGTCTCTTTGTCTGTATGTCTATTGTGCATGATTAATAACAATTTGTGGCAAATTAATAAAAATTGATAATTACTTATCAATTAAAGCTGTAATCCTGCTTAATTAGGCAGCATTCATTAAATTCCTACAGTTTAAATCTTAATATAAGAGAGCAGGGCCTGACAGCAGCAGGAGCTCAGTGTTGGAGCGCCCCCTGCAGGATCCTCGTGAGAGTTTATCACTAACTTGATTGATGGATGACAATAAAGCTGCCTGTCACAATGACTTCTGCATCTCTCTTTTTAGTTTTGCTGAGGAAAAAAGATCTTCATATAAAACTGTAAGGCTGAGCCGCTCTACAGAGGAGGTGCCCTTCAAACATTAAAACATCTTTTGTTTTTTGAAAAAACAGGTTTTTTTTAGAAACAAAGGGCTGTGTTTTTATTGAGTCAAAAATGTAAATCTGTTTTCACAAGAAAAGCTTAGTTTTTGCAAGAAAAGGGTGTTTTTATGAGCAAAAGAAAGCGTTGTTTTTATGAGTAAAACATTTACATATGTTTTTAAAAGAAAAGAAAATCAGCTGACAAATCAATAACTATACCATTGATATTAGGCAAAGACTGAAGTTTCTTCCAGTGTCTCAGCCAAAGCAAAATAAAATCTGACATTACCCTAGTCTTCAAAACAATATTTTTCAGAACTTTTGTCATACAAACAGATCCATTTTTAATTTATAATTTATGCCATTTTTATCTAATTTAAACAGATTTTACTTGTAAAAACTAAAACAGAGTAAATGATTTCCACAAGTAAATGCAATACGTTTCTGTACATTTGTATTAAATTGTTATGGTTGTAATGACAAAATAATTCATGCCACTTCTGTTGCGGATTCTCTCAAATGACAGGGACACTCTGGCCAGGCAACAACACTGGGTTTTATGATTCCCTGTTAGGTTTTTTTTAGAAAAACCAGGTCTGTGCTGCAGTCTTGTGACTCGTGCTCGCTGCTGTCTGGTCTGAGGACAGTCCTGGTCACACACGCGTGGGGGTCGTCTGGGTGCAGGCTGGACTTGATTAGTTTTGGCTCATGTTTGGTCTGGATAATGAAGTAAATGATGCACCTCCTGGGACCAGTCGTTACCCCCACACCCAGCCCCTGGGCCCCTCTACATTGTCCTCTAATTTAGTCTGTGTGATCCAGCGCCCATGGGGTTTTGTCCCATTCAGAGCAGCACACGCCCCGCTGCCTCCATCTGTCCACTGTGTCCTGCTTTAGGTTTTGTCCCTTAAACAGGCAAGAATTAATAAGACATGATAAAATCTCCATGTATCTAATCAAAATGTATCTTGTATATATTATAGCATCTTCTGGCTAATATTAATTGAACTGTCAAATTTCTGTTTCTGTATCGGGCATATGCTTTCGTTGGACTGAAGTTTTCTATTGAGGTCCCACTGTATTGAGATTTATTTGTCATTTTTACTATTTTAGACTGTAATATCATTTAATATACTTGCCCCTTGAGCATAGGCAGAGTTTCACTTTTGTGCGTGGGGGGGCACCTACCAGCAGACCACGAGCTCAGATTTTTTTATGGGCTACCATATTTCATATATCATACCATCAACATTTAAAATACGTTTACAATGAACAAGGACTGCTATACAAAGAAAAGCATTACATAATGCAGAAGAAGCCGCCTCTTTTTCCGAGTTGCATAGATGTCCACTATCTTCTCTTCTGATAAATTTGCAGTCAAGTCGTTCTCTATATGCAGTAGGGAAAGATTTGAGAATCTGTCCTGAGCCATTGCAGATCGGAGCCAGTTTCTGATTCTTCTCATAACTGAGAAACTTCTTTCTGACGTAGCAGAGCAACTGGCAGTGTGAGTGCAAGCTGCAGCAGACAGTAAAAGTTTGGATATCTATCCTTCCGTACTTCATCTTGAAATTTTTTAACACATCTTCATGCTATTTGAATGTACATGTGACGAAGCGTGTTTTGTCAGCTTCTCTGACAGTTTTTTCCAGTTCCGAGCTCCCACTTTTGTAAATAATTCGTCTGCGTCTGATCTTGCAATATTTGAAGAAAAATGGCGACAGCAAAAACAAAAAAAACGAATCCAGTGATATTGAGTACTCCTGTCGGGTAATCACAAAGAGACTATTAGTTTTTTCATTTTCGACTGTGTACACACTCCAATAGTTTTGGGGTTACACTGGCTGAGAATACATAACCCTCACATAGACTGGGCCGCATATCAAGTGTTGTCATGGAGTCATTTTTGTCATTTACATTGTCTGCAGTCTGCTTTGCCTCCTGTTTCTTCTAGATCCACCCCGGCACCTGAACCTCCGGATCTGTCTTCGGTTCCATCTACCTACCATGACTTGTCGGCGATGTTCTGCAAGCATCAAGCCTTGTCGCTTCCACCTCATAGACCATACGACTGCACTATTGACCTCCTCCCCGGTGCTCCTCTGCCCAGCAGCCGTCTCTATACCCTCTCGAGGCCGGAGAATGAGGCAATGGAGAAATAATACAACCCTCGTCCTCTCCAGTAGGTGCAGGATTCTTTTTTGTGGATAAGAAGGACAAGAGCCTGAGACCCTGTATTGATTGTTGGGGCCTGAACAAGATCACCATCAAGAACAAGTATCCACTTCCCTTGATCAGTTCCGTTTTCACTTCCCTCTGTGGCTCCATGATATTCACGAAACTCGATCTCCGCAACGCATACCACTTGGTGCGTATTAGGGAGGGGGATGAGTGGAAGACTGCTTTTAATACCCCCTTAGGACACTTTGAGTATCGGGTGATGCCGTTTGGACTCATGAATGCCCCTGCGGTATTTCAGAACTTGATGAATGATGTCCTACGAGACATGATTGGTCGGTTTGTTTTTGTGTATCTGGATGACATTTTGATTTTTTCTAAGGATTTGGAGGAGCACCAGATACATGTCAGGGGGGTTCTCCAGAGATTACTGGAGAATAAGCTGTTCGTTAAGGCCGAGAAGTGCGAGTTCCACGCACCGTCTGTTACCTTCCTCGGCTACATCATCGCTCAGGGGCAGATCCAGATGGACCGAGAGAAACTCACGGCGGTACGGGAGTGGCCGACCCCGTCCAGCCGTAAGGAGGTTCAGCGCTTCTTGGGGTTCGCTAACTTTTATAGGAGATTCATACGCAATTTCAGTAGGCTGGCAGACCCTTTGACGACTCTCACGTCCACCGCACAACCTTTTGCCTGGACACAGGAGGCAGAAGGAGCCTTTAATGAACTCAAGCATCGTTTTACATCTGCCCCGCTGCTCATCCAGCCGAATCCAGAACTACAGTTTGTGGTGGAGGTCGAGGCTTCAGAGACGGGAGTGGGGGCGGTACTGTCCCAGCGCTCTTCCTCTGACCAGAAGCTTCACCCCTGCGCTTTCTACTCTCGTAAGCTCTCTCCAGCCGAGCGGAACTATGATGTGGGGAACAGAGAGCTCCTGGCGGTTAAGTTGGCGTTAGAGGAGTGGTGTCATTGGCTATAGGGGTTCCATTCAGCCGTTTGTGGTCTGGTCCGACCATAAGAATCTGACGTACATCCAGACGGCAAGGCGGCTGAACTCCCGACAGGCCAGGTGGGCACTATTTTTTGATCGTTTTAATTTTGTTCTTACTTATCGCCCAGGGTCCAAGAACATTAAGCCAGACGCCTTATCCAGAGTCTTCCCCATGGAACAGCCATCTCCAGAAGAAGAGAGTATCCTGCCCCAGTCTTGCATCGTGGCTACACTGACCTGGGAGATAGAAGCTCGTGTCCGGCTTGCCCAGCGTCAGCATCCTGATCCTGGTACAGGGCCGCCGAATGCCTTGTACGTGCCAGATAGCGTTCGGTCGGAGGTGTTGCACTGGGCCCATGGGACCCGCCTCACGTGCCATCCGGGTATTGGTCGCACCCTGGCTGTCCTGCGCAGCAAGTTTTGGTGGGCCACTATGGACAAGGATACCAAAGAATACATTTCGGCATGCCCTGTGTGTTCTCAAAATAAAACCCTCCATCGACCCCTAGCAGGTCTGCTACAGCCACTACCCATTCCTAGCCGGCCGTGGTCCCATGTGGCATTGGACTTTGTCTGGGCTTCCGCCATCTAAAGGACACACGGTTGTGCTGACGATTGTCGATCGGTTCTCTAAGGCAGCTCACCCTTACCCAAGCTGCCGTCCGCTCGGGAGACTGCTGATCTCCTGGTGCTGCATCTGTTCCGGTTACACGGTCTTCCTTGGGACATTGTGTCCGACAGAGGTCCGCAGTTTACCTCTCAGGTGTGGAGGGCGTTTTGTACTGCATTGGACATCAACGTGAGTCTCTCATCTGGTTACCATCCACAGACGAATGGACAGACGGAAAGGGCTAATCAGCAGATGGAGGTGGCACTGAGGTGCACGTCATCAGCCAATCCTGCTAGTTGGAGTGTTCATCTGCCGTGGGTAGAGTATGCCCACAACACTCTGGTCAATGCCTCACTAGGTATGTCTCCCTTCCAGTGTTGTTATGGTTATCAACCGCCTCTATTTGCAGATCAGGAACAAGAGCTGGCAGTTCCTTTGGTACAAGAGCACCTGTGCCGGTGCCATCAGGTCTGGAGAAGGGCCCTCTCAGCTCTGGTACGCGCTTCTACCCAGTCACAGGCCCAAGCTAACCGCCATCGCACCCCTGCCCCTAGGTACTCTCCGGGGCAGAAGGTTTGGCTGTCCTCCAGGGACCTGCCGTTGAGGGTTGAATCAGCAAAGTTGGCACCAAGGTTCATCGGCCCGTTTGAAGTGGAGAAGGTCATCAACCCTGCGGCATTGCGCCTGAATCTCCCTGGGTCTCTTAGGATTCACCCGACCTTTTAGGTTTCCAGGATCAAGCCGGTCAGTTCCAGCTCCCTGATTCCTCCCTGTCCTCCCCCGCCTCCGCCCAGGATGATAGACGATCAGCCAGCATACACGGTGAGGAGGATTATGAATGTACGGAGCCGGGGGCGGGGCCTTCAGTTTTTAGTGGATTGGGAGGGTTATGGGCCGGAGGAACGGTGTTGGGTGCCCCGGAGGAACATTCTCGACCCTTCCCTTATTCGGGATTTTTTCCATCGCCATCCGGAGAAGCGGGATAGGCCGCCAGGTGGCGTCCATCGAGGGGGGGGTACTGTCACGGTGGCTCAGGACTCTGCACAGTTGGCCGCGGCCTCCGCCCCCGGCTTCCCCGCCCCTACAGATTCGCAGAGGGGAAACAGGTGTGCGGGAGTGCCGGCAGAGCAAGACCAGCTGATCTGAGTTGGTAATCAACAGGGGTTAAGAAGCACCGCAGCCTGCTCCTCGATGCCAGATCGTAACACTTACTACAGTCAGTAATACGTCTCGCGTTCGAATGACCTATTGTATTTCTAATTACTTACCTGTTCTTTTGTTCGTCTCAGATCCTTCCAGTCCTGCCGTCAGTTAGGGCTGGGAAAAAAATCGATTTGATTTAAAAATCGAGTTGGTAGGTCAAATCGATTCATATTTTCAAAAAATCGATTTTTTAGATTTTTTTCCTTGCAAAGAATGTTTAAAATGCAATTACATTTTTTATGGTGAATGGTGTTACTGTTTACATGTTCAATTCAACTACGAGTTACCTCAGGATTTTGTTGTTTTATTATTTATACTGTATATAAATATAGCTGTTTGACAATCTTTCAACTAAGAGTTACCTCAGAATTTTTTGTTGTTTTATCATCCAAATTATTTATACTGTATTTGTATAAATATAGCTGTTTGACAATCTTTGTTGCACACTTGCACAGTGACTTTTCAGTTAGAGAAACAAAGGTTTGCCTTTGCCATTTTGTTTATGTCGATGCACTTTAATTAAATACAATAAATATATACATTTAAAATATATTTACAGTTCACAGTTATTTTGTTTTAAAGGGGGGGGGGGGAGAATCGAATCGTGAATCGTAAATCTAGTTTTTTATAAAAAAAATCACAGATTTTTTTAGGGGAACAAATCGCCCAGCTCTACCGTCAGTCCTGTTCCTGCTCCGCCTCTGCCTTCTCCTGAACCTTCAAGTTCCGTCGTCAGTCCCGCTCCAGTCCAGCCCCGGTCTTGTCCTGCTTCATCTCGCTATCCCCGAAGAACTCGCTATTCCTAAGTTGTCTCAATAAATCTGTTTTGTTTTACTTTACGTGTGTCTGCGTTTGGGTTATCTGCCCGTCCATAACAGCCCGACTATCTCTAGTCGTTATCTCTCAACCTCCTGCACAAGCTCAGGCTCCTTCCCCGCCAGCTTGATGATATTCCATGTCCCTAGAGCCAGATTCCGTGTTTGGGGATTGGGTCGTCGAGGCTTATTCCTTCGACTACCACCCAATCCACATTGCACCAGCCCCTTATGGCTCCTCCCGCAGGTGGTGGGCCCACGGGAGGTCGGCCTCACTTCGCTCCTTCGGGCTGAGCCTGGCCGGATCCCGTGGGGAAAGACCCAGCCACCAGCCGCTCGCATACGAGCACCAACCTCGAGCCTGGCTCCAGGGTGGGGCCGCGGTTGCACCATACCGGGCGACATCACGGTCCTTGATTTTTTTATTATCCATAAAGGGTTTTGAACCGCTCTTTGTCTGACCCGTCACCTAGGACCTGTTTTGGGAGTCCCTACCAGGGACATATAGCCCCCGACAACATACAGTGGGGATCGAAAGTTTGGGCACCCCAGGTAAAAAATTGTATTAATATGCATAAAGACGCCAAGAAAAGATGGAAAAATCTCCAAAAGGCATCAAATGACAGATTAGACATCCTTATAATAAGTCAAAAAAGTTAGATTTTATTTCCATCATTTACACTTTCAAAATAACAGAAAACAAAAAAATGGTGTCTACAAAAGTTTGGGCACCCTGCAGAGTTAATACCTTGTACTGCCCCCTTTGGCAAGTATCACAGCTTGTAAATGCTTTTTGTAACTAGCCAAGAGTCTTTCAATTCTTGTTTGAGGTATCTTTGCCCATTCTTCCTTACAAAAGTCTTCCAGTTCTTTGAGATTTCTGGGCTGTCTGTCACGCACCGCTCTTTTAAGGTCTATCCACAGTTTTTCAATTATGTTGAGGTCAGGAGATTGTGAAGGCCATGGCAAAGCCTTTAGTTTATGCCTCTTGATGTAATCCACCGTGGATTTTGAGGTGTGTTTAGGATCATTATCCATTTGTAGAAGCCATCCTCTCTTTAACTTCAGCTTTTTCACAGATGGCATCAAGTTGGCATCCAAAATTTGCTGAAATTTTATTGAATCCATTTTTCCTTCTACTCGTGAAATGTTCCCTGTGCCACTGGCTGCAATACAACCCCAAAACATGATCGACCCCCACCCCCATGCTTAATAGTTGGACATTAAATTCTTCTTTTCATTAAATTCTGTGCCCTTTCTTCTCCAAACATACCTTTGCTCATTCCGGCCAAAAAGTTCTATTTTAACCTCATCTGTCCACAGAACTTGTTTCCAAAATGCATCAGGCTTGTCTATATGTTCATTTGCAAACTACAAACGCTTTTTGTGTTGAGGACGTAGAAGAGGTTTTCTTCTGATGACTCTTCCATGAAGTCCATATTTGTACAAGTATCTCTTTATAGTGGAGGATATTGGCATCTGAAAACGCTTTGCTATCTTTTTATAGCCTTCTCCTTCTCTCTTTGTGAGCGTCAACTATTGGGCCATGGAGGGCCATGGAGATCTTGGATTGCTTATGACGCGGTCCGGATAAGGCTTACGCCACGCCAGCTCCTCATGGAGGTTACCAAAGAAGGCAAGGGACCGCAGCGTCTCTCCTGCAGGAGAGATTGTCCGCACAAGAGAGAATCAGACCTGAGTCAACCCTGTGACACAGGTGGTACAACCGCTGTACCACCTGAGTCACTGCGCCCCTCCTTTGTGGTTTAGGTGTGAGTCTAAATCACTACTATTGCCCACGTGGTTGCTCTGCTCCTTTCCTTTCAGGCCTCCCATCAATAATTGAAGCATGCACACTCATATCTATTACACATACTCCCCTTTCCCTTGCCATTGGTTGCTCTTTCCATGAAAACTGCTGATGACAAGAGTTACCCTCTTGTGAATAGTTCATTTACAAATGACGGCATGGGAAGAGTAAGGGCACTGTGTTTCTGATAGGCACCATCATCACAGAGACTAGGGCACAAACAGGGACTTTCACTGCAAGAAGATCCAGATCCTCACAGAAGAATTACTGACTGTGTGTTTACAAAGTCCACATGCCTCACTCAAGGATTTTTCATATCTGATGATTATCTTTTGAGTTGTTTTCCTCATTTCTCAAGTTTAAATCTGGTGTTGATCACAATGTCAGGAGTCAGCAGTGAGCAGCTTCACAGATCTACTCTGACAGTGTATTCGGTGAGTGTTTGTAATGTATTAAACATATATGTCCTGTATTTTGATGATTTTGTAGCTGCTTTCCTAATTTCTGCATGTCACTATAGAACTTAATGGAGCAGTTCAACCCAGGCCTCCAGAAACTAGTAGCTCTCGGTACCAGCTACGTCAAAGCCTTCCAAGGTATACTCTACTATAGCATTTTCATAGTGGCCTGTTAAAGATGGTACACATTATATTTTTTATTGAGATGGTTTTAAAATGGTATCAGATTTACATTTAGATTTTTCTCAATAAGGTAAAGAAATGTAGTACTGGACAAACATTAACTTGGTTATGCTCATTTTGTGGATTTTCTAGACTTATTATTAGTTCTCCTGACAACATATGGACATGCTGGCAGGCTCTAAGGACCATAAAGGATGATGATGAGGACCACTAGTGGACAATGCAACACTTATCTTTCAAAATGCATAATTACTGTAGCATATTGTTTGTGTTCAACTATTATAGATTTGAGTGCCTGTTAAACCTACATTTGCTTAGTCCTGACCTGGCCATGACTCTCAGGGAAGCTGATGAGGTAAAACTGTATCCAGTGACCAAAATCACATGTCACATGTCGGCATTGTGAGGGCGGTCTTGGGGATGAATAATAAATAGAAATGACTGACACAGTTGCATTGAATTTGTATGAAACTGTTTAAACTTTTTTTTTTTTTATGTGTACAGCTCTGGCAGTTTGCAGTGAGGCCTACTTTGGTGCTGTGGCTAAGATGGGGGACCAGGCAATGCACACACTCTCATCTCGTTCTCTGGGTAAATGCACATTTCACAGTACATGTCTGGGTCCTCTATTATGGAATTTACCTATTCCCCTATGCATTATGTCCCTACATTTATGCTAACAAGAGTGCAATACTTCACTGCTTTGTTGGAAGCCACACATTCTCTACTAACTGTAAGTTAGTAGAGAACTGAGTGGGATGTGTAATTTTACTGTTCAAACTATTTAACTTATGCTAACACTTTGGAGGCACACAGTCATGCCAGCTATGAATGCGTTCTGCTACGCTGAGTAACTGAGAAGGTCAGGAGCTGCAGCGTGACCATGAGCACTATAGAGTAACAGTCTGAATTATACATGAACACAGTCTATAAGCTTTGCTCTACTCATTAACTTATCCACATTCCATGACAACAGACATGGTCAGACACACCATCACTGACACGGGGTCTAGAGAACTTTCTAGCATTCATTCAAGTAATCAGGTTATGTTTCAAAGACAGATTGTTAAAAATACCGCTTTACAATACATTATATTGCTTGAGTAAAAATGTATAAGTGTTTATCTGTAATGAGCTCTTATAATGATCCCCACCTCAGCTGGCTCCTCTCAATCTTACTTCTTCTGTGTTAATAAAATCCTTTTAAATGACTTGACACATTGTTTAGCACCTAATCATAATCTATATGGCATTAATCAATGTAAATGTTATTATTTGTTTTTGTCAGTTTCAGTTGAATTAATGGGTTGTGTGTTGTGCATTGATCAGGAGATGTGTTAATCCAGATCTCTGAGACACAGAGGAGACTAACAGTAGAGATGGAGGGAGTGGTGAGTACTCCATTCAAGTGTATGATAGATATAGATAATATAATATAGATCTAGAACTAGTCTCGTGTGGATCATATTACATATATACACAAACAGACACACAAGATTACAAGCCACACCATGCAGCCCATTTTTTCAGGCGCAATGATCTTCAGGAAAATGAAATAAATTAAAAACGTCCGCCTTGTCCGAGAGCAGGAAGATAATGAGTAGATTAATTGAAATTATACTTTTTATACATGAATTCAAGTTACATTACAAATTATGTTAAACAGTAAAGCTAATTGCCTACTCTCCACACAAATAAAGGAGTTATTTTACTCTGATTCATTGAGTTCTTTATAGTTTCGATCACAGTCGCTCACAGTTAAGAAATGCCAGCTGTGAATGCTAATATAAATGTTGGAGAAACACTGTCCACACTATTATGTAGCTGCAGGGCTTGCTGCTCAGATGTTTGTTTGTTTGAGGATTTTCTCAGCTGTTCTATCTGTTACAGTTTCGATGGTTCCAGATAGAGGTGTTGCAAGCCATGGAGAAAAATGTCAATTTGGATGAAGAGTATATTGCTGTGAGTTACAAAAGAAATCCATACAAACATTTACTTTCATTCTTTTAGATGGAGAGACAAAGCAGGTGTTATATTCTTATGTCCTTAATGAAATAAACAATGTATTGTAATATGTCCTTAATAAAATGGTACATGCCTTGCTACCATTGTCTAAGTTCTTCTAATGTTACTGCAGGCTGTGTCATGGCCCACAACCATCTTTGCTGAAAAAAATAACTTTACTGTAGAGAACGTAGAGAAATTTAAATGAATATCCCAGACAACATGAATCAGAGAGCACAATGGACACACTAGTATGATTCTGTCTTGTGCCTGTCAACTGGGACAAAGTGAGAATTCCAGCTAAACAAAGTGAACATGTCATGACATGTGAACAACTGACAAAGCTTTTCATGTAAACTCACTGCATGAGTTAGTAATAAAAGAAGGGTTTGTTTTACACTCCTCAGACTTAAAGTTGTTTTTTTTCCATAACTCCTTACCATACAAATTTACCTTAAAATGCCATCTGCTGCAGGGCAGTCGGAGAGTGTATGAGATGGAGGTGAGGAACCAGGCAGAGACACTGGAGAAACAGTTGAGACGAGGAGCTTACAGAGACTCTCTGGTAATGATGCAAACTCACATTCTGTGTATAAGCATGTATTGTGCCTCCGTTTGTTCTTATTAGGCAGACAAATATGGCCTTTGGTATGTAAGATTTAAATAGTTTATGGACACACAACTTAAAGTTAAAACAAACTTTACATCTTGATTATATGCTGTGTGGAATGTTTGCAGGAGAATAGTGAATACATGCAGTACCTGAGGCAGAGTCAGCTGGAAATCCTGAAGGAGGAGGAGAGGAGGTACCGCTTTTTGGCCGAAAAACACTGTGGTCTCACTCAGTCACTGCTCTTCTTAATCAACAAGGTACACAGTCTCTTTGCACTCACAATTCCCTAATATCATCCAAATCTACAACATGTGCATTTGTCCAGTGGCAAGACCAATGCTTGTAGAGACATAATCCAGACCGAGACCTGATAAATGTGAAGCGATCCCAGAGAAAAGACCAACTTCAGTCTCAGACCAACCCGAACCTACACTAGTGAGGGATTTAAAAACATTAATCTAAATGGGAGCCATGTACTTGAAAATCAAAGTTTTTATTCAGTCAAAGTAGGATTTATGACTTTGAGTGTAGACTGTTTTCAAGACCAAAACAAAATCTTTATTGGAAGAGTAGTATTTCCAGGTGAGTGTTTTCTTTGTTCTGTCCTCTGTGCTATGTCTTAGTGCTATTTAGAAAAAGTCGAATCCAGGTTTACTTTGTTAATCTATTCTCAGACAGGAACATCTCTCCAACAAAAGGCAGAAGGATGGAAGGAGAAAGTGAATGAGGCCAGAGGCTCTCGGTCCCGGACTCCGAATCCTTTGGACCTGGAGACACAAGTAGAAAACATTAAAGCAACTGATCTATCAGTAGTTTGTGGCACTGGTGTATGAATGTGTAAGAATGTTTGGTAAATGTATTTGGTGATGGTTGGAGAGTCCATAGACGCGGAATGGCTGCCACGTCTCTGTCAGTCTACCCCAGGCAGTGACTGTAGAAGGGGCTGGCCATAAGGAGTGTGACGAAACCCATAGCGTTACGAACCTTAAAATTGACGCTCTTTCAGGCGCCATTTTTAGCCGTTATGGAGGTCGCCATGTTGATTTTATGGAGCCAGAAGTCCCAATTTGGGCGTTTAAGCTGAGTTGAGTTCCCATTAGCATGGTAACCAGTGAGCCAATCAGAAGCTCACTTGTTTGTTGACCACGTGCTCGCTCCTGCAGACAGCGGCAAAGCTCTAACAGAGACCTGAGCTAAACTTAGCATCGCTGCTCCTTCACTGTCCCTGTGTTTTCGGCGCCCTCTGGTTGCTGCTCTAATTCAGGTAAATTTCACTTTTACACCAATATCTACATTTTTTTGATATTCGCATAATGCTAAGTAAAGCTAAGTATACTTTACTTAGCTTTACTTATCACTATGTTTGTCATCTTTGTTCAAAAATACATCTACAGCTAGCAATAGTACTAATCTGCTTATTAATAGATATCCTTGTAATTATAAACTGTATGTTGTGAAAATCTATCATTTAGAATTATATTTTCTGTATGATATCTATCTTTTCATCTGTGGTTACTGGTTAATAATAGTTTTCATACGTACATAAAATTGACACATTGCATACCTTTTTTAAGAAACTGGTTATTTAGAAATTGTAGTGCCGTATTTTTGAGATGGAGTAAATATGTGTTTAACCAGTTTTGATGTTTGTTTTTCAGTTTCCTTACCTGTGCAGCTGCAGGTCAAAGACCTAAGGAACAACCTGAAAGTTCAAGAAAACCTTTCATCTTTGCAGCACTACTTTATCATTACAATTTAATAAGAGACAAAACAATGTGTTCTATGATTTCTGATTCTTTTCCACAATAACTTCTATTGCTTATGGCATGCTAAAATAACACTACAGTGATAAATAAATTATTTAAAGTTTTGTCTGTTTGCTTTCATCTACTTTCATGTTATTTAAAAGTTTCTTTAAAAATGAATAAAAAAATCTTTTTACAAGTTATTAACTCTGTGCACTTAAATACAAAGTTTATAAATTATGTTAGATTTAAGAGCTTGAAATACAATTTATATATGCCTTCAAACCTAGAAGCACATATATGAATGAGGTTTATTTAAAAGAAGCTGAAGTTGTAGATGGACCAGGATGTGACGTCAGATGAAGCTGAGGAAGACGAGGCTGGGCTATGTCAGCTGTGCAGGAGCAGAGAGGACCGACAGAGCAGCAGACCGATAACTGGACTGGACTAGACTGGACTAGACTGGACTGGACTGGACTGGACTGAGGAGGGCCGACAGAAGCAGCAGCAGACAGGTAACTGTAGAGGGGCTCTGCAAAGACAGAGAACAAAGTAAAAACTTATGTTTAAAACAAGTCTTCCTGTTGGGACCGGTCTCCTCTGTTCATGAGATTTACTGTTAATCACAGAACAAATGACAACATTAATCTTGGTCTTTTATTCACCAGCTCACTGTATGTGACTGTGTGTGTAAGGACTGTTTTTAGAAAATAGTGGACTTTGATTTGAATTGACATTTGCCTAAATATAATACTTAAGTAAATGTGAACTGTACTGGGTTAGAGGTAATGTCTGTCATGTTGAAAACCTGACATAAACATTTACCTGTCTACTGTTGTCATGATTTACAGATGACAAATGTACAAATATAAAACTAACACATGCACTTTAGCTACAGTAATGTTTAAAGGATGTATGACTGCAGAGTAAGGAAAGTGTTTTCTAGAGTAAAAAGTCTCAGAGGTTAGTGGGCATTGCAGGTGTAATGTTTAATTTAAAGTATAGTGTAACACCCACCTTTGTCTGAATATCCTCTTCATATTAGTGCTCACAGCACAACCAAGAGTATTTCTTCTGATCAGCCTCAGCCTGACAGCATCACCTTTAGGAAATCTGTGGAGAGAGAACAAGATCTATTTTCATAAAATAGGCATGTGTCAAATGTATTTACCAAAATGGCACAACCCAGATCTTTGTAAAAGAGTACATTTAGCCCACTTTTAATATTTGCTTTTATTATTATGATAATTATTATGGTCTTTACTAGGTCTGCAAACTACACAGTAATTATTCAGTCAGAGACATTTTTCCTTATCTTACAAAAAAAAAAAATAATAACAACTATAAGAGCCTTATGCCTTATTCCTTCCCGATTTAAGGTTAGATATGATCGTATCTTCATATTATTAACCAAGTTTAATCCAGTGTATCATATTAAACTATCGTTACAACGGTGGAGCATTAAGTTAGGCCTTTAGCAGCCACCTTCGGGTCAGCTAACAAAAGCTCAATAGTTTAGCCAACTGTATATATTCTGAACAGTATTTTAACACATGCAAAAATGTACTCACCTAGAAACTGGAGCGTGGTTCATTTAGTGCAGTTGGATGATGAAAAAGTGATTTAAATCAGCTGAATTAAACCAAACACAGCTAGTGTTAGATTTTAGCAAACAGCAAACAATCTCCATTCATGAACAGCAGCAGCTAACAAACTAATTAACATAAAACTGGCTAAAAAGCTTCGGAAAACATAGACTAACCAAAAACAATCTTTGGGTGTAGCAAAAAGCTTAAATTCCACTTATCTAAAATCTAAAATAGATTTCTCATAGATAGTATAAATATGGATGATATCCGCCCATTGGTCCCCTATTCACCAATATTGTCATAACGACAGAGCAATAAAATGGCCGTTACATCCGGGCTTTTCGGCTTTTACTCCATAGTAAAACAATAGTTTTTAGATAGCATAATCCAACGTAATAATCATGGGCGTAGGTTTGGTCTCAGCTTTGGTGGCGACACCCCCAAACCCCGAAGACCCCTCCCCCCCCACAGACTGTTGGCAATACAGAATATCACAATACAGAAGTGAATCTACTTCATCTCATTATATTGTGTGTATTATAATATACACGTATCATAGTATGCATTCAACACATCATGTTTATATTTCAGAGCCATTTTTAAATATGAAGGGGACATGGTCTTGTGGATTAATGTGTTGAAATTTATGTTAATCTATGTGTTAAGTTTGTCTGTATGAGACTAGCAGTAAGCTAGATCAACATTAGAATAAAATACAGATCATATTTTAACATTTTATTTTTTGTTGAACTATATAACATTAATTAGTGGCTGGTCAGTCACTACTGCTAGTTTATTTGTGTGGCTAGCTAGTTATTTTGCCTACTTACACTCGGACTCTGCTTTAAAGCTTCTTATGTCCCCTTTTTTCTTCTTGGGTGGCATCTAAAAAGTACAAAAAGGGGCAAAAAAACAGAATATTAAAATGTTTTTACTCTGGCCTTTGTATGTGTCAGAGAGACAGCCCTGGTAACTTGCCGTCGGCGTCGTCAACATGCGCACACGCCAAGACACACTCACCGGCAGCCGCTCGCTGCTAGTGCAAGCACAAAAGTAGTCCCGGCCCGCGCGTAGCCTGCCTGTCAGATATCCCGCCGCCAATCAAATTACGTTGTTTCTTGTACTGTCGTCGTCCTGGCCGTTAGAATCGATCCAAATAGCAGTGCAAAGATCCAAATAGCAGTTCAAAGGAGCTTGCTAAATATTGGTGGGGACAAATTTGCCATCTCAAAATATTGATAGGGACTAGTACCTAGCGTCCCCCCCTAAACCTACGCCCATGGTAATAATCAAAAATTCACACACCCCCCTTCACCCCCAGAGTTGTCACGTAGTAAAAACTTAGCTCTAGAGACCGGAGCCATCTTTTGTACCAGGCTGTAAACATGAGTTTTACTCTTGTAAATAATAATAATCGCCATTGGGTTTCTCCTTATATTTCCGCTTTTGGAGCCTGCCCTCTGGTGGACGGAGGTATATCATTGTATTTCACTGTAAAATCGCCGTATGGCAGCGCCCTTACACGACGACCATTTAAGAGGTTCCATGGGAGAGGCTTGGCCTCTCTTCAGCCCATAAATATCCAGCGGCTTCTTCTCCCAAAAGCGGTAGGGGTGGGCAGATCGATCCTTAATATCGATACTTTCGATATAGGGGTTGAATTGAAAATGATAGATCCAAAAGTCAAAATATCGATATTAAGGGCTTTTTTAAACCAGTGATTTTATTTATTTTGCATAAAATATAATATTTAAAATGAGCTTCTATATAACGCTTTTTCTTATGCAGCTCCTTTCGTACGTCACACACATAGGTCACCCCTCTATGCTCTGCTGTGTTTTGTTGCCCTGCCATCACGTGACTCAGCAGCGCTAACAGCAAGCAGCTGCAGAGAGAGAGAGAGAGACAGCAAATTGCGACGTCTGTAAAAAGGTCATTCGCTACTTTGGTAACATCACGAATTCACACATAAACACATAAAACGACATGACAAAGAGAGCTCGGAACTGCAAAAAGAAAGAGAAGATGCAAATCTTTCAGACAGAGCCCCCCCGGCAGCAAGACAGAAGTCACTGGCAGAGTTCTTTCAGCTTCAGAAATATTATCCTGGTAGCTAACACTGGTAAAAATATGTTTTAGTCATATTTGATCTTTAGCATGAAGTGTCATCACCATAGTTGTTGTAACAAAACGTAACCATGGGTTATATAAACCACAAATTAACAATGCTTACAATAACCATAGTTTAACTGGTATTTTCTGTAAAACTGCGGTTTTATACACCACAAAATTTTATCTAAAGTAATTATTTTGCTGGTGTTGAAACATTTATAAAAAATAAATAAAATGAAAAATAAATATATAAATATTGTTTAACAAATAAAGTGTCATATGTTAACAATATTTATAAATCTTTGTTAATGTTATTTATTGAAAACTAAGATTAACAAATAACTGCACTGCGCCGGGTGTGTGTTCATAATGTGTGTGTGTTTAATTTAACCATGAAAAGGATTGCTTTTAGCTTTCAGCAATTTTTTTCAAATGGATGTCAATGGGGGTCAGGCTTGATGGAGACTACCCCTTCTTCCTAATGGGCTTCCAACCTGGAAGCGGGCTTGCTTTGTCCACCCCTTCTACCGTCAATGGCCCCAGGGTAGCTGTGGCTACAGATGAAGCATACCACCACCAGTGTGACCAGTGAATGATAAAGTGGTTTTGTAAAGCGTCTTTGCGGCCCCTGAAAAGCGCTATATAAAATTTATAATAATAAAAAAAAATAATAATAATAGTCCAAACAGCTTTTTTTCTTACATTTTACTCTGCTGTGAGCAAGCGGCGATTAAGGCCCTCGCCTCCCTTGAGACCACGGGGACACATGCACTCGGGGGATTGCATTTCGTGCTTTAAAGCGTAAACTTCACGATAATGTCAAATAACCGGGCCTGTGCTACTGCTGGGGCCTGCTACACCACCTTGTAATTTAGAGTTAAAGGTCTCCACAATCCCTGGTTTTCCTGGGAGCTGTCTGAACCTTTGAAAATAATAGATTATGCTTGGGCTAAGGCTCGGGCCTAATTATTAGCACTTTTCTAACATCCTTGAAAGAGCATCAATTCACTCTTTTATTCTGACAAACAGGCACACATTCAGCAGGAGGTAAAGGATCTTATCAAAGGATACTTCAATAAGGAATATATTAGTATAATATAGTATATCAAAAAAATGTCACCCTATGATTCTTGGGAAGTGAAAAATTCTTAGTTACCCCTACACAATCAGTAGCAGATAGGCTGTTGTCTGAACAATATAACCACTGTAATGTACAAAAAAAACAAACAAAATACTCACACAATGCAATGTTACAGTCTATTTTTGGTTCTTCAGCTTGTTTTTAATTATCTTGTTTCCAGCTCCAAGGCTCAGTAAGCTCCCTGCTACAAACAGTAGCCAAAGACGAGGACATGTCCTGGGCCAGAAGAGAGGAGCTGGCTCTGGGCAGAGTGCCCTCTAGAGGTGGGACATGCACACACAGCACTATTCTGAGTGCCTCTTGATGGATTTATTTAAATTGTCTCCTCCCTTTGGGTGGAATTATGATAAAAATAACAAAATTCATCTCTTCTGAGCCTAAGTGGTACGGACCTCGCCCAAGATGGATAAATATTGGTTAATAAAAACATGTAGCATGTAAAATGTAAAGATATATATTAAAGATAAATGTCATGTCATGAGGGTCTTTATATTATTATTATATTATTTAAGACAAATGTACAAAATATTTGACATTAATACTGTGAAGAAGTTCTAACAATGGTAAGGGTAAAGTAACCATGTTAAAAATTGTAGCAATATTAATAGTAACAGTGTAGGTCAAATAATGTGGTATTTTGTTTCCCTTCAGCCCCGTCCCCTCTTCCAAGTCGCTCTCGCTCTCGCTCCAGTTCAGTAGGAGAGTCCATTGGTCTGGGAATAGGGAGACCCATGAGGGCTGTGGTGTCTCATCCATCCTCCTCCAACCCCAAACTTCTGCCTTTCACCAGGGGGGAGACGGTCACAGTGCTAGTGGAAGAGCCACGCAATGGCTGGCTGTATGGCCGCACAGAGAGCAGTCTGCGGTAAGTGTTCCGTGTTTTCCCCACGGAAAGGGCAACCCAGTGTACAAAAGGATATTACTCGGTCTACAACATTTATTTGTTTATTTTTTCATAAATGGCAACCAGGTAATAAACCTGAAATACACACGTGGACAAAATTGATGGTACCCTTCGGTCAATGAAAGAAAAACTCACAATGGTCACAGAAAAAACTTTATTCTGACAAAAGTCAATTTTGTCTAGGCCTGTTCCATGAGTTTATTTTTTTTAATAATTCCGTTGAAGCATGGTTGAAAAGCAATGTATGACTTTCATTGGTTAACATTCATAGAATTTTTATTTATTATTACTTTTGTCAGAATAAAGTTTCATTGACCGAAGGGTACCAACATTTTTGTCCACGTGTGTAATAAGAAATACAATATTATATGAAATACAATATGACAACTTCATGTCATACTACAAACAATAAAAACACACAAAAATAACATTAATCAAAATACAAATATATAATATTACTAATATACTATAATAATAATAATAGTAATCATCATCTCATAATTTATGTACATGCTTCACACTTAAACATTATGCACCATATTCAAGTCCTACTAAACGCCTGTGCAAGATGCATGCAGTCTTTTCTGTAAGCAGGAAACCACAGCTGGAAACTACAGCTCCCAGAATGTCCCGCAGCAAACCAGGAAGTCAGCCGGTCTGCGATTCATACTTAGTCAAACATTTATAAAGCTAAAGAAAGTAAACACGAATGGACACATAATATACAGCAATGTTACAACTCTAACTGTTAGTTTCATGTACGTTAACTTGACTGCTCAGATCTACCAGAGCATAGCATTGTCTTTATAGTTAACTAAACTGAGCATAGCGTTAAACGGAGCACAGATGTAACCACAGCACAACAACATAGCATGGCAACATGAAGCCTACATCATAAACAGACAAGAAAACATTTGAGATTAAGAGAGCTTACCAAGTGGCTGCACACTGGGGTTGAAAGTCATTTACAAATTAATGACTCTTACGCTTGCTTTTCACGTAAAAAACGCCGGTCACATGTACTCACGGCACACTCCTTTCTTAAAGAGACACTATTGGGCTGCAAAACTGTAGACATTTTCTCCATAAGTGTTTCTTGCTGTATTTGTAGCTCTGGTTTAAGGTAAATAACAAACTTCACAAATGACAAAACTTCACAAATGACAAATTGCACAAAAACACAACAGTAAGAGATTAGATTTTTTTAGGATAGTTAGGAAAAAGTGGGAACATAAACTGTATAACAGTCTGTTCTCAGTCCAGCAGCAAAGCAATTAAACCACTCCAGCCTGTCAAGATATTGGCAAATATTTCTTTACTGTATACATTTTTCAGGACATAGCACCCTAACCACTGAAAGTATTAGTGAAAATGTGCAATAATGTGAGCATAATATAGTGGCGAGCCTTTCTAAAAGGAGACTTCTCTGTCTATTTTAGATCTATTAGATTTGTCCATAGCTTCTTCTCGGTCAAAGCTGCAGAAATGTGTAGTTCCTTACCAAATTTCATTGTTTTTAAATGTCCAAAGGAGACTCAGAATTGAATTCATTAGAACAGACATATAATTTTATTAACCTATAGATGCTTGCTCTGCTTGTTGGCTGGTATTCACCTACCTTTCTGTCCCTCCATTCTCACCAAGGATTCCTGTTTTTAAAGTCCTTAGCCTGACATAGGTCATCTAAAAATACAATAAAAACGTAATTTTGTTAATAAATTAAAATTCAAACATGCTACTCTTACAGCTTACATTCTTAGCAAATAGCCATTCAAGACTTTAATTAGGATGACCAATAAAAATATTTTAAAAAAATTGACAGTGGCCAGTATTTTTGATTAGGGGCATGTTTCAATAAATGGCAAAAAATATTAATTTTATAATATTATATTGGAGATTACTTTTTTTTTCTTGGGAAAGATGATGATAAAGGCTCTCATTGATTCAATTGGCCAAAGTGGCTAGTTAACCTCAAAGTTACAAGCCAGAATTTAAATTTTACCTCTATTTGGTCAGTTAGCTAGTGTTAATGTGAAGCCCTGGTTATGCTTATGTCTGGTAGGCCTAGCTTGATTTTGTGGTAACAAAACTAGTGAGTGCCGTTAACTAGTGAGTGCCATCTTTGACAATTTAAGCTTGTTACCACTTACCACCATTGAGGGAGATCGTTGAGTCGTCTGGCTCATTTTCTATGATCATTGTGGATGTTTTAGCAGGTTTCCAGACTCAAAAAGCAAGTAAGCCTCTAATTTTTCGAACGCATTGCCGGGGAAACTTCTTGATGAGTAGCAACCCCACATGCTAAATGGAGAGTTCCCAGACGTGGCATCACACTCCATCGGTCCATCTGGCGCTTCTACCTCTCAGCTCAGTCTATGATTGGTTAGGCATGTCAACTGAGAAGAAGCCACAAAGATTACAGCAGATGATATCAAAAGTAATTTACTGCTGCATCTGTTGATGTCCTTTCGATTTGAACTTGACTTCTTTTCTCATTTGTACATTTGTGCATGTGCAAATGTGGAATTCAAATTTTACCATCAGTATTTTAATTTTGGTCTTGGTGAATAAAGGAGTACATACGCCTGCAGCAGAGTTAACCATATTTTATATATATATATATATATATATATATATATATATATATATATATATATATATATATATATGTTTAAGCCATTTATTACAATATATTGTAATAGAGACTATTTTTAATTCTACTGGAGAAATGGGCAATGGGCTTTACTAAAAATAAATCAAAACATGATGCAGATGAGACAATTGTCTCCTTTGATATCACATCACTCTTTACCTTCACCAACCAATGAAGCACTCGTGGTGGTAAGGAAGAGACATTTATTATTACAGGACACATCTTTACAGGACAGGACAAACCTCACCCCGGACTATATTTGCAGTTTACTGTAGATATGTTTAAACACTACTTATTTCCAGTTCAGAGGTAACTTCTACAGACAAAAACACGGCTGTGCCATGGGATCACCTGTCTCCCCGATTGTGGCTCACCTGTACATGGAGGAAGTGAAGAACAGAGCTCTGGTCTCTTTCCCAGGTACAGTGCCCAGTCACTGGTTCAGATATGTTGATGATGTTGAGGTCAAAATCAGAACCCAGGAAGTAGATGCCTTCACAGAACACATCAACGCAGTGGACAAGAACATCAAGTTCACCCGTGAAGATGCCATAGACAACCGCCTGGCCTTCTTAGACTGTGCAGTGGTTATTTGTGAGGACAGGACTCTCCAAGTAGAAGTTTATAGGAATCCAACCCACACAGATCAATATTTACTGTTTGATTCCCACCAGCCTCTGCAGCACAAGCTGGGAGTCATCAGGACTCTTCAGCACAGAGCACAAGAGGTGCCCACAACCTCAGAAGGTAAACAGAAAGAAGAACAACACATCCGTAAAGCCCTGAGAAACTGTGGATACCCCAAATGGACTTTCAACAAAACCAAGAGGACACAGAAACCAAACAGACAGGAACCAGAGACAAAAGGGAAGGTTGTAGTTATCCCTTATGTGTCTGGTTTATCTGAAAAATTTAAAAGAATTTTCTACAAACACAACATTCCAGTCCACTTTAAACCAGGGGAAAAAAAACTGGTCCATCCTTAAAGACAAGATCCCCTCGCACAAACAGAGTAATGTAGTTTATACAGTTCAGTGAAGAGTGCAGTGACAGTTATGTTGGAGAAATAAAACAGCTTCACAAGAGGATGTATCAGCACAGAAGAGCCAATCCTGGAGGACCTGAGTCTGCAGTCCACCTCCACCTCAAAGAGAAAGGACATTCCTTTGAGGACAGCAATGTCCGAATTTTGTCCAGATGTAGCGCTGTGTGTTTTTTCCAAATAGTTCCCCCGGGGACATTTTTAGCCAGACACCTGGACACAAGGAACAGAGCAGTGAGTAAACTCTAACACACGGCACCAAACACCTTTAAAACACACTCCACCACCATACACCACAACACATAACAAACACACAATTACACATATCTATTGCACATTTCTCAACCAGTTCTAATTGTTTGTTCTCCCCGCAGACTGGCAGCCATCCTCCAAACGCAGATCCATAGCTGTAATCCATCCATAGCATAACTATAAAACAATCAATAAATTATTTCCTCAAACCAAGTGTGCAATGTCATTCTTTATGTGCAAATTTGCATTTGTTTAAAGTGCTACGGGCTCCACTTCATTTCTATAACGAACTGTCTGTTCGTTACAGAGTCACACTGCCCTTTCATAGCTAATGACAAAACGTCATCACTTAGAAAACCTAGTCCAGAGGATTTTTTTCTTTAACCTTTTCTTTTTGTGTGGTTTTGTTTAAGTTCCAGGCACTACCTGTCTCGTAATGCCATTTCTTTTATAAGGTGAACAGGAATTTTGATTCTGTATCATAATTTTTTCCTGATTGTATCACAGTCTTTTAGTTGGCAGTAGCTCAGTGGTAGAGCGGCCGTCCATCAACCGGAAGGTAGTAGGTTCGATTCCTGCTCTCCCCACAGTTCATACTGTCGTTGTGTCCTTGGGCAGGACACTTAACCCACCTTGCCTCGTATGAATGTGTAAGAATGTTTAGTGAATGTACTTAGTGATGGTCGGAGAGTCCGTAGGCGCGGAATGGCTGCCATGTCTCTGTCAGTCTGCCCCAGGGCAGCTGTGGTTACAGTTGTAGCTTACTACCACCAGTGTGTGACACTGGAGTGAATGAATAATTGATATGTAAAGCATCTTTGCGTCCCCGGAAAAGCGCTATATAAAAGTGATGTAATAATAATAAATATATAATAAATAGTCCAGTCTTTCAGGAAATAGTCGTCACAATTCCGCCCAAATCCTGGCTCTGTCAGTTAAAGCATACAGTGGGGAATGAAAGTTTGGGCACCCCAGATAAAAAAATTTATTAATGTGCATAAAGACGCCAAGAAAAGATGGAAAAATCTCCAAAAGGCATCAAATGACAGATTAGACATCCTTATAATAATTTTAAAAAAGTTAGATTTTATTTCCATCATTTACACTTTCAAAAGAACAGAAAACAAAAAAAAAAATGGTGTCTGCAAAAGTTTGGGCACCCTGCAGAGCACCCCTTTGGCAAGCTAGGACCTGACAGTGTCATGGATTGTTCTCAATCATCGTCTGGATAGACCAGGTGATGTCAATCTCAAAGGTTTTAAATGCCCAGACTCATCTGACCTTGCCCCAACAATCAGCACCATGGGTTCTTCTAAGCAGTTGTCTAGAAAACTGAAACTGAAAATAGTTGACGCTCACAAAGCAGGAGAAGGCTTGTTTTCTGTTCTTTTGAAAGTGTAAATGATGGACTTATTATAAGGATGTCTAATCTGTCATTTGATGTCTTTTGCAGATTTTTCCATCTTTTCTTGGCGTCTTTATGCACATTAATAAAATTTTTTACCTGGGGTGCCCAAACTTTCGATCCCCACTGTATATGGTCAGCCTGATTTCCTCTTACAGCCAGCAGCAGTTCAGCTGCTGTGAACAAAATCCTCCTTGTGATAGATCAGGAAGCCCATTAGCCAGGCCAACCATATCTGTGAATGAACCATATTGTGGTTCATTACGGCCTTTTGTTAGTATGGGTAGGGGGAGGGGTTGTTACCCTTCTACTCCTGAGAGTCATACTGGATGTCTTGCATTTTTGTTGTGTTTCATCTAAATCTGCTAATGTTTTTTCAAGCAGTTTCATCCTCTCTATAGGGCTTCTCTGCAGCCTCCTCGTCTGTGTCAGACTTTGGTTTTATGACAGCTGTGACTTCTTAAAACAATAAGCTTGACTTTAGCCTTTCTTTCAAACTCCGTTCCTTTTCTTCTATTTTCTTTTTTCCATTATCTCCTCCTATATCTCTAGAACTTCTTCTATAGTTCTTTTGACTTGGACTATATGAGGTTTCATTAGAATCTAGAAGCGAAATGCTATTGTTTTGTTTTGTCTGAGAGTAAGCGCCAGAGGAACTTTCTACCTCATTCTCATATGCTTGTTTTAAAGGTTTCTCCGCCAGTTTCAGTCTTTCATAGTCATATCTATGTTGACGGGACTGACTTCCTTTCAGACTTGTAAATATTAAAAGATCCCAAAAAGAAAAAGAATGGATTAATTCTAAATATAAATTCTAAATATCTTTCTAATAGAGAAATTGAAATGCTCCGCACAACTAATAAATCTATTTTGAGAAAAATCTAAAATATTTCTGAGACCACAAACCCCTAACTTAACTTACTATATCTCTGTTCCTTAATATTATCTTATTTATAATAATACTCTTTGTTTACTAGGTTTTTATTTATTAAAATCAATTGTTAAATTTCTTTGAGCATTTTTACCTAATTGTTTGTTGTCTTTATCCTATTTTTCTTTATATCTCTTCCTTTCTTCTTACTTTAGATCTTTTATAATATTGTTTTAATTATTATAACCAAACTTCCCCTAACTTTGAAACCCTAAATCTTGTTAATACTTACTATTAAACTTTTTTTTTTCCAGGGCTCCGTGTACACACTCGTTTATACACACACTTGAATAGTCCACACACCACAGCGTTCAGTTGCTCTGTGACTACTGGTTCAGCTTCTCTTTCCAGAAATTAATCTAAACACTGAACGGGTTTTGTGTCGCTTAATCATACTTTTACTCTAGCTTTATCAGCGCGCAGCTGAATTTAAGATCAAAAAGATAGTATTTTAACTATTTTACCTCCCCATTAGGCTATACGTTTGTTACTCCTTCAACCGGAAGGTTGGCGGTTCGATTCCCGCTCTCCCCACAGTTCATACTGTCGTTGTGTCCTTGGGGCAAGACACTATACCCACCTTGCCTCCAGTGGCTGTAACACTGGTAATTACATTAGAACAATGTAAGTCGCTTTGGATAAAAGCGTCAGCTAAATGAGTAAATGTAAATGTAAATGTTACTTAAGAGCCCACCCGCTGTTCTACCCCATCAACTTGGGACAGCATGTTACTCCTAAATTAAGCAGGCCTTAGTTTCATCTTTTTTACACTGTTTATTTTGGTTTTCTGGTTATTACTCCTTTTTATATATTGTTTTCTAAGTGGTTAAACTCTTTGTTTGTTTTTCTTCTATTCTTGAATTCCAAGCTTGTATAAGCACTCTCTAAGGTTCTTTCCTTGTAACCTATAACATCTTATATGCTTATCTAGACTCTTTTGAGGTGAGTTTTGTAAACTTCACTTACAAATGCTTATCCTAATTTAGCACATTAATATGTTTCTAGATGTATTAATATAACATCCCGTAATTTATTATAAAAAAAATACAAAAAAAATTACAATATTCTGCCCTTTAAATGAACCAAGGCAATGCTGGGCTGTGACACAGTAATAGTGACATAGTATTTGTTATTGAACATTTTTTTGTACAGTCCAGGAATGAATTCTGAAAGTTCTGTGTGTCTGTGTGCTTTTGCTTTTCAGTCAGGGCTGGTTTCCTGCTGCCTATGTGGCCCCTGCTGAGGAGCTTCCCAACACTTTAGTAACAAGGTAAAGATTTCTGACAGTCAACATTATAATGTGCACATTATAATGTTGTATGCGCATGGTTCAGGAAAATAACAGCCAGGTCTCTTGTATGCGCATGGTTCAGGAAAATAACAGCCAGGTCTCTGACAGATTTTGGTTCCTGGCAAATACTGTGTCTCTGTGCTTCAGAAACGTTATGGCAGTGGCGGTTCTACATTGAAATACACCCTGGGCGAGACCCCTTTCGAGCACCCCCCCCCACACACACACACACACACACACACACACAAAATAACAAACAAAGTTCTGCACAAACAGTTATATTTTATTATACACATACACGATATGCACACCTGAAAGCTCATGCTGGGGAGATGTAGAGGCAAAGAGGTCTTCATCCTCAATATCAGATATTTGTGGAGACATGTGTAGCGGAGGAGGTGGTTGGCTCATCCTGAAGGGTCGAGACCATTCCAGAAGAGGCCTGTGTAGCGGGGGAGGTGGTTGGCTCACCCTGACCAGTGGCAGAGGATGCTCCAAAATATTTTAGAAGTGCTCCTGAAATTGCAATTGAATTGCATTTGAAATCAAAAGAACATAGGATCATGTTTTATAAAGCTAAAACAGCCTGGGGTCAAATTGACTCAAAACATAATAGAAGGGTTACATAAACATGCTCTTACACACTAAATGTATGCCATTACACGCTATATCCTCCTAGACCCGGAAAAAAACATTTATTTATTTTATTAGTTTTTTCCCCCCATGTCATCACATTGTTTAGAGCATAGAAACAAATGATAAAAAAAAAAAAATTGAAAAATTATATTTTATTCATGTTATGCTATGGTCACTAGGACTCAGTTGTTTAAAAAATAAAATTACTTTAAATAATATGTATAGGCAAAAACGATGGGATTTTATTTTTTTTAATCACCAAAATCTTTTTGGGTTTCAGGATATTAATTTGTATATTAATCTAACTTTCATGAAAGAACTATTAGCTCTTTGGTTACTGCCTCAAATTCTATGCATGACACACTTTTAGTTATGACTTGTAAAACTATACTTAGGAAACTATACTTAGCACACTGTGTAGCAAATAGCTACATAGCAAATGTTAAATCTTTAACCTAAAGATTTGAAAATGCTGTTGGTTATTTACAGGGCCTAACGTTAAACCAACAGATGGAAATGATAACTGAACTTGTAACAGTTTTATTGCAAAGCACAATATTATAAATTAGATCTCGTGATTGAGTTGAAACCAAATTATTGTTGTATAAGCATAGCAAGCATCATTAGCAAAAAGGCTAACAAAGAGTTATACCCACCACCAATTAACATTAGCTCTTCATTCATGATGAAATGGATACTGTAATCATACAGAGAGAGAGAACATGATTGCATACCTTAATCTTTTGCTTGTTTCTCCTCCTCTTCTTTTCTTTTTTTTCGAAATTGGGCACCTGATGGCTTTGACCTTTTCTTCTCCATCTCTGTTTATTTGGCACTCGACAATCAACAGATTTCCCATCCCCCCAACTGTCACTCACGACCAGAAGTCAAGACTAAACCAATTCACCTTGATGACCGCATAATTGTTTTGTATTACCTAGTTTCATTTGCAGGAACTATAGACTGTCCGTTCCATTTGAGAGAGACCCAAAGGTGAAATGTCACCCGCGCCTCTCGCCCCACCCCCTTTTACACTTCTCTCACAACACACAGCTTCTGTGCATGGTACATTTCAGCAGGGGCGCCGGCAGCTGCAGGGAGCGCCAATTCGCCAATTCCACACACAGTGAAATGATATAAATGATGAAAACCGCTTCGCGACGCAGAGGAATTTTTTTTTTTTTTTTTTTATTAATCTGCTCGTGCTGCCGCCCCCAATGTGTCACGAAAAAATGCTGCCCCGGGCGGCTGCCCGGTTCGCACGTGCCTAAAACCGCTACTGCGTTATGGTAATGATTACTTTGTTATAGCTAACGCTAAGAGCCTTGGCTCTGAACAATGAGCCTCATTTATGAAGCTTCTTATGAAGACATTTCTAAAAAGTTCTTCCTGGAAGAACAAATTCCTAGAACCAGGGTCGAGCACTCATTTCAAAGTTGAAAGAGAATAGCAGGCTGTTCTTACAGCTGGAAAGAGTCTGGGTAAAAGGGACCCTGGGCCCAGAACAGTGAACACTCAATACATATATAACCTTGAGACAAGGCTTGGAATCAAGTTCTACTTCGTGTGTGCTCCGCCCACCTACGGGCTTCGCTAGTGGTTACCTCTCCCTGGCACGAGCCAGACTTCTGAGAAAGATCAAAGCATTCACCGCGCCAATCATGCCAGTGTACTGGCACAGCCTCAGGGGCTATATAAACCCCCTTGCCCAACGCTCTCCCTTCTTCTCTCTCAGCACTTCTGAGATATTTAAAAGAGCGAAGATCACACGTAGCTAGAAGAATGGAATGTGCCCGAGATTTGCCACCTACCGGTGTCGGGCACCGCCGCTCCTGCCGCTCCTGCTGCTCCTGCTGCGCCTGGCTGCTGCCCGAGGATGGCCACGACTGCTGCTTCACCTGCCTCGGATGGAGTCATCAGCTGGAGCGGTCGGCCTGCTCCGCCTGCCTCGGCCTTCCCAGAGAGGAGTCCGAGCGCCGCTTTCATGGGTCCTATTTCCCCGTCTCGACCCGACCTGCCACCGCTATCCATCGCGGTGTCCCCTGCCGCTACCCCACCTCAGCTGGATTGGGCAGCGAGTAGTGAGGACGGGGAGGCCCGTGGCGATGACGCTGGATCCATCGGTACTGGAGTCTCCGTCCCTGATCTCCAGCCAGCTCATCGGTACCCGCTGGATGACCTGCCGCAGCTGTTTGCCTCCGCTGCGGTTCGTATGGAGACCCGCCCCGCCCCAGCAGCTTGAGACTGCTCCGGCGGACTTCACACTGGGGCTAGCGCCACAGGCTCGTTTCTCGCCACGCGTGGCGACTCTCTGCCCTCTTATGACACCCATCGCCCATTATGCCCAGCGAGAATGGCAGAGCCCGCTCTCAGCGAGAGACCCCGCCCGAGGCTATCTGGCATATTGCAACATGGTGGGCTGGAACGAGATCACCGGCGTCCCACCTGTTGAGGACGGGGTGAGGATGTGCCTGCTACCGTCATCTACCACCTGGCCGAGCGGTAAGCCGGCTCTACCATCAGAGAGGGACAGATTGATGGCATCGCTGATGGATCGCTGCTACGCTAACGCCGCTCAGGTGGTGGCGTTGGCTAGCAATATGGCTTTCCTGGCGGGCTCCTTGGACAAGCTCAAACATGAGCGATCGGTCCTCACGCCCGAGGAGATAGATGAGGTTCAGACCACAGCGGCTGCTCTCCTGAGGATGTCCCAAGCATTCGCCGTGGATGGGGGCCGCACCATGAGCGCGGCTCAGCTCGGCGCCAGAACCTGTGGCTCGGCCTGTCTTCCCTGAAGGAACAGGAGCAGAGACGCATCCTCGGTCTGCCGCTCTCCACCTCATCCCTGTTTGGTCCTGATATTCAGTGTCTTGTAGACCGACTAGAATCAGCCTCCAAAACGTCCCAGCAGCTTGCTCCTCATCTCCAGCCGAGACGCCAGCGGCACGACATTTGGCGCCGTCGTGCAGACCGGCACCAGGTGTCCGCGACTCCCCGTGAGCGAGCTAGGGCACGCCCCCACCGTTGCCGCTGCTGAGCCGGGAGAAGAGGAGGTTTTCAACGTAATAGGGGCGCTGGCTCCTCCCGCTCCTACAAGTCGTCCTTTAATGATAATCATATCAATAAAGGCCGTAGGGCCCGTTACTTCTCATTAAAAGAGCACGCTTCTGGGTCTTCCCCTCCGGCTCTTTATGGTCCGCCCCCTTCCACTACGCCACGCAGACGGATTGTGCTTGGCTTAAGTGGGTCCGGTGCACCTACAGCAGTGCAGGCGCCTTCCATGCTGCCAAGGGAGGGGCTTAAGAGCGCTCCCGCGCTCTCCTGTAACTCTAAGGCTGCTGGTAAACGGCCCAGATTCCACTCTGCAACTGCCAGGGGCGGTGTGCAGATATTGGGGGCCGTGGACTTGCCCCCGCAATTATTCAGGCAGCGCCCAGTGTTGAGCTGCAAGGGCGGGGATGCTGACCAGGGCTCGCTACCCCCGGCCACACAGTCAGCTACTAGGGGTGCACCACCTGTAAAAGTGGGGCGACTCATTCTGGGGGGGCCCTGCCCCAGGTCCCCCGGACCTAGGGGGTTCTAGCTCAGACAGCAACCCACCCCCAGTCACCCACAGAACCCCAGCAGTGCCCCCTCCCAAGAGGGTAGGGCAGCCCTTTCTGGGGGGGCCCCCCGCATCCCGAACTTCCAGTTGGGTTTGTGATGGCGAGTGGGCCGATACATCCTCCTGTTCAGGACATGGTGCGCCCTCTATCGCACTTCTTGGAGGCGTGGACCCGCCTTCTCGGCCCTCTATCGCCCTGGCTGGACAGGACGCTGAGGAGGGGCTATGCCCTGCAGTTTGCCCGTCGACCCCCTCCCTTCTGCGGTGTCCTTCGCACACAGCTCACAACCCAGGCAGCGACAAGGGCCCTCCAAGAGGAGGTCTCTTCACTCCTGCATTGCGGTGCAATTTCGGAACTGGACCGAGGGGAGGCGGAGAGAGGGTTTTACTCCCCCTATTTCTTGGTCCCAAAGAAAAACGGGGGAGTGAGACCAATCCTGGACCTGCGCATCCTGAACGAGTATGTGACCACCAGGAGGTTCCGCATGTTAACTACCAGGCACCTCCTGGAGAGTGTCCGCCCGGGGGATTGGATGACCTCAATCGACCTGATGGATGCTTATTTTCACGTCTCCATCCTACCGGGGCACAGGAAATTTCTCAGGTTCGCCATCGGGGAACGGTGTTTTCAGTTCAACCGTCTCCCGTTCGGCTACTCCCTCGCCCCACGCACCTTTTCCAAATGCGTGGAGGCAGCACTGGAGCCACTTCGTCGTCAGGGTTTCAGGATCCTGACTTACATCGACGATTGGCTCATCCTTGCTCCCTCTCGCCAGGAAGCCGTGCAGCATACGGACAGAGTACTGCGTCACATCTCAAAGCTGGGGTTCGTGGTGAACCAGGCCAAGAGCTCGTTGTTGCCAGCACAACAGGTGAACCTGGGACTGGAGTTGGATGCACAGACCATGCGCGCACGGCTCTCCGTGGAGAGACAGGTGGCGCTCAGGAGTCTGGCTCAGAGGCTGGTGGTAGCTCCATCTGCACCGTCTTGTCTGGTACGGTGCCTACTGGGCATGATGGCGGCAGCTCACCCGGTGGTACGCTTGGGGCTCATATGAGAAGGCTCCAACGCTGGTTTGCTCGGCTCCGGTTACATCCCACGAAGGACAGACAGACCCGGGTCTCACTGTCCTTGGGGGCTCGACAGGATCTGGAATTCTGGCTCACCCGGACCGTCTCCAACTGGGAGTGCATGGGATGCGCCCCACACTATGTGGAGGTGTTCACGGACATCACTCACCGGATGGGGCGGGACCTTAGGCCGGCTCGCAGTGGGCGGGGCCTGGGAGCCAACGCTATCCCACATAAATGTACTGGAGATGGTAGCGGTGCAGAGGGTGCTTCTGCACTTTGCCCCCAGCTTGAAGGGAGATCACGTGATGATCAGGTCGGACAACACAACAGTTGTGGCCTACCTGAACAGACAGGAGGAACCAGGTCACCCCTCCTTCATCGGAGGGCAGCAGAGATTCTAATGTGGGCAGACACACACCTGGCCTCCCTAAGGGCACGGCATGTGCCCGGGACACTCAACGCAGGGGCAGACAGGATGTCCCGGGGTGGCCCTCTACACGACGAATGGAGCTTGGCGCCCAAGGTCGCACGACAGACTTGGCGCCGGTTCGGTCAGCCTGTGGCCGACCTGTTCGCCAGTGCAGAGAACGCTCAGTGCCCACTCTGGTTCTCGCTCAGATCGTCAGACGACCCACCGCTAGGGGTGGACGCGCTGGCTCAAGAGTCATGGCCCATAGGCCTTCTCTATGCCTTCCCACCACTACGCCTCTTATCCCCTCTGCTTCACAGGGTGAGGTTGCAGGGCCTTCACATCCTGGCTGGTGGTGGCTCCGGACAGTCCGGGTGCCAGATGGTACCCGGACCTGGTGCAGATGGCGGTGACGGACCCGTGGCCTCTCCCCGACCAACCCGACACACTGCTGCAGGCCGGGGGTTCCCTTCAGTCCCGACCATTCCTGACCCGCAGGCTCCTAGTCTGGAGGTTGAAAGGGGGAAGCTTATGAATATAGGACTTCCCCCAGCAGTGGTGTCCACCATCCAGAGTGCTAGGGCACCTTCCACGGCCAGGGCATACGGCACCCGTTGGCGTCTCTTTGCCGCTTGGTGTGGTGACAGGACGTTGGACCCCTGTAGCTGTCCAGTTAATGTAGTCCTGGAATTTCTACAGGGACTTCTGGACAGTGGTCGTGCCGCATCTACTCTGGCGGTGTTTGCGGCAGCCATCACGACGGGCCATGAGGGCTTTGGGCGCTTTTCGCTCGTAGTCACCCTTTGGTTGCGTTTTCTTGGGTGCACGCAGAGTGAGGCCCCCTCTAGACAGGTGGTGCCTCCTGGGACCTTCAGACTGTTTTGGATGGTCTGTCTGGACCCCCTTTTGAGCCCTTGGAGCAGGCGGAAGTCCGGCTGCTCTCCTTCAAGACCGCCCTTCTGCTGGCACTATCCTCCGCCAAGAGGGCGGGGGACCTGTGCGCCTTGTCGGTTCATCCTTTGTGCATGTCGCTCAGTGAGGATGGAAGCCTAATTCACCTTTGGCCCAACCCAGCCTTTCAGCGAAGGTTATCACCTCGTCCTTCCGGTCCAGGGTGATCAGGATTAGAGCTCTCTGCCCCACCCCAACCGAACGACAGCAGATGCGCGTTACTCATGCTGTGTCCGGTCAGGGCTTTGCGCTGCTATGTGGAGCGCACAGCGGTTTTCGGACATCAGACCAGTTATTTGTGTGCTTCGCGCCAAGGGGCGTGGTCACCGTTGTCGCCCAACGCCAGCACACTGGATCTGTGGGGGTATTGGAGCGGCCTACGTAGCTCAAGGCCGCCCTCCCCCAGCCTTGATCAGGGCACACTCTACCCGAGGGGTTGCCACGTCGGTGGCCCTGTGTAGGGGTGTCTCTGCGGAAGATATATGCTTGGCGGCATCTTGGTCCTCTGTGTCCACGCTGCGGTCCTATCTCATGGACGTGTTGCGAGCTCTGTCACTCATTCAGTGTTGAATAGAGGCCAGAACCTCGTCACCTAGGCTGGCGCACACTGCAGGTGTTACTGTTATTGCGGCTGAGAACACCTGTACCACAGCTTGGCGGTTCCTTTTTGGATGTATTTGTCTGTGCAGCCCGTGTGCTCTTGGGAGAGGCGGTCACGGGCTCGGCGGGCAGGATGGATGCTCTTGGGAGAGGCGGCCCATCCCCCGACCACGGACACTGAAGTTGGAAGTTTGATCAGGGTGCCAGGATGCTCTTGGGAGAGGCGGTCCTGGGCACAGCTTGATTAGGCTCACATAGGACGGCGACAGATGCTCTTGGGAGAGGCAGTTTGGACGCCGTGACCTGTAGTGGGGCGCGCTTGGCTGCTCTTGGGAGAGGCGGGCCGGCGTTGCTCCTGACGTTGTTTGTTCCCGCGCCAATCGTTGTGAACCGGTCCAGCTGGGAGTACATTTATCCCCTACGGCCTTCGCCTTGGTAGGTAACCACTAGCGAAGCCCGTAGGTGGGTGGAGCACACACGAAGTAGAAATTATAGTTACCTGATGTAACTACAGTTCTACGAGTGTGTGCGTAGCCCACCTACTCTCAGGCCCAGCTGGACTTCTTCCCTCTTTTGAGCTGGTTCGAAGAAGGGAGAGCGTTGGGCAATTCCATTCCATTCTTCTAGCTACGTGTGATCTTCGCTCTTTTAAATATCTCAGAAGTGCTGAGAGAGAAGAAGGGAGAGCGTTGGGCAAGGGGGTTTATATAGCCCCTGAGGCTGTGCCAGTACACTGGCATGATTGGCGCGGTGAATGCTTTGATCTTTCTCAGAAGTCTGGCTCGCGCCAGGGAGAGGTAACCACTAGCGAAGCCCGTAGGTGGGCTACGCACACACTCGTAGAACTGTAGTTACATCAGGTAACTATAATTTATCCGTACAGGATGTCTATGATCAGTTAGACCTCACAATTATCAGACATTTAAAAAGTTAAAAGTGCAGTCCTAATGGGTAGGAACCAACACATTAATGTGACCACTCAATATCTAGGCCATTACGTTAGAATATAGCACAAAAGATCTCCAACTAAAGCACTCATTAATTTTAGTTTGATTATGTTTAAGTGCTATTAAAGCTCAACAGTGAGCAGACTGCTGCTTATTTCTGGGTTTAGTGGTGCAGTGGCTGAACTATGAAGGTAGAAATGTTGCAAAATGCGTGCACGCGTAGATTGTGAGGACTTGTAAAATACAATTTGAGAACTTGTACCAAACAAATTTGAAGTTGTAAATCAAACTTGCCCGCGGGCCAGATCTGACCCACAGAGCATTTTTTTCTGCCCCGCTAGATGATTTCTGTTATCAATGGCCCAGAAAACTATAGACCCATAATGCATTTCAACAACTGTCACGGTCACCAGCACCACCCCTTTACTGCTGCTCTGTTGACATAGAAGAATTCAGAGAGCTGCAAGTGAATAAATGCCCAATAAGTTCACACAAAGAAATTTATGTTATTTATTATGGTCTTTCTTTAAAAATATGTCGAATAAGAAGTGGATTGTGAAAAACAAGGGTTTCTTAAACAGGTGAGAAGTGGAGAATGTGGAGAACCTTGTTTTTGAAGATAACAAGACCGTATTTCATAAAAATAACGTGTTATAGCACTATGATGACACTGTGAGACAGAATTGAGGACAAGTACAAATTCATGGGCAAAGCAGAAGCTACAGATTTAAACAGAGTCGGAAGTCGCAGCAGAATTTCTACAATACAATTTTATATTTTGCAGTTCATATAGTGTTAGGAGGCGTATGTTCACGCCTTTGCATGACAAGTTCCCAAGTGCAGGATGTAGATGGCTATGTCTATGTTTGGGTTAGCATGAAGGACATGACATGAGCAGAACCAAGAGCAACCAGTACCAAATAACAATAAGAAATATATAATTCCCATAACACATTTGCAGTTCTGTTCATGTTGCTCTCTCTCCAACACCCACGCCAAAACGCTGAGCTAAAAATAAAGAGCAAACTCTTTGCTAAACTCACACTAAAACTGGTTCTAGCCATCTTAACACTGTCCAGCATGGGGCAGAGGGAGGAAGATAAAGTTAAAAAGCATAAGCTGAGCATCTCTATATGCCTTGAGGATAAGAATAGCCGTTTCAGTATTTATTCTGATATTGTTGATTTCAGCCTTAATTTTCTTTACTTTTTTGGGGGGGTCACTAGTGCTAATAGTGGTGTGTCATTTTGTCAACTAGTGAACTAGTAAGGACATAAATGCATACTAGTAGTAGTGGATTCTAAATTGCTTTCTAGTTCAACTAGTGGACACTTTTTGACCTCACTAATGCTACCAGTAGTACTAGTAAGACAAGGCTTGTCTATATGTCTGTATGAGGTCCAAAATGGTCACTAGTGCAACTAGTGTCACCTAAGTGTTTACTGGTACTACTAGTAACACTGTTTTGTCTACTAGTGAGTTCTAAATTTGGTCACTAGTCCACTAGTGGTACTAGTACTACTAATACAGGTGCTGGTCATATAATTAGAATATTGTCAAAAAGTCGATTTATTTCACTAATTCCATTCAAAAAGTGAAACTTGTATATGATGTTGATTATAACTGACAACTAAGGAAAATTCCAAATTCCAAATTACTTTAGACCAATACAAAGAAAGTATTTTTAGAAATCTTGGCCAACTGAAAAGTATGAGCATGTACATTTTACATTTACATTTAGTCATTTAGCAGACGCTTTTATCCAAAGCAACTTACAAGTGAGGAAAACAATGGAAGCAAGTTTAACAACACAAGGTAACAAAAAGCATAAGTGCACCAAAAACTAGTCAGTTTAAACCCAGCACAGTATACAAAGCTAAGGGTAGGAAAGAATAATTTTTTTTTGTTTTTTTAATAGAGAAGGAATCAATAGAAAGGAAGTAGAACTCCGTGTTTGTCAGTCAGGTGTTGATGGAAGAGATGTGTTTTCAGGCATTTTTTAAAGATGGCTACAGAATCTGCTGATCTTGTAGCAGCAGGTAGATCATTCCACCAATGTGGAACAGAGCCAGAGAAAGTACGTGAGTAATTTTTTTAACTTTTTGTGACGGTACCATCAAACTTTGTTCATTTGGTCTGGTAGGAAAGGTCTAATTTTCCTAATGTTGTAGAGGATGAATCTACAGGACCGGGTGGTGCTGGCAACATGACTTGTGAAGTTTAGTTGATCATCAATTACCACTCCCAGATTTCTGGCAGTGCTGGACGGTGTAATGGTTGATGGGCCCAGTTGAATGGAGAGGTTATGGCAGGTCCCTGGGTTGGCCGAAATCACAAGCAGTTCTGTTTTTGCAAGGTCCAGCTGCAGGTGATGGTCCTTCATCCAGTGAGATGTCACTCAGGCCGAGACGCGAGCAGAGACCGTTAGATTGTCAGGTTGAAATGACAGGTGGAGTTGAGTGTCATCTGCATAGCAGTGGAAAAGCCATGCTTCTGGATGACAGAGCCAAGGGATGTCATGTATATGGAAAATAGTAGCGGTCCAAGCACTGAGCCCTGTGGCACCCCTTTATTGAGATGTTGGGACTCAGAGACCTCGTTTCTCCAGGATACTCTGAAAGACCTACCAGAGAGGTAAGACTTGAACCACTGCAACGCCATTCCAGAGACACCCATCGCCCTGAGAGAAGACAGGAGGATGTGATGATAAACAGTGTCAAAAGCAGAAGACAGATTCAGTAAGTAAGTATGACTTGGATGTTGCCTTTGCCAGTCTCAGGGCTCATGTCCTCTCTTGAACCCAAATTGCTTCTGGTCCAGGAGGTTGTTCCGTGTGAGAAAGGAGGAGAGCTGGTTAAACACAACTCGCTCCAGAGCTTTGGCAATGAAGGGAAGAAGGGAAACCGGTCTGTAGTTTTCTAAAAGTGTAGGGTTGAGAACAGTAGAGAAAATAGAAAGGGAGAGACTGGTAGATACAGAGGTTAGTAGGATCTTTTGACTTGCGACCATTTTCTCTCAGCTGAGGAAAAGCGGGAGGGACTAAGTGTACGCAGGTTACATTTACAATTATTCATTTAGCTGACGCTTTTATCCAAACCGACTTACATTGTTCTAATGTAATTACCAGTGTTACAGCCACTGGAGGCAAGGAAGGTTAAGTGTCTTGCCCAAGGACACAACGACAGTATGAACTGTGGGGAGAGCGGGAATCGAACCACCTACCTTCCGGTTGAAGGACGACCGCTCTACCCACTGAGCTACTGCCGCCCGGTTGCGTCGGAAAGTGACCAGCGGTAAAAAAAAAATTGCAGTGCTGGCGTGACCTGAGTGTGCTGAGTGGAACAGTACCTTATGTAGATAAGATCTAGTTGGTTACCAGACTTGTGGGTTGCCGAGACCCGCTTGAGGTCAAATGATGCAGTCAGATTTATGAAATTAGCAACCTGTGGCTTTTCAAGGTGGAGGTTTCAGTCAAAGTCAAAGTCAGCTTTATTGTCAATTCTACTATATATACAGTACATACAGAGATTTGAAATTCTGTGACTCTCTAACCCTAGGTGCCTACAATTAACAACAACAACAAATTAACAGTAACACAACAGATGAGTACGTGAATTATGAGATAAGGTGCGAAAAGAAATAGTGCAAACAATAGTGATAATAATAATAATAATAATAATGCAATTACAGGTCAGTGCAGTTATAAATTATAGGAGTGAATGCAAGAGAAGCAGCATAATGAGGTAGATAAAAATGGAGGAGAACTAATAAGGGAGGGTGATCCAGAGATCAGGTGTGTGGGGGAAAAAGGGGAGAGGGGGCAGAGACGGGAGGGAGTTCAGTGTCCTGACAGCTTGGGGTATGAAGCTGTCCTTAAGTCTATTGGTCCTTGCCTGGAGACTGCGTAGTCTCTTCCTGACGGCAGCAGACTGAAAAGGTTGTGCGATGGGTGGGTGGGGTTGCTCGCAATGACGAGGGCTTTCCGGGTGAGGCGGGTGTTGTAAATGTCCTGGAGGGGGGGAAGAGAGACACCAACAATCTTCTCAGCTGCTCTCACTATGCGTTGAAGCGCTTTCCGGCAGGATGCGTTGCAGGCGCCATACCACACAGTGATGCAGCTGGTCAGAATGCTCTCAATGGTGCCCCTGTAGAAGGTGCACATGATGGGGCTGGGGTACCGGCTCTTCTCAGCTTACGGAGGAAGTAGAGTCGCTGCTGTGATTTCTTGGTCAGTGCTGTGGTGTTGGCGGTCCAGGAGAGGTCTTCCGTGATGTGCACCCCAGAAATTTGGTGCTCCTCACCCTTTCCACGGTCACACCATTGATGGTCAGAGGAGCATGCTGGGTGTGCATTCTCCTAAAGTCGACAACAATCTCCTTCGTCTTCTCCACGTTCAGAGAGAGATTATTGTCGCCGCACCACCTGGTCAGGCGGCTCACCTCGCTCCTGAAGTTTGTCTCATCATTGTTGCTGATGAGACCAACTACAGTCGTGTCATCCGCAAACTTGATGATTAGATTGCTGGTGTGTATGGGTGTACAGTCATATGTTAGCAGAGTGAAGAGGAGGGGGCTCAGCACACATCCCTGAGGGGCTCCAGTGTTCATAATGATGGAGCTGGATAAGCTCCTAATACCACCAGGAGTACCATCCTCAGGAAAGAATGAATGAAGCGCATCCAACTCCTCCAAGAAATGTCCAAGCTGACCTGGGGATAGCTACGATAGGTATAGGTCGATAGATAACTACAAAATGACTTTTAACAGGGTGGGTGATGGTAACAGTATGGAACTCGAAGAAGCTGTTGTCACACAAGGGTGATAGCTGTTTGAACTACCAGTCGTTAGGTCTGTGGTCCGGTCTGTGTGACTGTGGGAGAAAGTGTGATTACGGGAGAGGGCAGCAGGAGTGGCAGAGTCCTCTGGTTTGATCCCTGTTTCTGTAAGTGCTACAACTTAAAGACCAGAATGTTGAACAAAAGCTGTAATGAAATCAGCTTTGTTCACAGCAGTCTGGCAGTTCCACAAGCCTATTGGGAAAGTAGAAGGGGCAGTTATGGACAGTGATATAACATGCAGATTATTAAGGTTGCATAATAATCTCTCAAGTATTGAGTATACAGCACTCAACAGCTACTTAGTTGGGGCTCCTTTTGCCTGAATTACTGCAGGAATGCGGCATTTAGCTTTTATCCAAAGCGACTTACATTCAACAGTGTTACATTTACATATTAGTTGATGCTTTCATTTTAAAGTGACTTACATTAAGATTCTATTCACCAGTGTTACAGCTGGAACACCACTAGAGGCAAGGGGGTGTTAAGTGTCTTGCCCAAGGACACAAGGACAGAATGAACTGTGGGGAGAGCGTGAATTGAACCACCTACCTTCCGGTTGAAGGACGACCGCTCTACCACTGAGCCACTGCCGCCCCGTCTGTGCCACTGCTCAGGTGTTATGAGAGTCCAGGTTGCTCTGATAGTGGCCTTCATCCAGCCTTTAACAATTAAGGTCAGGGATATCGTGGTCCTTAAATGAAATCTGGAATAAAGTTGGTCAGCAGCAGGAAGCATGAGGTGCTCTAAAACCTCCTGGTATACGGCTGCGTTGACCTTGGACCTCAGAAAACACAGTGGCCTACACCAGCAGATGACATGGCACCCTAAACCATCACTGACTGTGGAAACTTTACACTGAACCTCAAGCAACGTGGGTTGTGTCTCTCTCCTCTCTTTCTCCAGACTCTGGGACCTTGATTTCCAAAGGAAATGCTAAATTTACTTTACTTTCATCAGAGAACATAACTTTGGACCACTCGGCAGCAGTCCAGTCCTTTTTGTCTTTAGCCCAGGTGAGACACTTCTGACGCTGTCTGTTGTTCAAGAGTGGCTTGACACAAGGAATGCGACAGCTGAAACCCATGTCTGCATACGTCTGTGCGTAGTGTAGGGCTGGGTACCGAACTTCGATACCTTTATGGTATCGAACGAAAAACTTCGATTCTATGGGTATCGAAAAATTATTTATCTTTCGGTGCCAAATTTCGGTTCCAAAAGCCAAGCGGCCGGGTTTTTTATTTATTTTTTTTTGCCAAGCGGCTGTGTCTGTGTGAGCTTGTAGCATACGTGCATGTAAGGAACTACATTCGCCGTGATTGGCTGTCCACCACCACGTGACGTGACGGTGGGATATCTGAAGATACTCGCACTCACACAACACAAGTGTAACGTTAGTTGTTTTTTCTCCAAACGTTCCAGTTTTATAATGCCAAAGAGATCTAAAGTGTGGCTACACTTTATAAAAGTGGATGCCGAGTCAGCAAAGTGCAACATATCGACAAGTGTATTGCAACCAAAGCCGACAATACCACAAATTTAATGAAGCATTTGACCATGCAGGATCAATATGAAGGCAGAAAGTTGTAGGGTATTCGACTGTAAAAAGAAGGAAATAGAGGAGCCTTGCAGCTCATCGGAGTCAAACCTGCCCCTTCAACATCATCTGGCATTTCTGACATTATAGCAGGTAAGAAAGGAAGATATTACCTTTTAGCGAACAGAAGTTAAAGTAATTGTTTACGCTAACGCGAGTGGTTTGAATGTGTGGATGCAACTCTGCGTTGCGATGTAACGTTACCCAGGCGCTAGCTTTAACCTTATTCTTTGACCAGGCAACATCTTTGTTTTTCCAACGTAACGTTAAGGTTTCACATTTTAGAAATACTTGACAGATAAGTGTAATTTCCCTACTTAAACCAAATGCATCCCCATGACGTTGACTACCACTTAATGTATGTTAGCTTGTGCTGCTAGTCGGTTGCTGTAGCGTTAGCGCTGTTATTTCCTCCTTCACATTAGCCTCTGCCTCCTTTTGCAGGAAGACATGGCGATAGAAGTAACAACCAACAGCATGACCAGCACCTCCAGATTCAGGAGGAGATACAGCTCTACAGAGGTTTGCCGTGTACACTCTCTACAGTGAATCCAGCAACTTGGTGGTGGAGTAAGAAGGACACACTGCTAATGCTATGCAGCTTGGCAGCCAGGTTTCTCTGTGTACAAATGTACGCCCTCAGACCGTACATTTTCTACGGCTGGGGACACCATTAGCCAGGAGCTGGCCTGTCTGTTGCCAGAAAAAGCCGACATGTTGATCTTTCTGAAGAAAAACTGCTGAGCGGTTACCCACAAATACAGTTTGATTTTGCACTAAAAGTTTTTTTTTTTTTACATTCCTATGAATTTTAGTTGGTTCAATATTAGGATGTACACAATATAATTTATTTATTTATTTATAATATGTTCATGTTGTGGCAAAAGGTTTCTCTTTTTGTAAATTTTGGCCAAGTTAGGATTGATACGATGTGTGAAGTGTGAGTGTGAAGTGTTACCAGAATTTGTTTTAATTAAGATGAAAAATAAAAGTTTTGTGTTTAATGTATTTGTGTTGATTTTGAAATGGATTTTAAAACACATGGTATCGAAAAAAGTATCGTTAGGAACCGGTATCGAAACTGAGGTATCGAAATTGGCACCGGATCGAAAGATTTTGAACAATACCCAGCCCTAGCGTAGTGGTTCTTGAAGCACTGACTCCAGCTGCAGTCCACTCTTTCTGAAAGTCCTACACATTTATGAATGGGTTTTTTTTCACAATCCTCTCTCGGATGTGGTTATCCCTATTGCTTGTACACTTTTTTCTACCACATCTTTTCCTTCCCTTGGCCACTCTATTAATGTGCTTGGACACAGAGCTCTGTGAAAAGCCAGCCTCTTTTGCAATGACCTTTTGTGTCTTGCCCTCCTCCTGCAAGGTATCAATGGTCGTCGTTGGGCAACTGTCAAGTCAGAAGTCTTCAGAGACAATTTAAAGGCCCTTACAGGTGTTTTGAGTTAAATAGTTGATTAGAGTGTGGTACCAGGGGTCTTCAATATTGAACCTATTCACAATATTCAAATTTTCTGAAATACTAAATTTGGGATTTTCCTTAGTTATCAATTATAATCATCAAAATGAAAAGAAATAAACATTTGAAATATATCAGTCTGTGTGCAATGAAGGAATGAATATAATATACAAGTTTCACTAAGTAAAATAAGTAGTACACACGTGGACAAAATTGTTGGTACCCTTCGGTCAATGAAAGAAAAACTCACAATGGTCACAGAAAAAACTTTATTCTGACAAAAGTAATAATAAATAAAATTCTATGAATGTTAACCAATGAAAGTCAGACATTGCTTTTCAACCATGCTTCAACGGAATTATTTAAAAAAAATAAACTCATGGAACAGGCCTAGACAAAATTGTTGGTACCCCTAAATTAATATTTTTGTTGCACAACCTTTTGAGGCTATCACTGCAATCAGACGATTCTTGTAACTGTCAATGAGACTTCTGCACCTCTCAGCAGGTATTTCGGCCCACTCCTCATGAGCAAACGGATCCAGTTGTTTCCGGTTCGAAGGGTGTCTTTTCCAGACAGCATGTTTCAGCTCCTTCCAAAGATGCTCAAGAGGATTGAGGTCAGGGCTCATAGAAGGCCACTTTAGAATCGTCCAATGTTTTCCTCTTAACCATTCTTGGGTGTTTTTTGCTGTGTTTTGGGTCATTGTCCTGTTGCAAGACCCATGACCTGCGACTGAGACCAAGCTGTCTGACACTGGCCAGCACATTTCTCTCTAGAATCCCTTGATAGTCTTCAGATTTCATTGTACCCTGCACAGATTCAAGACACCCTGTGCCAGATGCAGCAAAGCAGCCCCAGAACATAACAGAGCCTCCTCCATGTTTGACAGTAGGGACAGTGTTCTTTTCTTCATAAGCTTCATTTTTCCGTCTGTGAACATAGAGCTGAAGTGCCTTGGCAAAAATTCCCATTTTTGTCTCATCTGTCCATAGGACATTCTCCCAGAAGCTTTGTGGCTTGTCAACATGTAGTTTGGCATATTCCAGTCTAGCTTTTTTATGATTTGTTTTCAACAATGGTGTCCTCCTTGGTCGTCTCCCATGTAGTCCACTTTGGCTCAAACAACGATGGATGGTGCGATCTGACACTGATGTTCCTTGAGCATGGAGTTCACCTTGGATCTCTTTAGAAGTCTTTCTGGGCTCTTTTGTTACCATTCGGATTATCCGTCTCTTTGATTTGTCATCAATTTTCCTCCTGCGGCCACGTCCAGGGAGGTTGGCTACAGTCCCTTAAATTTCTGAATAATATGTGCAACTGTAGTCACAGGAACATCTAGCTGCTTGGAGATGGTCTTTTGTCCACGTGTGTAAATATAAATAAACTTTGTGATGCTATTCTTATTATATAACCAGCACCTGTATAATTTAAAAGCAGTTATTTTTAATACTAGTATCGGCACTAGTGAAACGAAAATTGTTATTTAGTTACTAGGTGACACCGAAACGCTTAATTGTTGACCATCTGACATAGAAAAGCCGCTTGTTACAAAGAATGTTTACTAATTGTACTAGTACACCAATGAAAGCCAACTAAAATGCCATACTTCTACTACTAAACAAAATGTAGTATTAGTGGATGACAAACTGTCAACATGTCAACGTAAAGCAATCTAAGTAAGATAGGACTTGGATCTCACAGAGGGGATATTCACTTGAACAGCACCTCTAGACAGGTAAAGTGCAAAAAGTAAAAGGTGGGCATGCAATAGAATAAAAAAAAATGTATACACAATCTCAGCAGCAAAAAATATTTAAAATAGAAAATATGACTAATATAAACTAAAAGTTTATTATATTAAATAAAGTGTCAGCAGCAGGAAGAAGAGCTATCCTAGGTCCTTCCTTTCTGCTGCCGTGACACTTTATTTAATTTACACATGTAACAATAAGCCAAGATACTGTGCAATGTCCATTTTATATATAAAAAAAACATTCTCCCTCTTTTCCTTAGTAAATATGTATATAGATAACTTTTTTTTTTTTTCGTTTAATTTCACTTTCAAATTTTATTTTGGGGCAGCCCAGGACAGAGGTGGCCCTTCTAACCAGCTTGTTCAGTCTCTTCCTGTCCCGATCTGTGCTGCCTTCCCCCAGCAGACCACAACGTAGTGGATAGCGTAGGCTACCACAGAGTCATAAAAAGTCCTCAACAGAGGCCTACACAGTCTCCTCAAAAGGTGGAAGCGACCCTGGCCCTTCTTGTACGGGGCACTGGTGTTGTGGGACCAGTCCAATTTATTGTTCAGGTAAACACCCAGGTACTTGAAACTGTCCACTGTCTCAATGTCTAAACCCTGGATGTTCACCGGTGTGTGGGCCGATGCCCTTCTCCTGAAGTCGCTCACCATCTCCTTGGTGTTGCTGTTGTTTAGCTGCAGGTGGTGGAGCCTACACCAGTCGATAAAGTCCATGATGACCAACCAGTACTTCAGGTTGTTCCCCTCAGACACACAACCAACAATGGCCGAGTCATCAGAGAACTTCTGCGAGGTGACAGCTGCTGATGTTGTAGGTGAAGTCCAAAGTGTACAGTGTGAAGATAAACGGTGAGAGAACTGTTCCCTGAGGGCCCTAGTGCTGCAGACTACCATCTCAGACTTACAGTTGCGCAGCCTCATGACAAGAGTCCTGGTCCTGGGCTGGTCTTCATGTGGTCCTGGTCTAAATGTTGTTTTAAGGTCTGGTTGTGGTCTAGATCTTGGTTTTGGGTCTATGTTCAGGCTTTGGCCTGGTTTAGTCCTGATCTCAGTCTGGATGCAGTCTGGGTCTGGTCCAGGTCTTGGCCCTGGTCTAGTTGTGGTCCGGGTTTTGGGCCTGGCCTGGTCTAGTCCTGGTCTTGTTCTGGATGTGGTCTGGGTCTAGTCTATTCTTGGGTCTTGGTCTGGTCTTGTCCTGGGTCTGGTCTTGGCCTTGATCGGGGTCTGGTCTAGTCCTGGGTCTGGTCCTGGTCTAGTCCTGGGTCTAGTCTTGGCTTTGGTCTGGTCTTGGGTCTGGCCCTAGTCTGGTATAGGTCTGGTTTTGATCCTCTTTTCCTGGTCTGGGTATGGTCTTGATCCTGGTTCGGTCTTGCTCTTGATGTGGTCATGACTGGATCTGGTCTTGTCCTGGATCTAGACTTAGCTGAAGTAAAACTAAAATGTCTTTATGTAAAGGGAGAGGCATTGGAACACATCCTTCTGACACTGGGACTAACTCTATTAATGGAGCTCAACACTGAACATTTAGAAACATTAAGGCCACACTTCAAAGGATGATGTCATCAGGCTGATTACTAATGACACACACCTGCTCAAAGGCAGCCACCTGAAGACAGTTGTCCTTGGACCAATGTCTTCAAACAAATCTATCCCATTCAAAAATTATTCACAGTATAGAAAATCAATCAATCAATCAATCAATCAATCAATCAATCAATCAATATTTATTTATTTATATAGCATCTTCCAACAACCACAGATTGAACCAAGGTGCTTAACAACATTAGTAAAAAATAAACATATTTACAAATAGGTTTAAAACATATTTACACAATAAAAACAGATCAGTGTCACAGAGCCATTAAGTGCAAAAAGCCATTTTAAATAAATAGGTTTTAAGCTTTAAACAGAGGCCGGTCAGTGATGGAACGTAACTCAATGGGCAACGAGTTCCAGAGTTTAGGACCGGCCACTGCAAAAGAACGATCGCCCCACTGTTTGAACCGGGACCGGGGCACCTTCAGCTGATGTTGTCCAGCAGAACGTAGAGCTCTGCTGGGTTTGTGAGGGGTCACAATCTCACACAAATAAGAAGGTGCAAGGCCCGTGAGTGCATTAAAAACAAACATTAAGATTTTTAAATTAATTCTAAACTGGACAGGGAGCCAGTGCAGAGAGTACAGGACAGGTGTTATGTGCTCGTGTTTACGACTGTTAGTTAGGAGTAGGGCAGCAGCGTTTTGCACAAGCTGCAAACGGTGAAGTCCAGTTTGGTTAACTCCCACATAGAGCGCATTGCAGTAGTCTATGCGGGAGCTAATAAAAGCATGGACGGCTTTCTCCAGGTCAGCACGACTTAAAAAGGGTTTAACTTTTGAAAGGAGGCGAAGCTGAAAAAAGCTTGCCCTAACCACCGCATCTATTTGTTCGTCAAATTTTAGACTGCTGTCTAGTTTTACCCCCAGGTTTTTGACAACATGGTTGAGATGGGGGGCCAAAGCAAAAGGACCAGGAGCTGAGACACTGGGCAGGTTGGATGTGCCGAACACAATACATTCAGTTTTATCTTCATTCAAACAGAGGAAATTCTGGGACAGCCACAATCTGATGTCCTCTAAGCATCTGTTGATGGACTGAAGACTATTAGGACAAGCATGGACAACCGGAAGGTAAACCTGCAGGTCGTCTGCGTACAGATGAAAAGACATTTTGTGATTTGAAATAACTGCACCTAACGGCAACATATACAAGGAAAATAAAACAGGGCCCAAAATGGAACCTTGTGGCACACCAGAGGTCAAGGGGGCCGAGGAGGAGGAGAGGTCACCAATCCTGACAGAAAAAGTCCTCTCTGTTAAATACGACCTAAACCACTGCAGCACCGGTCCCTGAAGCCCAACCTGTTGTTCCAGACGTGTCAGGAGGACTGAGAGGTCCACAGTGTCAAATGCTGCAGTAAGATCCAACATTATGAGCAGCACTGGCTTTTTCTCATCAAGGGACAAGAGAATGTCATTTTGTACTTTGAGAAGAGCGGACTCAGTGCTGTGTCGTGTCCTAAAGCCAGACTGATTGTTCTCCAGAAAAGACTGTAACCGTAAGAAAACAATCTTTCCCAAAACCTTGGATAGAAAAGGTAAATGGGACACAGGTCTAAAATTTGACATAACGGTAGGATCAAGGTTGGGTTTTTTTAGCAGAGGCCTGACCACTGTGTGCTTGAATACAGTTGGTACAGAACCTGAACTCAGACAGCTGTTTATAAATGAGAGGAGGCATGGGCTCACTGTGTTAAAACCCTGTTTAAGCATTTTAGATGGGTTAATGTCCAGAGGATAGTTGGTCGGTCTCAGCCCCTGGACCACATCAGAGAGGAGAGAGAGTGATACTGGCTCAAACACATTAAACACAGAGAGGACAGGAGAAGAGCACAACTCAAAAGTGTTAGACATGTTCTTAATGCTCTGTTTAACAGAGGCTACTTTATCAACAAAATAATGGAGGAAATCATTATAGGTTGACTTTGAGGCCTGCTGTAGAGCATTACTAGATGGATTTATAACAAAAACGTTGCTGTGAGCGGCACGAGACTCTGCTGAACTCATGGATATAAGATTTATGTAGTTTTGATGAAAACTAAGCATAACAAAAACATGTAATAATTCTGTGTTCTAAAAAACAGTTTAGACATTGGAGTCAATGGGGGAAAAAACTGGACAAGCTGAGACTTCCCAGCACAAAAATTTAAAGGATTTTAATCTATAATTTGTGTACATGAGTGAAATTACTGTAGTGGGACTGAAAAGGGCTTAAAGGGCCAAGAAGGGCTGAATGAGTAGAAGGCAAAAGCTTGAGCGGGCTGCAATCTGACGACGAACAAGGAAAAAACTGTAAAAGTTACAAAAAATAAGATATTTAGTACGTTTAAAGACCCAAATCTTGGGATTTTGGAAGTTTGAATGATGTAAAAAGGTTAAACAAGACAGAAGCTGTAAAGGGCAGAAGTAAAACGAAAGGCAAAAAAAAACAGGATTTGGCCATAATCCCATAGGAAATTAATGGAAAAAAATGACATAAAAACGTAAATATTACAAAAACTATAAAAGCAGAATTACCAAAAGTAATAGCAATTAAAGGCGATAATGTCCCTCACCGTCGTGACTAGGGATGGGTACCGAAACCCGGTATTAAACTGGCCCCGGGGCTAAATTATGAAAGACCGATAGTATCAGTAAGATCTGACACTATCGGTTCTACTTTCAGTACTGTAGGGGTATGTATTTTTGCTTAATAATGTTATTGTGCACATTTTTTCTCACCAAACATTCCTAATGTGCGATCATATTAAGACGAGATCTCTCATGCGCGCCGCGGAGGCTGTCTGTCAGTCACACACAACACAACGAGCGTGGCGCATGCACAACAGTACGAAAACTCACGCTTAATACAAAGAGTGACGATGGTGGAGAGAGCATAACGTTCCAAAGTGTGGTTACACTTCTCTAGAGTTGATGCAGACAACGCTCGTTGTCATAAGTGCAACAAAATGTTTGCATGTAAGGGCGGAAACACAAGCAATCTGTCTAAGCAGCCTTTCAAAATATGTGCATTATGTGCTGACAGAGAAATGCAAAGTTTTCCACTGCCTAGCTAGCTCGTCTCTAGTTGTTGCCCCATCTACGTCTGGTATGTACGCTAAAATCATGTTGAATCAACATTGTTCACATTATTTAAAATAAATGTAAAATCTCCCTGGTTTGTTAACCTTATGTAGAAATTCTGTTGATTTCTTTTGGGAGAAATGAGAGAATGAAATCAATATATTTTCTACTTGTTTTTAAAATTCCAAATAAAGAAAAATCAGTATGTAAATGTAAACATTTATTTGGCTAACTAACTAATGCACAGCACTTCAAGTTCGTTTACAATTTATATATATATATATATTTTTTAAAGCTGCTTTTAAAGCTGCAGCTACTATGAACCAACCAACTCCTCCTAACACCTCTGGTCCAAGACAAGCCCAAAATACCTTCACCCTTGCAGCTAGTGGGAGGATGCCTGAGGAGAGGGTGAACGACTGCCACTTAGCCTTGACCAAGTTCATAGTGAAAGGCCTACACCCCTTTGCAACAGTGGAGTCCAACTGAATTAGGTAACAGTCTGTCAAAATACATCACACAGTATAGTATATAGTTATATTAATTTTCAGGATATAAATGAATTAAAGTACCGATAAGAATACCGTTAAAGTACCGGACCGTTAAGCAGTATCAGTAAGAGTAGTAATACTGTTAAAACCTTAACGGTACCCATCCGGCTGGTGCCGAGTTTAAACTGTGTTGCTATATCTAGATGGGGTTCTTGTAGCAGGTAAACTACAAGTTTAAAAGTACGGGGCTGTAAAAAAAGAACAAATGAGACGGACGCACGATCAGTTCTTGTTCTCTTTGGCTGCATCTGACGGTCTGACAGAGCAGAGCCAGAAGAGCACATAATAGTAGTAATTATTATTATTTAAAACAAGTTATGAATACAGTGATACAATGTACAAACAGATAAATACAAACTCTTTGACATGTGCTCTATATCCTATAAAAAAAAATAATACATTTAACATTCTGCTTTGATTCTGCCAAATAAACTAATGCTCACAAATAATTGATAAAAGGTGAAAAACACCATTTAAGGCCAAACCTTTCAATACAATGACAGGCACGGTTTATATTCATTTCATAAACTATGTTGCTAAACTATATACCAAATATGGGGTTCCTGGACAGTGAAATTCTTCAACAGGATTGCATTTTCCCTACTCAGGGGGTCCTGCTGAGTTCAGCTAAATAGTTTTTTTTCTGAATATTCTGAAAGAAAAAGTTCTAAACACCCTGTACACAGACTATCTGACCCATTAAATAAGCTGGCAGTGGGCTCATCCAGTTGTATTGTATTCATTTCAACATATCATAAGCGGATGGCTCCATAGCAGGGGTCACCAACGCGGTCCCACGGGCACCTGGTCGCAAGGAGCACTTGAAGCACCACGAGGCATGTTCTAAAAATAGCACTGGTCAAAATATATCTCTGTCTAAAAAAGAGTCTTGCTGTAATTTTTGAATAAAAAACGCTTGCATTAACGTAGATTTTAAAATATTTAATTTAATTTAATTAAAAAATATAACAAAAATGTTTTATGTATATAACAAACTCTGGCCTTTTATAAAGTCAAATGTCAATATTTTGCGCACGTCACATCCAACGCCTGACACAAGGAAGCGGTGCAGCAACAATGAGGAGTTAGTTGTGATTTACCTTCAAAAACGTGGTAGAAAACTGACAGAAAACATACCATTTTCACAGTGTTTGCGAGTTCTTTTTTACGTCAGTCAAAGAAAAGTATGTGTGTCTCATTTGCAGAACAATAGTTGCCAAGGCAAAGCAACACTTCAAACAGTTTTTTCACGGGGCTGCTGAAAAAAAATAAAATAATCACAAAAAGCAAGGACACGGAGTGGACACTTGATCTCGCGTTTTTAACGGATATCACTGGGAAACTGAACGATGTGAACTGTGAGCTGCAAGGCAAACGTAAGACTGTCGCCCACATGATAAGTGCAGTAAACGCATTTAAAGCTAAGATGAACATTTTCTCTGTGTAATTACAGAGAAAAAAACTACTGCACTTTCTCTCTGTGTAGGCAGCGTTTAATGACAATGATTCTGCATCTGCTGCTTTTGATAAAGCCGTAAAAAAGTACTCCCAAGTATTAAACAGACTAGGACAGGAATTTGAAGACAGGTTTTGGGACTTTGATATTCAGCTTGAGCCATGCGTGTCATTCGTTACAAATCCTTTCATTCCACGAACCCACTATTTGTCCGCTTCCTCACTATTTCGGGGAAATGTGTCGGTGGCCACTGCTGACCACTCCTAAGCCACGCCCACATTCCCACTGACCACTCCTAAACAACTTCCCCACAATTTTTTACCCTGATCGACTTGCGCTGTCAATATGTAATTTCAGGGCAGCCCCTGAGCTCCAAGTTCCAATTTGAACCCCGTCGGACCTTTCTGGACAAATTCCACTTGCCACTTATTTCAATGGCTTCCTCATAGCGGGCAAACAAATGGCGCTTCCAAATATCCGATCAACTGCAGGTTGGAGTCCTATTACTCATGCGGGAGCGTGTGTTAAAGTTTGGTGAATCTACGACATTGTTCAGGAGTCAAAATTTCCAAAAAGCTCTGCACGTCCACGAACTGAGTACGTAAATAAATGTAAAGTGTATTTACTTTTATTTTGCTTTGTTTTACTATGCTTTCTGCTGCTACGTAGATTTGGTAGAACTGCCTGACCTAGATAAATGTAGGTTAAAAAAATTAATTTATTCAACAGAATCAACAAATAACATGTTTGCATTAATGCAGAGGGTGATACTGAGAGCTCGACTGCAGTAAACTGGGCAGGTCTGTCTCAAAAACTGTGGTTTTAATGCGCGAAATGTCATGTACTTAGTGCTTAGTCTTGTTCGGCACGGTGATTAGCACTCTGGGCTCACAGCAAGAAGGTCCTGGGTTCGATTCCCATCCAGGGCTGGGTCTTTCTGTGTGGAGTTTGCATGTTCTCCCTGTGTCTGAGTAGGTTTCCGCCGGGTACTCCGGTTTTTCCTATCACTAAAAACATGTACAATATAGTTCTACAGAAGGCTGTTAGGCTATAATCTGGTACAAGCATCTCTGCTCCGGCTAAATGTACATTGTGTTGTCCTAAAGATAAATAAGCTAATCCAATAATTCATGTTCATAACTGAGAATGTCTTCTTGCACAAGTATGTCGAGCCAGACAAGCTCAACATTTTCTTAACAAATCTCTTGGAAACGGGCCATATATTATTGATTTTATGACAGAGGTTTCAGGCCAGTGGAAATATGAACGCGGGTCGCATTTGTCCCGGGGGCCGGACTTTGGGCATGTCTGCTTTAGGGGCTCCTGAAGCAGGGTCCCGAAGCATGAAACTCTGAGAGGAAGGATTTTTCATCTCCACTCTTTCAAAGGCCTCTGTCCGTCTATAAGTGAAAAGAGGCCTCTATTTAAAAGAACTCTATTGGAGGCTGACATTTTTTCCCTCTTCTCCAGAGCCATCACTTTTCAATATGTCACTCTGGGAGGCCCCAGGAACCAACGTGCAAAATTTTGAATGGCGACAATCTGTGAAACGGCTGATGTGTTGAAAGCGGACAAAAATCAGCGGAATAAACAATAATAAATGCACACAAGAGCTTTGCTGGTGAAACTTTGTAAACACCGGCAATAACGTGATCAGTTGTGGTAATGTGGATCAGGTTGTTTGTTAACATTAGCCTGGAATCCTGCATATTATGCCTTTAATGTTTCTTAAAGTGTGTAATGTTATGTGAGAACATTTAAAATACAAAACCACCAATTCATGCCAAAACATATTTTTTAAACAAAGATAAAAAAAGATGCAATCAGAATTCATCTCTCTATTGTTCATCTCCTTCTCTGATGACAGGATGAAGGAGAAAAATAGCAAATAAGTATTTATTTAGCATTAGTTGTTGCCAATAACCAAAAAAGTTAACTGTTTAATAGCTCCAGGTTCAGCTTAAAACAAGTTAAAAAAAAAGATTTATTTCCTGTGTTTTCACAGTATTTGCTAACATTTTAATTAAAATGTTCATGATTAGTTCTGTAACAGTATTTAGGATTCCCACAGAAACTGACACTGAACATAAGACTGACTATTTGAGCTTAATGTGTGAACAATACAAACTTTTGTATTTGTCACTCTCCAACACTCACTCACTTTCACTCCTTTTCTGATTTTTAATCACCCAAATTGACATACCTTCAGTGGCGTTTCCTCCCAGACGTCGAGAGAAGCCAGGCTTCCTCAGTTTTTCAGACCAAAGTTGTAATTTATATAAATTCTAAAGACAGTTTCTCTTTTGTGTTGTTTCTGTTCATTTCTTCTTTATTTCTCTGTAATTACTCTCATTTTATCATGTATCAATGGTGCCACTCTGAGCTCTCAGAAGGGAAGCCAAGCTGAGGTTGGCTTGCCGGGTTGGACCCCCTTTAGCCTTTAGAACTGCCCTAATTCTTTCACAGTTACTTCATATTTTTTTTCGATTATGTAAATCTCCCATTCCACCACATCCCAAAGGTGCTCTATTGAATTGAGATCTGGTGACTGGAGGCTATTTAAGTAAAGTGAACTCATTGTCATGTTCAAGAAACCAGTCTGGGATGATTTGAGCTTTGTGATTGACAAATTTTGCAAGTCTAATCACGCCTTTGCATTGACTTAACATGTAAATCCCTCGCACTTAGTGCTTCATACGTGTGAACGCACAAGTAAAGATTTTACTTCAAATTTTTGATACAGGTATGTGAAAAGGTGTGTGCTTCTCTACACTGAAATGTTCCGGATGACTACTGGACGCCTCCCTCTGGGCATGTCCCACCGGGAGAAGGCCTAGGACACGCTGGAGGGACTATGTCTCTCGGCTGGCCTGGGAGCGCCTTGGTGTCCCCCCGGGAGAGCTGGAGGAAGTGTCTGGGGAGGGGGAAGAATGGGCGTCTCTGCTAAGACTGCTGCCCCCGCGACCCCAGTGATGTGATTATTTTTTACAAGTAAAGATTTGAAATTACAACTTCAGATTGTATTTTACAAGTCCTCACGTCACAAGTGCATCCATTTTTCAGCATTTCTACCTTCATACTGAACTGTCTGACTTCAGTAAGGTCCGGTCTTATGTTTATATGCTTTAGCAGGGCAACATTTCTTAACCCTACTCTGCCAGATAGAACTGCTCCACAGATCCATCTTGAAAGTGTTTGCAAAAGGGCTGGTACTTTAAATGAATATCTGGTTAGTGATTTATCAGATTTATCAGCCGCAGTTTGATCTAATCAGATTGTAACAATAAAACAGCAGCTACGTCTTTAAGTGCAAAATAAATATAATGTTTGTAATCTCCTAAATCCTATGAGAATCCAGTTGCAGCTCCAGGTGCAAAGTTTCTTTTTCAAATAAGAAAAATGTGTGAATGCCAAAAATCTTAGTACAACTTATGTAGAGATTTTTTCCAAAGAAGCTTTATGGAAGAGGCCCAATGAGTGCTTTGGGATGCACAATTAATGAGTCACAGGGAACAAGTTATGTGTGTGTGGGGGGGGGGAAATCTTGTGACATATAACCTCATTTGTCACTCGAACAGTGGCAGCTCTCTCAGACGCCACAGTATGAATAATCTGCTGGACCCTGCTGACACCACTGCTGAGGAGTCCCAGACCAAGACCCCAGATGAAGTCCCACCTGAGGCCACCCCAAAGCACAGGGCTTCTGTAGACTTCAGACCAGTCTCTCCTGTTCTGGAAAGAAAGACCGAGGCATCCACTGAGCCAAAACCCAGTGCAAACAAGACGTACAGTGAACCTCCCCCACCCCCTCCAACTCCTCCCACCCATAACCTCCGCAGGGGATCTGTGGACCTCAAGCCAGTCTCTCCTCTCCCCGACATAAAGGCTGAGGCAACAGCTGATGTCCAGGTGCATGAAAATGTTGCTTTTTTTTGTTAAGATGGTTTGAGAAATGAAAATTATAACCAAAAAGAATGTTTTGTAAATCGTATTGCCCTTTAAAAGCTAAAATGTATTTATTTTTTAGTACCATTCTCTCCAAGCCTTGAGATACATACCGTATTTTTCGCACCATAAGACGCACTTTTTCTTCACCAAATGGTGGGAGGAAAAGTGCCTGCGTCTTATGGTCAGAATACCATATATTACGGTATTCGGACCATATCTTATTCCCTCACCCGCTGCCGCTCTGCAACTCGACTCATGGTCCGAGTTGAAGAGCGGCAGCGGGTCCGCCGGGACCTTCCGTGTCCCTGGAAACTGCAGTGTCGCCCCCCTTGTCGCCTTGCCTTACCGTAGTGGCTGAGCGGCAGCGGGTCCTCCCTCACCTTCCTTACGGAAGCCGATGTGTGCAGGAAGGCGCAATGCTGCTGTACTGTGTCACCGCCGTATGCTATTGGAGGATAGCATGTTGTAGGCGGTGTTACAGTACACAGCAGTGCGCATGCCCTTCACTCCAGTCATATAATTCAAATATTATTCTGTTATACTTTATTAAATATTTTATTACACTATTTGGTTCAGAATATTTTTTTTCCTATTTTTCTCCTCTAAAAACCAGGTGCGTCTTATGGTCGGAAGCCTCTTATGGTGCGAAAAATACGGTAATTGTCCTAGGTCCATTTGTGCTGGAGAAATGCCTGTAGCCTTTTTGCCCACAGCAGAACCTTGGTGATAAATGCTTTATTAAATGTCTTTTTTTCACAGACATTGTCACCTCATGAAAACCCACTCTTTCCCAGGTAAGGTCTATACCAAAGCATTACAAAACTTAAGATCAAGACAGAGAAGAAAGCTTTAAACAGACAACAGAATTTCCTTGAGGTGATAAAGTTGAAATGTGATTCAATTGTCTCACAACAGTATATCACTGTAAATAAGGACATTGCAAACATGAACTGCACAGCCTTTATATTATATTTATAGCCTTTATAACATTAGCAACAATGATGAAGCATGACATATACAATTTAGCAGACTGTATTATCATTTATTTATTCATTCATTTTTTCATTCCTTTCTCCTAATTCCTTTCTTACAGAGGCACAAACCCTTTTGCCACTGTTAAGCTCCGGCCCACCACAACCAATGACAGATCTTCTCCTCGAATCCACTAACGGGTCCTGATCCTGATGCAGTCCCACAACACATGGGCACGAGGATGAGCACTTGACAGGAGCTCAAACCCTTGTACAGTATTTTAGCTAGAGTCTTATAGTTGACCTGACTGTGGTGTGATATTGCATGTTATATATTTATAAAGCTTTTGTTTTTTCATGTGCATATACAGTATCTCTAACTTAACAAAAACACAGCAAATATATAAGTGTAGTAAGCTTAATGCAAGGCCAAAAGGTAATATACATAATGCTCTGCTAAAGTGACTACTTGCTTTATTTTTAATTTGCTCCTCAGTTGTCATCACTTTGGTTGTTCTTTTTAATATGATCTTGTTGGGATAAATCCTTGTTGGGTTCTAGAGTACTTTACTACAACCCTGTACAAGTTAAAAAGAACTGCCATCACTACTCCATTTGATTTATGATTTATTGTGTACTGTTGAAAATCTTGTTTCCAGGCCTTAAAGAAAATCATAGCCTTAACGTTGTTAACACGACATAGACATAGCCATTGCTTTGTTATTCTGGCCCACCTTCATTTTTTTATTCTGTTCTCTCCAGAGACTCTGGTACAGCCGTTGCATCAGTTGTGGGGTATAAAATAGGGTAACATGTCATATTTCTGACTGGAGGTTCTCAGTCATTCAGGACATACTGTACTGAAGAAAAGGTTTCAACAAGGGCATCTCAGCTCTCTTGAACTTTCTCTCATTTGATCTCAGAATTGACCAAGTCCCTTGGCTGAAGGACAAAAACCTTCAACTCTACGTCCAGATAACAAGACTGCAGATAGAAGTGCTCCACAGAACAGATTCTGTTCCACAGTACCATCTGGAGGGCTCCCATTGAAGTTTTTGCAAAAGAGCATGTACTTTAAATGAATACCTGGCTGATTTTTCAACCACAGTTTTATCCTGTCAGAGCAGAGCCATGTAGTTTATGTTCGTAATGGTAAAACGGTTGCTACACCTTCAAACCTGCCCAGACCTTGTACTGACACATCATTGGACACACCAGCTAAGTTTGGTCAGGGTTTGAACGCAAATACTTTGCTTGGAGCATTTCAGGATGGATGTCTGTGAGTTTGTTGAAACCTTTTCTTAATGTCATCTCTCTGACTAGCACACTTCATTCTAAAACAAGCAGTAAGGCTTTAACCGTGAAGGGGAGGGAGGGAGGGACAAATCAATTTGACATTTCATCACCCAGCAGTGTTCACGCTGCAGCTGACAACAGGACTCTGAAGATGATGGAAATCAAAAGACATGGAGAAGGAATTCTTCTTCTTGGGCTCTATTCGTGCACTAAGGCCTCAAATTCTGAAAGAAATCAAAAACACAACATGGTCCTCAGACAGGGCAGCATTGCACATTGTTTCTTTTCTTAAGACTGCACTGTCTCAACAGAAATTTGTAAAATTAACTCACTAACCAAAGTAATTCTTATAATGGTCCTCATCTCATGTTTGTTGATTTGTTGATTTATTTAGGATCCCCATTAGCCACACCAAAGCTGTTGCTATTCTTCCTGGTGTCCAAGAATGTGTTAAAGGAAATGTCTTGACTCAAAATAACAAACAAACTATAAATAAGTACACCATCTCTGGCAATAAACAGTTACGTGGAGACCAAGTGACTGGACTGTATTTATTTACATTATATGTGGGATTGATTGTGTTGATTGTGGTTTATGGCAGCCTTACAGGCATTAAGGATTTATTTTATTTTTTGACAGGTCCTAAAGTGGCACAATGTAGAGTTTATTAACCATCAGGGATTTTGTTTTTATCTTTTTTATTTATTTATTTATTTTTTCCCCAAACAAAAATGGACAAAAAAGCTATAAAAATACCATATATCAATATTGTTTTCCGCATTAATCTCTTAAACAACTTTTAATTTGAACATTTTAAATTCCAATTAGAATACATGATGTCGCTATTATTTATAAAAAAAAATAATAATTGTACATTTTAGGACATTTTATGGGATCTGACACCACATAAAAATAAAAATGCAATGAAATCAATGTTGTTGAAACTTTTTTGAGTGTAGCAAAAACTATATTGGTATAGTGGTATAAATCTTTTCTTTTTTTGAGGGGTGATGGCAAGAGAAGGCCTTGTACACACGTGTGTGTGCGCGTCTGTGTGCGTGCGTGTGTGTGTGTGCGTGCGTGTGTGTATGTGTGTGCGTGTGTATGTGTGTGTGTGCGCGTGTGTGTGTGCGCGCGCGTGTGTGTGTGTGCGCGTGTGTGTGTGTGTGCGTGCGTGTGTGTGTGTGCGTGTGTGTGCGTGCGTGCGTGCGTGCGTGCATGTGTGCGCGTGTGTGTGTGCGTGTGTGTGTGTGTGTGTGTGTGTGCGCGTGTGCGTGTGTGTGTGTGTGTGTGTGCGTGTGTGTGTGTGCGTGTGTGCGTGCGTGTGTGTGCGTGTGTATGTGTGTGTGTGTGTGTGCGTGTGTGTGTGTGTGTGTGCGTGTGTGTGTGTGTGCGTGTGTGTGTGTGCGTGCGTGTGTGTGTGTGTGTGTGTGTGCGTGTGTGTGTGTGCGTGCGTGCATGTGTGTGTGTGTGTGTGTGTGTAAATGTATTCTTTAAAGTGCTTTGGTAAAGCCAGGTACAAAAAAGTGCTGTATAAATGCACACTATTTACCATTTAAGTTATTTGTTAAATCATTTTTGTAATCATCAACTGAACTTAGTTTTGAAGTCTGTCTGAACATTCTAATTCATACTTTTCTATGTAAAACAATCACAATTTACATGCTATACAAAAGTATGGCAAATTTAAATCATTAAAAAGAAAGTTAATTACCTTCTGAGTCTGTGCTTATTAAAAGTTGACAAATTATGCGATTAATTTCGATTAATAAAAACCAGACCTGCGATTAATTATTATTATTATTTTTTTTTATTATTGATTCTCAGCCTTATATATAATACATTTGGTCTGTGTTTGGTCTATGTTGAATGTTACTATAAGGCTGCACTCTGGCCTTTCCCTACCGTCCACGCCAATTTTGCCATCTCCATCTTTGTCAGCAGCCTGAAGAAAGGCTTTTGCTTCCGCATCGGTCAGATCTCTGCCGTCCTGTGAAAAGCTCTTTAGAACAAACCTGAAAGACAAAATTTATAATGCTGTTAGGATTCACTGGATTAACATTTGAAAAACAGTGCTCCGGTGTGAGTCTCACTTGAGCTCCTCTTCCTCAATGAATCCACTGCTGTCCACATCCAGAACCTGGAAGACTTCCCTGACCCGCTCCGCCGACATGGCTCGCATGCCGATTATTTCAAAAAACTTCTTTGGATCAAATGTTTCTGCTGGATAAAGAAGTGCGGAGAGACAGACATCTTGGAGCCAGAATTAGCGACACCCCAAATTGGTAGTACTCCCTCCTACATTTTACACCATCAGAATGTCTTCTTCCGTACTGTCACATACCTGCAAAGGCATCCAGAGCTTTTTTGATCTCCTCAGCTTTTAGCAGATCTGTCATTGACATGTTGTAGACTAAAGATAGAGAGGGAGATAGAGAATGTCATGAGAAAAAAAGCAGTAGTAGACCTACAGCTGGAAAGAAGGTTGAATAACATCTTTGAAAATAAAGAGTATATAGAGTATGTAATTTTCAGAAAATATAAATGATAACACAAAAAACTTTCTTTCACTCATAGTTAGTTGTTGGGTGAAGCCATTTATTGTCAAACAGCTGTGTTTACTCTTTTTAAATCATAATGACAACAGAAACTACCCAAATGACCCTGAACAAAAGTTTACATAACCCAGTTTTTAATACTGTGTATTGTCACCTTTAACATCAATGACACCTGAAGTCTTTTGTGGTAGTTGTGGATGAGGCTCTTTCTTTTTCTCAGATGGTTCAGCTGCCCATTCTTTTGGGCAAAAAGCCTCCAGTTCCTGTTAATTCTTGGGCTCTCTTGCATGAACTGCATGTTTGAGATTTCCCCTCAAACATGTGGCTCAATGATATTGAGGTCGGGAAACTGAGATGGCCAGTCCAGAACCTTCACTTTATGCTGCTGTAGACAATGACAGGACTTGGCCTAGTGCTTTGGATCGTTGTCATGTTGGAACGTCCAAGTACGTCTAGTGCTGATGACTGCAAATTTTCCTCCAGTATTTACTAATAACATGCTGCATTCATCTTTTCCTGTGTCTTTGTAGCTCACACATCCCCAAAACATCAGCGACCCAGGACCTGTAAGCAGTATGTTTTGTGGCATTTGCGTAGTAATGGCATTGTTCTGGAGACTCAACAATGTAGCCCATTTTTCTTCAAGTGCCTCCTTATTGTGCATCTTAAAAACAGCCACACCAATTTCTGCAGCATTGCCTATGAGCACAGTGGCCTCCATCATCCGTAAATGGAAAACGTTTAGAACCAACCAGACTCTTCCTAGAGCTGGCCACCCGGCCAAACTAAGCAATTGAGGGAGAAGGGCTTTAGTCAGGGATGTTACCAAGAACCTGATGGTCACAGAGCTCCAGTGTGTCTCTCTTTGCAGCACTCAGGCCTGTATGGTAAAAGGGCGGACGGAAGCCCCTCCTCAGTAAAAGGCACATGACAGCTTTTGCAAAAAGACACCTAAAGGACTCTCAGACCATAAGAAACAAAATTCTCTGGTCTGATGAAACAAAAATTGAACTCTTTGGCTTACATAGCAAGCGTCATGTCTTTAGGAAATTAGGCAACGCTCATTACCTGGACAATACCATCCCTACAGTGAAGCGTGGTGGTGGAAGCATTAGGCTGTGGGAATGTTTTTCAGCGGCAGGAACTGGGACTAGTCAGGATCAATGGAAAGATAAATGCAGCAATGTAGAGACACATGATGAAAACCTGCTCTAGAGCACTCTGGACCTCAAACTGGGGCAATGGTTCATCTTCTAACAGGACCACGACCCTAAGCACACAGCCAAGATAACAAAGGAGTGGCTACAGGACAACTCTGTGAATGTCCTTGAGTGGACCAGCCAGAGCCCAGACAGAACCCAAGTGAAGAACTGTGGAGAGATTTGAAAATGGTTGTGCACCGACGCTCACCATCCAACCTGATGGCGCTTGAGAGGTTCTGCAAAGAAGAATGGAAGAAACCAAAAAAATGGGAAAACCCAAAAATAGGTGTGACAAGCTTGTAGCATTATACTCAAACAGACTTGAGGCTGTAATTGGTGCCAAAGTGTTTCAACAAAGTGTTGCAAAGGCAATTTTTATTTTTTTTTTTATTTTTAATAAAGTTGCAGATATTTCTAACAACCTTCTTTCACATTTTCATTATGGGGTATTGTTTGTAAAATTTTAAGGCAAATATAAGGCAAAATTTAGAACGGTTGTTACATAACAAAATGTGGAAAAAGTGAAGATTTTTTTTTTCATTCTCAACTTCCAAACTAGACTTTCAGTTACAATGTCTGCATGAAAGGACAGCCCACCAGCTGCTGTTTGAGGAAGAGGAACTTTTACTTCCTGTTGCTGTAAATGCTCTGTTAGTGGTACATACACTGAGTGAAGCTGGGCCTTTTCTTCCCGCTGCAGTCCGTATACAAAATTACAAACATGTCACAGCCCCAGCAGCTACGCGACGAAAGGTGAGTTCCATGCCACTATTGCTATCAAGTGTCAGTAAGGCTCTGTGTTCTATTCACTCAGTACTCTTCCTCATCATACCACAGTCGTACAGGTGTCATTTCTATATTGCTGGATGCTGATAGAAAACCTTTAAAAACTCTTTTCATAGCGACTTTGAGCAGCTGCCTGATAATGTGCCTGTCACAGCCACCATAGCTGACATCGAAGAGAAAAAAGGCTTTATTGACTACTTTGTAAGTTTCCAAATGTGTACACTTTAAACTTAAACAAACTCATTAAAAAGTCATGTTTTGGGGTTTATTTTTGGCAGACGTTTGTGATTGAGGTAAAGACTAAAGGAGGCAGTAAGTATCTGATCTACAGGAGGTACAGGGAGTTCTTTAACCTCCACCAGCTGCTTGAAGCCAAGTACTCTCCAGAAAGTTCTGAAAAACCTGCCCCTAACACCTGGACCATGCCCTCTCTGCCAGGTGAGAGCAGTAAGACTATGTTTTGGTGTCTGTAGCCCCACTTCTGACTTTGTCACTAAAGGATTGCCCCAGCATTATCCCTGTCATCTCTCAAACAAACTTTAATAAAAATTAGATATAGATTGATTTAAAAAAAACTGCTGAGAACCCTAATTAACATTGTGTGATGTGAGAGACAGGGGCTAAGGGGTTTTATCTGGATTATGATACAAGAATTTTGTATTGAACAACAGAGGACGACCGATTATGAAAAAAATATTGTGAGTTTTGGGAAATTCCTAAAGTATTATTTCAAAACAAAACTAAAATCTCTTTGAGGAAGTGCAACTTATGTGTAATGCTTACCTCCTATTCTTAGCCACAGCCTAATTATCCCTATTCTAGGGATGTAGTACATTTGAGATATGTCCAAAGCATGCACATTTAATGAACAGAACACTAAATATTGCATGTGTGTTCCATGAACAATAGATTTCACCTAACTGCAACATTTTTTCTTTCTTTAGGAAAAGTCTATATTGGCAACAAGAGGGAGATTGCAGAGAGTAGAATCCCTGAGCTCAACACATACATGAAGGTAATGCCATTGTGTAATATTCAACTCAATGGGTTTGCTGCTGCAGCAGTAAGAGGGAGTTTGCCTCAAACTAGGCTCAGTGTAGGTTGCTCTCTCGGGTCTCGATGTAGGTTGCTCTCTCGGGTCTCGAAGTAGGTTGCTCTCTCGGGTCTCGGTGTAGGTTGCTCTCTCGGGTCTCGATGTAGGTTGCTCTCATGGGTCTCGGTGTAGGTTGCTCTCTCGGGTCTCGATGTAGGTTGCTCTCATGGGTCTTGGTGTAGGTTGCTCTCTCGGGTCTCGGTCTCGGTGTAGGTTGCTCTCATGGGTCTTGGTGTAGGTTGCTCTCTCGGGTCTTGGTGTAGGTTGCTCTCTCGTGTCTTGGTGTAGGTTGCTCTCTCGTGTCTTGGTGTAGGTTGCTCTCTCGGGTCTTGGTGTAGGTTGCTCTCATGGGTCTCGGTGTAGGTTGCTCTCTCGGGTCTCGGTGTAGGTTGCTCTCTGGGGTCTTGGTAGGTTGGGTCTCTGTGTAGGTGTCTCGCTCTCTGGGTCTGTGTAGGTTGCTCTCATGGGTCTCATGGGTCTCGGTGTAGGTTGCTCTCTATGGGTCTCGGTGTAGGCTTGCTCTCTCGGTCTCGTGTAGGTTGCTCCTTCTCAGTCTAGGTTGCTCTCATGGTCTCACATGTGAGCTCTGTCTGTGTGGAGTGAGGTCTCTGGTGGCTTTCTTCTTTGAGCTGTGCTTCAGTGCCTGCTCCCTTTGCTTTGGCCTGCTCTGCTCACCTTTCTTTTTTTGTCTATCTCCCAACACTTGATGTTTTTTCCCTATCTTCTGATTTGCCTGAGAAAACTATTCCTTAGAGCTTAATGTGCTCAGGTCAGACCAGACTGAGATGACTATGTGCTGGGAACAGACTTTTGAGGCTGTGACTACCTGTGGGGAAATGTATTATTAGGCCCGAGCCGGTGATGACTGGGAGGGCCTATTGTTTTTGCTCAGATTTTTTTTTTTTTATTGTGACCAAATGATCCTAAATTTGACCCAGTGAACATGCACAAAAAGTCATTTTTATTGGTCCCAGACTTCAAGCTCGGCGAAAATGTTATGTTTTTGAAGTCGCCGAAAAAAAAATACGAAAAATGACTCAGTGGCGACCCCTACAAAATCAAAATACATTGGGCCTATGGAAAGTGAAAGTAAGTTTTTTTCAACGTAGAAAAATGAAACTTGGTATATCCATAGGACACCTCAGGGCAAACAGAAAAGTCAATGACAGTCACACCTAAACTTAACAGGAAGTCCGCCATGTGGGGTGAAGCGCGGCCACTAAAATCGCACCCCTTGCGCAGAAAGATGGAAATCATTGTGTTTTAATCTAAATGGCCCCAAATTTGGTGAGTATCATCTAGACACATGTGCCAACCAAAGTTGTAACTTTGTTGTTGATATCTTATCGGGTATGGGTGTGGCAAGCCTGTAACGAGGTGGCCATTTTGTGAAAATAAACGTCTCTTAACTCTCAAACGCCTTCTCGGATCGAGTTGGACCCAAAAAGGCGTTTGTGCACATTCATGACCTGAATAAAAAATATGTAAATAAAGGGTTATCTTTAGAAATGGCTCTCCAGCGCCCCTACAAACTTATAATGGGACCCAAGAATTTAGTTTGTCATAGAGACATGAAATTTGGTACACACATCTCTTATGTCATGACGAGCATAAAAGCCAATGACAACCACCCCTATCTATAAATGTGTTGCCATAGCAACGTCCCAAATATTTGGAAAAAGTCAATGGGAAGTGAAAATTTTAGTTTGTCGTAGGCAAATGAAACTTGGTACACACATCCAGCATGGGCTTATGAACAAAAGCCAATGGGGACCACACCTATCACACACGGGAAGGCGGCCATTTTGAATTGAAAATTTGGTCCGACTTAGAATACACCTCTTTTTTAAAAAACAACAAAAAATAGCTGCTTCATTCCACAGACACCAAACTTGGGCAAAATGAGCTAAACACATGTATGTAAAATAGACAAGTGTTTTTCTAGACTTTTTTGCTCGAGTTATATTTTTTTTTATTATAATTCGGTATGTATTTTTTTATTATAATTTTTCTGCAAAATGATCCTCAATTTGACCCAGTAAACGTACAACTAAAAGTCATTTTTATTGGTTCCAGACTTCAAGCCCGGCGAAAAATGTATGTATTTGAAGTCCCCGAAAAAAAATTACGAAAAATGACTCAGTGGCGACCCCTAGAAAAGTCAAAATACATTGGGCCTATGGAAAGTGAAAGTAAGTTTTTTCCAACGTAGAAAAATGAAACTTGGTACATCCATAGGACACCTCAGGGCAAACAGAAAAGTCAATGACAGCCACACCCTAAACTCAACAGGAAGTCCGCCAAAAAAGCCAAAGGGGACCACACCTTATCACACACGGGAAGGCGGCCATTTTAAATTGAAGATGTGAACCGACTTAGAATACAACCTCTCTTTTAAAAAACAACAGAAAATAGCTGCTTCATTCCACAGACACCAAACTTGGGCAAAATGAGCTAAACACATGTGTGTAAAATAGACAGGCGTTTTTCTTGTCGTTTTTATTTCGAGTTATATTTTTTATTATAATTTGGTATATATTTTTTTATTATAATTTTTCTGAAAAATGATTTTCAATTTGACCCAGTAAGCGTGCAACTAAAAGTCATTTTTATTGGTCCCAGACTTCAAGCCCGGCAAAAATGTATGTATTTGAAGTCCCCGAAAAAAAAAATATGAAAAATGACTCAGTGGCGACCCCTAGAAAAGTCAAAATACATTGGTTCTATGGAAAATGAAAGTAAATTTTTCCAATGTAGAAATACAAAACTTGGTACATTCATAGGACACCTTAGGGCAAACAGAAAAGTTTATTACAGCCATACCGTAAACTCAACAGAAAATCTACTATGTTGGGTGGAATACATGACCACCTAAATCGTACACTTTGTGCTAAAGGGTTTTCATCTAAACAGCTCCAAATTTGCTTTAAAGCACGACATGCAATCCTCCGAATATATGTGTCCCCGCGGTCTCAAGGGAGGCGAGGGCCTTTATCGCCGCTTGCGGCTTTAATCAATTATTATTGTAATTGTTTTAATGTTTTTTTTAAGAAAAGGGTGACATTCAAAAAAGTTGGAAATTTGCTAACAGCCATTACTAGACTCACTGAAAACCAGTTGTTGCACATGATTTCTGTTTTCTTAGTAAATGATCTCATGATTGCTCTTAAATTACCACCTTTTCTTAGTCACATGTGAGAAAATTGGGTGCTTTGTCAAGCCTTGTATTGCATATATTTTGCAGAAGCTGCTTGGTCTGCCAACGTGGTTAGTACTGGACGAGTCCCTGCGCATGTTTTTCTATCAGAGCGATCAGGACTGTCAGCACCAGCCTCGAGCCCTCAGACGCCTCCGCCCCCCCACCCGCAAAGTGTAAGAGCCACTGCACAGCTGCTTACACAAGACTCCGAACAAGAAGAGACTACACAACAACAACCAAATGTTGGGCTGACACCAACAGAAGATGTGCGAAGTTTAACTGGGAACTGAGTTAAATCAGCATTTCTCTAAAGAAAGCTTAACATTTTTCTACTGCACTTTGTCTAAAACCACAAACTATAATTTCCACTCAAATGTACTGCCATCAAGAAAAACAGTGCACTTAAAAGAGTCTTAAGACCAAAGTGCTTTATATGTAAAACAGGAGAACATTTACCTTAAACCAATTACCAAAGCAAAATACACAATAATAAACAAACCAAGGTTAGAAATCTGAAATGTGTTTAAAGCCAGTCTAAACAATTAAATATTTAACCTGAACTTGAACAAGGCCAAGTCAGTGATAACATGCAGGTCTACAAGCAATGTGTTCCAGAGTTTAGGAGCAGCAGCAGCAAATGAATGACCTCGGAAAAACTAATCTCATCTGGTGAGCTGACTGGAGGGCTCTGCTGCGATGGTGGACAATCAAATTTTCAGATAATTAAAGTTGCGCAAGACCGTTAAGGGCTTTAAAATAAAACATTACATTTTTTAATTAACACGGTGACAAGCTGGAAGCTAGTGGAGGGAACAGAGAACTGGGGTGATGTGGCTGTGTTGTAACATTTGGCATTAACATGACGCAATTTTGATGTACAAGATTTACCCTTTTTTATGATGACACAATAATTTCTAATTTGCACAATAGTCACTTCACATAACCACTTCTGTATGTTTTAATTAGCATTTATTAAAGTGGCAAGGTTTATTAACAGAGTGCAGCAGATGTTTGTTTAAATGTACACTGATGTGTTTGAAATATTTACCTAAATTGTTTTGTGTGTCACTAAAATCATCGAGTGTCTGACCAGTGTGTGTCTTTTTAGGAAAACTGTCAAACCAAAGATGGACCTGTTATCTTCGCCTCGGGCTGAGGTACTCTCACACAACATTACACATGCTAAGGTCTAGCATCTGCACCAATGCACAATAATACATAAGAAAAAAAAAGTTAGGTATGTTGTAATAGTAAAGACAAATGTAAATGTCACATTAGGTAATGGCTGACATCTACAATTGAGATGGCGCCTATAGCCAGGTCAAAGAGAGGTAAAAAGATACTTTTTTTTTTTTTTTTTACAAACAATGGAATATAAAATGATTATGACTGTAAAAGTGTTAGCCCTTAATTACGTTGAAATAGCAGGTCGACCGGAAGGTTGGCGGTTCGATTCCCAGTCGCCCCACAGTTTATACTGTTGTTGTGTCCTTGCTTAGACACTTAACCCCTCTTGCCTCCAGTGGTGTTCCAGCTGGGGAATTGAAGCATAATGTAAGTTACTTTGGACAAAAGTGTCTGCAAAATGAAAAGAATGTAATGTAATGTGATGGAATCAATTCTAAGATCAACTGGTAAAAGAGCTGAGCTTATATCTCTAGAGGGAGGGATTTGACCTGAAACCAAACTTGAATGGAAATCCCACCGTCCAAAGACATGCAAGTATAGACACGTATAGACACTGTCTCTAAATGTCCTGTAACTAACTGGCCAGGGTTAACCACACCTAAGGCCCAAAGCTGCTGGGATAGGCTCCAGTCACCTGCGACCCCTAACGGGACAGACCGGTAGGAAATGAATAAATTTTTTTTCAACACACACAAGGACTTTAAACTATCACCACATGAACTGAAATACTATCATTTGAATTCTGAACCCTGCTTTAAAAGACAATTGATCATTGTTGTTTATTCTTTTTTTTTTGTTATTGCTCATCCCTGTTATTTAATAATAAATATAATAGATTTTATTATTCATACTTCTATAATTTTTATATATATATATATATATATATATATATATATATATATATAACGTACAAATAACGTATTTGCTAATACTTATCATTGAAAATGAAAACTTTTTTGTGTTGTCTTTTTATTCACACCCACTGGCTCTCCTGCCAAACCTATTTTGTGGTTGCCAATCGTAGTGACTTCCTTCATACTAGCCCTAGCCCCTATTGCGTTACATCTGCGTGACCTTGCCCCCCCCCCCCGCGCAGCGTAGGTACAATACCATGGCAGCGTCAACGAGCAGGGAAGAACCGCTCACTCCCAACAAAAGGATCAAAGAGTAACTAAACCCTAAAACAACTTTTTTTAGTTAATGATCTGTAAGAATGGGGCCTTATTAGTGCTGTTCATTGATTTGAGTAAAAGTTTTGACATTTGAGTATAAAGTATATTAATTTTACAATATATGGTGTAAAACCATCTAAGTGCTGCCCTCTTCAGGTTGAATGGTGGTTACTGCAGTTCAATTTTTCTATTTGTAGTTGTTACCTTGTGTGACGTAAGCGGGCTCGACTAACGGCTCTCTACCCACGCCCCTGGGACGACTCCACCACACCCTTGACATAGTCTCACGCCCTTGGTATAAAAACATTTTGTTCCCAACTAGCGGGTGTTGAAAACATCAGGCTAACTATATTAGCATGTACTTGTAGTGTTGCTGGTTGCAACAGCACTGCTGGACTGCATTGCTTTCCAGTTGAGTTGGAAATTAGGCGCCAGTGTGCACTTGGCCTGGAACACCGTGAGTTCCTGCTGAGAGCTGGAGTTTGCAGCGGGTATTTTAAGCGGGATTGTTTCTCCAACGCAATGGAGGTGGAAATGTGCTTCTCAAAACAGCTCCCGCTGAAAAGCAACACAGCGCCTAACGCTGCTCCTGCATGGATTCCCACCACCACAGCAGCGTCTTGAGGTGAGTGAACATATACTTTGAAACACAATTTATGTTTCTTCCCAGTAAAGCTAAAGTTAATTAATCAAATTTGTCATGTTGCTAGTTAGGTAAAGTATGCTAAACGTTAGCTTCAGCTGCTCCTGATACCGGGCTAACGCTAAGGAAGGCTGCTGCGGTGTTGATACTGGGGCCCAGTACACATAGACATCTAGCTTTACTCTGTCACTCAATATTCTGTTATTTATTTCTCGTACATGGGCAGCACTCTGCTGGACTTGTAGCAGAGATGCCCTTGGCACTAAAGACCTGTCACTGGCTCATGACTCTGGACTTGACTTAACCTGAACATCTCATGACTTGTGTAACACCGTGAGTTTTGACTCAACACAGGCTCAAACTACCATGGACTTGTGCGTTTTCGTGTCAACTTTGCTAATTTGGTTGAATATGAAAGCGCGCACCATTAGTGTACGTTGTTTATCGTTGCTCCTCGGGGTAAACCGAGCAGAGCTGGAGCTGCAGAGGAGACAGTGTATCACAGGTTGCAGCCAACCAGACCGACCCAGTGACAGTACACACAGATTAAAAGACTAGTGCTTTCACGGAGGATATACAGTAATAATTGTTCAGAGTCAAATTACAATAAAAGGAGATCCACAGAAAAGTGGTGACTTAGACTCCAGTAGGACGCTAACATGTAGGCTGTAGCAACAGTGTTTGTGTTCAGATGTCTTCTTTAGATTTTTTGCTTTGTGAGAATATTCGTGTCAGTAATATTATTTATAAACATTTTAAAATCTCTAAAATGAATTATTATAATACTGTAATTGTAAACAATAACACAAATCTTTTGTTTTGTCTAAGATGACCAGAGAAACTGGGTGCCAGCCTGAACCAGTTGCTGCAGATCTGCAGGTGTGCAGGCAAACATGAAGCCTACTGGGAGAAGCAAAGGTGAGTTTGAATACTATGAAGTTTTTGTATGTTTAGTTTTATTCTTTATTTCTCAAGCACAATGTAAAAAAAAACATTAATCTCACAAAAAGAAAAAAAGATAAAGATATGCTTTGTACCAGATTTAAAACTGCATCTTTTAGGGATTGTGCAGTTTTTGTGAGTTGTGGACCCAGATGTTTGGGTCTCATCATATAATTAAGATAACAAATCATTTGTTCAACTCTTTTTTTTGCAGCCATCTAGAACGCCTAATAGGAGTGTGTCATGTGACACAGACACTGATGGAGCTGCCTTTCCCAACACCCCCAGGACTAATAAAGAGTAAAAGGTGTGAGGTGTACACTGAGGACTCCAGCTAACATCCAGATGGAAGTGAGAGCACCATGAACTGTACAAGGTAATGCGTTTAGTCCCATTTTCAGTTTTTATTTTTTTGATTTTCATTTTTTACTGTTATAGTGCAATTACTTGTTTTAAAATACTCTAACCCAAGAACACATGAGGTGTGTGATAATCTATCATTTTATATATCATATTTATTATTTTATAATATCATTTTATTGTCATTAAAATGGTCTAATTTAAGAAATAAAAGCATGTATATTTGTATTTTATTTTCAGGACCTTGTTACTGTGTCACTGTTGAAGATACTTCATCCTTCAAGTTTGCTGCTGTCTATCATCTTAGATTCAGTCTTTTAAAACAGTAATTAGCACTAGTACACTAGTACGCTTTAAATACACTCAAGATTCTTTAAAATTTTGGAACAGCTCATGAAGTTATGATCAGCCTGTTTAAGTCTGGCTCTTGCATTTCACCATCTTCTCTCCAATAAGTGCAACTGACAGCATCTATCAAACACTAAGTGAAAAACCTGGAACTCTACCAGCCTGGCCAATGCTGTCTGTCATATACTCCTCTCTGTCCTGACTGTGCAGCATTTACAAAGTTTTTATCATTATAAAAAAAATGGAAATGCTTAATGTAAGAACAATCCTTAAAGAATAAAATAATTATGTAAAGGCAGTTTGTCATTTAGACATTCTTTTGTAAATGTTTATGTTGATACATGTTCATTTTGATTTTATATTGCATGTTTTTAAACAATTGTTTTGTGTGTAACTCCAGTTATAAATGCTTCTTTATGTTTAAATGTTTTATTTGTTTTTTATACACCAAATATATTTAAAAATCCACTGGTGGAATCCTCTGTGAGCCGAGGATTCCACCAGTGGATTTTTGGTATGAGCCATAATTGCTGGCCCAGGTATCCCCAGAACCACCTGACCACACTGCAGCAGACAAGTGTACAGTATTTGTAAGTGGAGGGTAAAACATTAAATTTACTTATTTATAAAAACATTTTTTAACCTGTTTAAAAGTGTCTCACCAAAAAGCTGAAGATAATGATAGAAGAAAACACTGCAAGTGATAGAGCCTGTAACACAGGGGTTTAGTGCTACTGCCTCAAAGTTTGGATGGACTGGGGATGGGATGTACACACGTGGACAAAATTGTAGGTACCCTTCGGTCAATGAAAGAAAAACTCACAATGGTCACAGAAAAAACGTTATTCTGACAAAAGTAATAATAAATATAAATTATATGAATATTAACTAATGAAAGTCAGACATTGCTTTTCAACCATGCTTCAACGGAATTATTTTAAAAAATAAACTCATGGAACAGGCCTAGACAAAATTGATGGTACCCCTAGAAAAGACTGTAAATAATGTGACCAAATGGACATGTTAATTCAAGGTGTGTGCACTAATTAGCATCACAGGTGTGTACAATCTTGTAATCAGTCAGTGGGCCTATTTATAGGGCTTCAGGTAGTCACTGTGTTGTCTGGTGACATGGTGTGTACCACACTCAACATGGACCAGAGGAAGCGAAGGAAAGAGTTGTCGCAGGAGAATAGAAAGAAAATTATAGACAAGCATGATAAAGGTAAAGGCTATAAGACCATCTCCAAGCAGCTAGATGTTCCTGTGACTACAGTTGCACATATTATTCAGAAATTTAAGATCCATGGGACTGTAGCCAACCTCCTGGGCGTGGCACTTGGGAGGAAAATTGATGACAAATCAAAGGAGCGGATAATCGAATGCTAACAAGAGCCCAGAAAGACTTCTAAAGAGATCCAAGGTGAACTCCATGCTCAAGGAACATCAGTGTCAGATCGCACCATCCGTCGTTGTTTGAGCCAAAGTGGACTACATGGGAGACGACCAAGGAGGACACCATTGTTGAAAACAAATCATAAAAAAGCTAGACTGGAATATGCCAAACTACATGTTGACAAGCCACAAAGCTTCTGGGAGAATGTCCTATGGACAGATGAGACAAAAATGGAACTTTTTGCCAAGGCACTTCAGCTCTATGTTCACAGACGGAAAAATGAAGCATATGAAGAAAAGAACACTGTCCCTACTGTCAAACATGGAGGAGGGGATACCTCCCTAAAATTTATTTTTTCAGGTTGGGATGTCTGCAGTCATCTTTCTAACTAAGCCGTCTTTGTTTGAACACATTCTTATTATTCCCTTAATCATTCTATTGATATTTGTCACATAACTCAAGATATTAAGATTAATAACTGACCTATCAGCTGCCTCCATTCTGCTATGTCGGAGTCACGGGGCCGTGGTTTGGTTGGCACTCGCTCACGTCTTGTTGTTTAGGCCGCTTTTGGAAGAAGCCGCTGGATATTTATGGACAGAAGAGAGACTCGCGGAGGCCTAACTATTTTAAATCAGTGAAATTTAAGGTTTTTGCTACACCCAAAAATTGTTTTTGGATAGTCTATGTTTTCCGAAGCTTATTAACAAGTTTGTCTTCGTTTTATGTTAATTAGTTTGTTAGTTGTTGCTGTTCATGAATGGAGATCGCTTGCTGTTAGCTAGGGTTAAAAACGGTTAAAAAACGTTACAATTTGCTTCAGGTCTAAACGTGTAGGTTATAACTACAAAAATAGCTTATTATCAGCACAACTACCAAATTGTATAAGAGCATTATTCCTTCCTAATTGAAGGTTAGATATGATTGTATTTTCATATTATTAACCAAGTTATGTCCAGTGTATCGTATTAAATGTTATCAACACAAGTGCTGATGTACCCAGACACATACTCAGCATAATCCTGTACGCTAATGGAGGACTCTTCCAGCTCACACACACCTGGATCACCCAACCCCCCTCCCCTCCACCAACCATCTCAACAACACAGGTACACAGAGCTCTGAGGAAGATCAACCCCCGCAAAGCAGCAGGACCAGACAACATTCCTGGGCGGGCCCTCAGAGGATGTGCCAACAAGCTGGTTGATGTTTTCACCTCCATCTTCAACCTCTCCCTCAGCCAGCGCATTGTACCATCATGCTTCAAGTCCACGACCATCGTCCCCCTGCCTGAAGAACCCACCTACCTGCCTGAATGACTACAGGCCAGTGGCACTCACTCCAATCATTATGAAGTGTTTCGAGAGAGTGGTGCTGGCCCACATTCAGAGCAGCATACCGACACCATTGACCCCTGCAGTATGCCTACCGGCCCAACAGGTCTACCTCGGATGCAATCGCTACTGCCGTCCACTATTCCCTCTCACATCTGGAGAACAAAGACTCATACCTACGGATACTTTTTATAGATTACAGCTCCGCCTTCAACACGGTCATCCCACACAAACTCACCCACAAACTGTCCACACTTGGTTTGCACCCCACCCTCTGTGACTGGCTCCTAGATTTCCTGACTGGCAGGCCTCAGTCTGTCAGGATTGGAAATAGGACTTCAGCCAGCACCATCACAAACGTTGGCACTCCACAGGGCTGTGTACTCAGCCCCATCCTTTACACCCTGTACACCTACGACTGTGTTGCCTCTCACAAGGACAACATCATCCTGAAGTTTGCTGACGACACCGCAGTGATAGGGGCTGACATCGCTGGCGGTGACGAGGCAGCTTACAGGAGGAGGTGGCCAGTCTGGTGTCATGGTGTGAAGACAACAACCTCACCCTCAACATGGACAAGACAAAGGAGATGATAGTGGACATGAGGAGGGAGAGGAGAACGCCTCAGCCACTGTTCATCCGGGAGCTTGAAGTGGAGAGGGTGAGCAACTTCAAATACTTGGGTGTCCACATCAATGAGGACCTCACTTGGACACCTCACATCACTCAGCTGGTCAAGAAGGCTCAACAGCAGCTGTATTTTCTGAGGAGGCTGAGGAAGTTTGGCATGTCGCCCAAGATCCTCAGCAACTTCTACAGCTGCACCATTGAGAGTGTCCTGACCAGCTGCATCACTGTGTGGTACGGCAGCACTTCTGCCATGGACATAGCGCCTGCAGAGAGTGGTGAAGACTGCGCAGAAGATCACCAGGACTCCACTGCCCTCTCTGCAGAGCATCTACCACCGCAGGGTCCACAGAAGAGCTGCTTCCATCCTTAAAGACCCCTCCCACCCCCAACATGGTCTGTTCAAACTTCTACCCTCAGGACGGAGGTACAAAAGTGTGAAATGCAGGACTTCCAGAATGAAGAACTCATTCTTTCCCTCTGCCATAAGACTCCTAAACAGCAGATAGGAGTCTACAATCACAATCACAACAGTACATGAACAATTGTTTACTTACTGCACTACCTCACTTTATCACTTTATCACTTTACTACTTTACTCTTTTGCCCTGTTATATTTTTTATATTATTTTTTATTTTTATTTTTATATATTTGCTGCTCTTTTATTACTTATACTTATCTTATTTTTATTTTTTAACTTACTTGTGTGACTTACTTGTGTGACTTTTTACTGTGGACGGCAAAGTAAGAATTTCATTGTACAGGGAAACATGCTTTCTGTCTGTACACATGACAATAAACACTTTGAATCTTGAATCTTGAATCTTAAACTATTGTTAAAACGGTGGAGCAGTAAGTTAGGCCTTTAGCAGCCACCTTCGGGTCAGCTAACAAAAGCTCAATAGTTTAGCCAACTTTATGTATTCTGAACAGTATTTTAACACATGCAAAAATGTACTCACCTAGAAACTGGAGCGTGGTTCATTTAGTGCAGTTGGATGATGAAAAAGTGATTAAAATCAGCATAATTAAACCAAACACAGCGAGCGTTAGCTTTTAGCTAACAGTGAGCGATCTCCATTCATGAACAGCAGCAACTAACAAACTAATTAACAATAAATGAAGACATACTGTCACGGGTGCTCAGGACTCTGCTCAGTTGGCCGCGGCCTCCGCCTCCGGCTCCCCCGCCCCTACAGATGGGAAACAGGTGTGCGGGAGCGCCGGCAGAGCAAGACCAGCTGATCCGAGTTGGTAATCAACAGGGGTTAAGAAGCACCGCAGCCTGCTCCTCGATGCCAGATCGTAACACTAACTTCAGTCAGTCATACGTCTAGCTTTCTAATGATCAACTGTATTTCGAATTACTTACCTGTTCCTTTGTTCGTCTCAGATCCTTCCAGTCCTGCCGTCAGTCCTGTTCCTGCTCCGCCTCTGCCTGCTCCTATACCTTCCAGTTCCGTCCTCGTTCCCGCTCCAGTCCAGCCCCGGTCTTGTCCTGCTTCGTCTCGCTATCCCCGAAGAACTCGTTATTCCTAAGTGTTTCAATAAATCTGTTTTGTTTTACTTTACGTGTGTGTAGCGTTTGGGTTATCTTGCTGGTCCGTAACAGTACGATCTGGCCAGAATGAACACAGCAGAGCCTCACACTCTTCCGCAGACTGTCGCTGCTCAGACCGCGCTTCTGGAGCAGCATGATGCTACTCTCCAGGCTCTCATGGGCCATATGAAAGACTTTTCTCAAAATCTCTCCGTGCTGAGTGACAAGTTGACTTCCGTGAACACACCGCCGTCTACCAGCGCTCCAGCCGTCTCTGCGCCGACTATGGAAGCCCCGCCTCCGGGGTACAAAGAAGCGTTTGTACCACCGCCTGCACCATACAGTGGAGATCTCGGCTCTTGCCGTGCATTTTTAACCCAGTGCTCCTTGGTTTTTGAACTACAGTCACAGACTTATAAAAGTGATCGTTCATAAATTGCTTTTTTAATTGGTTGTCTAAGGGGTCAGGCGTTACACTGGGCCTCCGCTGTCTGGGAGAAGCAGGAGGCTGTGTGTTTCTCTTATTCCGCATTCATCACGGAGATGAAATTAATTTTTGATCATCCAGTTCGAGGAGGGGAGGCTACTAAAAGACTGTTTTCTATTTGTCAGAGGAATCGCAGTGTGTCAGAGTTTGCCATTGAGTTTCGTTCATTCGCCGTGGAGAGCGGTTGGAATGAGGAAGCTCTTCACGGAGCTTTTTTGAATGCGATGAGTTCACGGAGGAACTCAGTTCCTCACGGAGGAACTGAGTTCCTCAGTTGAGCTGAGGAACTTAAGGACAAGATGGCGGCGTGAGAGCCACCAACGAGTCTTAATGAACTCATAACAGGGGCAATTAGGATGGATAATCGCCTCCGGGAGCGTAAGAGGGAGAAGGCCAGTTTGCAGGCGTCACTGAGATCCTTCACTAATCCAGGTTCTGGATCCCCAGCTTATCAGGGTTTTCCCAGCCTCCACGAGAGAGGAGCGGGGGTTGGTGGAGACAGACGGGCGATGGAGGAGGCTCGGCCAGTTCTTATGCAGATTCGCTGGGTCATTCACTGCAACCAGCCGCACCTGAACCCATGCAATTGGGTCGGACCCATTTGACGGAGGAGGAGAGACTTTGTCGGGTCACTACAGGGAGTTGTCTCTATTGCGGGAGACTAGGACATTTTCGTGCTTCTTGTCCGCTCCTTCCGGGAAAAGGGTGGGCTCGGCGGTAATGGGAGAAGTACTGCTGAGCCAAGTCCGGTGCTCTTCTCCCAAAACTGTACGTATGGAAGGAACTATTATTTTAGCAGATCAGACCCAGACTTTGGACGTCATGATTGATTCTGGAGCAGATGAGAGCCTTTTGGACCGTGAGGTGGCTAAGAGGTTGGGTATTCAGACTCTGCCATTGGAGGTGCCTTTAAAAGTCAAGGCTTTGAACGGTGAGGTTTTGACCCAGATCGGGGAACAGACTATTCCAGTAACCCTCCTTCTGTCTGGTAATCACAAAGAGACTATTAGTTTTTACATTTTTGACTGTGTTCACACACCAATAGTGTTGGGGTTACCCTGGCTGAGAATACATAACCCTCACATAGACTGGGCCGCATACCAAGTGTTGTCATGGAGTAAATTTTGTCATTTACATTGTCTGCAGTCTGCTTTGCCTCCTGTTTCTTCTAGATGCACCCCGGCACCTGAACCTCCAGATCTGTCCTCAGTTCCACCTACCTACCATGACTTGTCGGCAGTGTTCTGCAAGCATCAAGCCTTGTCGCTGCCACCTCATAGACCATACAACTGCGCCATTGACCTCCTGCCCGGTGCTCCTCTGCCCAGCAGCCGTCTCTATACTCTCTCGAGGCCAGAGAATGAGGCAATGGAAAAGTACATCCAGGAGTCGTTGGCAGCAGGGATAATACGACCCTCGTCCTCTCCGGTGGGTGCAGGATTTTTCTTTGTCGATAAAAAAGACAAGAGTCTGAGACCCTGTATTGATTTTCGGGGCCTGAACAAGATCACCATAAAGAATAAGTATCCACTTCCCTTGATCAGTTCCGTTTTCACTCCCCTCTGTGGCTCCATGATATTCACTAAACTCGATTTCCGCAACGCATACCATTTTGTGCGTATTAGGGAGGGGGATGAGTGGAAGACTGCTTTTAATACCCCCTTAGGACACTTTGAGTATCGGGTGATGCCGTTTGGACTCATGAATGCCCCTGCGGTATTTCAGAATTTGGTGAATGATGTCCTACGAGACATGATTGGTCGGTTTATTTTTGTGTATCTGGATGACATTTTGATTTTTTCTAAGGATTTGGAGGAGCATCAGATACATGTCAGGGGGGTTCTCCAGAGATTATTGGAGAATAAGCTGTTCGTTAAGGCCGAGAAGTGCGAGTTCCACGCACCGTCTGTGACCTTCCTCGGCTACATCATCGCTCAGGGGCAGATCCAGATGGACCCAGAGAAACTCACGGCGGTACGGGAGTGGCCGACCCCGTCCAGCCGTAAGGAGGTTCAGCGATTCTTGGGGTTTGCTAACTTTTATAGGAGATTCATACGCAATTTCAGTAGGCTGGCAGAGCCTTTGACGACTCTCACGTCTACCGCACAACCTTTTGCCTGGACACCGGAGGCAGAAGGAGCCTTTAATGTACTCAAGCATCGTTTTACATCTGCTCCGGTGCTCATCCAGCCAAATCCAGAGCTACAGTTTGTGGTGGAGGTCGACGCTTCAGATACGGGTGTGGGGGCAGTACTGTCCCAGCGCTCTTCCACTGACCAGAAGCTTCACCCATGCGCTTTCTACTCTCGTAAACTCTCTCCAGCCGAGCAGAACTATGATGTGGGGAACAGAGAGCTCCTGGCGGTTAAGTTGGCGTTAGAGGAGTGGCGTCATTGGCTGGAGGGTTCCATTCAGCCATTTGTGGTCTGGTCCGACCATAAGAATTTGACGTACATCCAGACGGCAAGGCGGCTGAACTCCCGACAGGCCAGGTGGGCACTATTCTTTGATCGTTTTAATTTTTTTCTTACTTATCGCCCAGGTTCCAAGAATATTAAGCCGGACGCCTTATCCAGAGTCTTCCCCACGGAACAGCCATCTCCAGAAGAAGAGAGTATCCTGCCCCAGTCTCGCATCGTGGCTACACTTACCTGGGAGATAGAAGCTCGTGTCCGGCTTGCACAGCGTCAGCATCCTGATCCTGGTACAGGGCCGCCTAATGCCTTGTACGTGCCGAATAGCATTCGTTCGGAGGTATTGCACTGGGCCCATGGGACCCGCCTCACGTGCCATCCGGGTATTGGTCGCACCCTGGCTGTCCTGCGCAGTAAGTTTTGGTGGGCCACTATGGACAAGGATACAAAGGAATACATTTCGGCATGCCCGGTGTGTTCTCAAAATAAGACCCTCAATCGACCCCCAGCCGGTCTGCTACAACCACTACCTATTCCTAGCCGGCCATGGTCCCATGTGGCATTGGACTTTGTTACTGGGCTTCCGCCATCTAAAGGACACACGGTTGTGTTGACGATTGTCGATCGGTTCTCTAAGGCAGCTCACTTCGTGCCCTTACCCAAGCTGCCGTCCGCTCGGGAGACTGCTGATCTTCTGGTACTGCATCTGTTCCGGTTACACGGTCTTCCTTGGGACATCGTGTCTGACAGAGGTCTGCAGTTTACCTCTCAAGTGTGGAGGGTGTTTTGTAATGCATTGGACATCAACGTGAGTCTCTCATCTGGTTACCATCCACAGACGAATGGACAGACGGAAAGGGCTAATCAGCAGATGGAGGTGGCACTGAGGTGCACGTCATCAGCCAATCCGGCTAGGAGTGTTCATCTGCTTTGGGTAGAGTATGCCCACAACACTCTGGTCAACACCTCACTAGGTATGTCTCCATTCCAGTGTTGTTATGGGTATCAACTGCCTTTATTTGCAGATCAGGAACAAGAGCTGGCAGTTCCTTCGGTACAAGAGCACCTGCGCCGGTGCCATCAGGTCTGGAGAAGGGCCCGCTCAGCTCTGGTACGCGCTTCTACCCAGTCACAGGCACAAGCTAACCGCCACCGCACCCCTGCCCCTAGGTACTCTCCGGGGCAGAAGGTTTGGCTGTCATCCAGGGACCTGCCGTTGAGGGTTGAATCAACAAAGTTGGCACCAAGGTTCATCGGGCCGTTTGAAGTGGAGAAGGTCATTAACCCTGCGGCAGTGCTCCTGAAGCTCCCTGGTTCTCTTAGGATTCACCCAACTTTTCATGTTTCCAGAATCAAGCCGGTCAGTTCCAGCTCCCTGATCCCTCCCTGTCCTCCCCCGCCTCCGCCCAGGATGATAGACGATCAGCCTGCATACACGGTGAGGAGGATTATGGATGTAAGGCGCCGGGGTCGGGGCCGTCAGTTTTTAGTGGACTGGGAGGGTTATGGGCCGGAGGAACGGTGTTGGGTTCCCCAGTGGAACATTCTCGACCCTTCCCTTATTCGAGATTTTTTCCATCAACATCCGGAGAAGCGGGATAGGCCGCCAGGTGGCGTCCATAGAGGGGGGGGGGTACTGTCACGGGTGCTCAGGACTCTGCTCAATTGGCCGCGGCCGCGGCCTCCGCCTCCGGCTCCCCCGCCCCTACAGATTCGCAGATGGGAAACAGGTGTGCGGGAGCAAGACCAGCTGATCCGAGTTGGTAATCAACAGGGGTTAAGAAGCACCACAGCCTGCTCCTCGATGCCAGATCGTAACACTAACTTCAGTCAGTCATACGTCTAGCTTTCTAATGATCAACTGTATTTCGAATTACTTACCTGTTCCTTTGTTCGTCTCAGATCCTTCCAGTCCTGCCGTCAGTCCTGTTCTTGCTCCGCCTCTGCCTGCTCCTATACCTTCCAGTTCCGTCCTCGTTCCCGCTCCAGTCCAGCCCCGGTCTTGTCCTGCTTCGTCTCGCTATCCCCGAAGAACTTGTTATTCCTAAGTGTTTCAATAAATCTGTTTTGTTTTACTTTACGTGTGTGTCTGCGTTTGGGTTATCTTGCTGGTCCGTAACACATACTGGCTAAAAAGCTTTGGAAAACATAGACTAACTAAAAACAATCTTTGGGTGTCAGAAAAAGCTTAAATTTCACTGATTTAAAATAGTTAGGCCTCCACGAGTCTCTCTTCTGTCCATAAATATCCAGCGGCTTAAACAAGACGTGAGCGACTCGTGATCCTGACATAGCAGAATGGAGGCAGCTGATAGGTAAGTTATTAATCTTAATATCTTGAGTTATGTGACAAATATCAATAGAACGATTACAGGAATAATTAGAATGTGTTCAAACAAAGACGGCATAGTTAGAATGATGACTGTGACAAAAATAGTCACTTCGTAATTGGCGCCAATTTTTCAATGGATGTCAATGGGGGTCATGCTTGATGGAGCCTACCCCTACTTCCTAATAGGCTTCCAACCCGGAAGCAGGCTTGCTATGTCCACGCCTTCTATCGTCAATGCTCCCAGTCCACAGGTTGGGCCAGGAGCTGTCATCTACAACTTTACAATACAGACTTAATTTTGTTAGTTAAATGCAGTTGAACTACAAACATACATGTTACTCTCACATAGCCTACATTCTTAGCTATGTTCAGGCTTTACTTTTTTTTTTATTATTGGCCTCTGTTCTTTTTATTTTTTTTTAGCAATTAGCTATTTAAGATTTTAATTAGTTTGACCAATGAAAATAATAAAAGAAAATGGGGTTGGGGTTAAACTTTATTTTTTGATTAGTCGCAAATGGAAAAAATATTTATTTGATCATATTTTATTGTAAAATTTAGCATTTTTTTTTTTCTGGGAAAGATGTTGATGAAGGCTCCTATCAATTGAGAAAAAACACAAAAGTAGGCTACACTAAACTCATGCAAAACCACAGCACCAGAGACTGAATGAACAGCATATACTCAAAAAAGCCATAAAATAACAACCAACAAACCTATGTTTTAAATGCTTAAAATAAATATCACAGAGTCTGTTTAGCCGTTAATCTCAACATAACTGACAATAAAACCCATTGTGAGCCCAATGTAATTGAGATGTTTAAATTTCTAAGACAAATTTACAATATGACATGACTTTACAGTGCAACGTCCACGCTTGTTGCTTAGACCTCTTTTTTCTGTCTCTGTCTTTTTTTCCTTCTCCCCGACACCGGCAGCTGATGTTTTGTGATTGACTTAGGCCGAATCCAAATTCTCTAACTTAACCCTACCCCTTAGCCCTTAGCCCTTGTTTTGTGTGTCCCCATGTTCCAATACGCATTTGGATCAAGGGGAAGGGGCTGTACACCCCTTCAAATGGAGATTTTGGAGGACCACACTTGAAAGGATAGGTGTAAGATAACTTCCCATAATGCCGTGTATTTACCAGCATCGCGGTGCAAAATGTAACCGATTTGGGCAAAGATAAATATTTTGAAATGACGAAAGTCTTATTTTATGTTCATTTAATCTTGAGCTTGTTTATGCACCGATCCGTTTTCTCCTTATATCAACAGCTCCCAGTCTTGTCTTTGCAGACCTTTTTGAACTTTTTATTTGCTTATGAATTACGCATCTATCTATCTCAATATAAATTGAGGTCATAAACAAATGTTGTTTTTGTGTTTGTAGTAACATCCTTCATTGTCTTAGGGACTGAATACAGCAAAACAGCAACTGATACTGTTCAGAGCAAGACTCAAATCAAAATACTCTCAATAGACTGTGAATACTGTGTATGATGATGACGGATGTATTATTAGGGACGGCAGTAGCTCTGTGGGTAGAGTGGCCGTCCTTCGACCGGCGGGTGGGCGGTTCGGTCCTCGCTCAAAACATCCCAAAAACATCATAACATCCCGCTCCTCCCCACATACTGTTGTTGAGTCCTTGGGCAAGACACTTAACCCAACAGTGAGTTTTCCAGCTGTAACACTGGTGAATGGAAGCTTAATGTAAAGCGCTTTAAGTGCCTACTACAGTAGGTGGAAAAGCGCTATATATATATATATATATATATATATAAAATATATAAAATAATAATAATTAGACCTTGTAATATTATGTTGTGTATTAAAATATAAGCCTTTTTATAAACTATATGAGATTATATGTAGCCTATATTATGAATAATTGTACAATATTATTATACATCTATGTCGTGTCTAAATTCTGGGACAATTCTGCTATTACTTTTGTTAATGCTACCTTTTATAGTTTTTGTAATATTAATGTTATTATGCCATTTTTTTGCCCATTCATTTCCTATGGGATTTTGGCAAAATCCTGCTTCTTTTGCCCTTTACAGCTTCTGCCTATCCTTTTTGCACCATTCAAAAGTTAAACAAATCCCAAGAATCGGGTCTTTATACGTACTAAATAACTTTTTCATAACTTTTACCGTTTTTCTATTTTCTTTTTTTTACATTTCATGCACCAGAATGCGTTGTCATGGTTGCTAGGGGGGCTACGCTAGAGTGTGCCACTCTAAATTTTGCTTAATTCTTTTTCTGCCCTTTTAAGCCATTTCCACTTCCACACATTTCAAAGCCTGTCAAGCCAATGCCAGCTTGTTTTCCTCAAGGCAGGGAAAAGCTACTTAGGGCCAAACGGACATAACGATCTTCAAAACAGTAAACAAACAAACATGGCGTGCAAAAACATATTTAAAATGTCTGCTGTTGAGGTTTCAAACACATAATGTTGTATTAATTATTTAAAACTGATTGAAGAGCAGAGGCAGACAAACTCTTGGCCACCATCTTGACTCTTTTGAACAAGGGACTTGGGTTGCCTACACTCCAGCGTCATTTGAATGTGATTGGTTGGTAACTGAAGAACATATCTGAAGAACTGACTGGCTTATGGAGCTTTGCCAGAGTTCCTGTTGACATTGTGTCAGTTAAGTTCTGCATACAGTGGGGATCGAAAGTTTGGGCACCCCAGGTAAAAATTTATTAATGTGCATAAAGATGCCAAGAAAAGGTGGAAAAATCTCCAAAAGGCATCAAATGACAGATTAGACATAGAGTATTTTATACTCATTTAACAGTTCAGCAACTTCATTGATTTTATTCCTGAGACTGTTTATATTAATATGTCTTAAACCTTTTCTTGGTAATGAGTACATGAATTGTATGTGCTGTCATACCTTCAGAGTTGCACAGAGATTACTCAGGGGTGCTAGTGCGAGAATGGATGATGAGTTTATCGTATCTGAGGTAGGCAATGTCTCCTTTGTCACGTGCTTCTTTCAACTTTGGCATCAATTCCTTTCTTTTTAACCGCACAGCATCAGTGTAATCGTCATTAATGAAAAATTTTGTGCCCTTGAGGTTCTTTGCTCTTTGCATAACAACAGCTTTGTCCTTGGAGTTCAGAAATTTAACAACAATGGATCTTGGTCTATTTCTAGCAGCTTCAGGTTTTCCTATTCGGTGTGCACGCTCCATCTCCAAATCTCTTTGTAGTTGTAGTTTTTGCCTAAAAATGTCCTTCACTTTTTCTTCAGAGTCTGCCCAGGATTCACCAGTAGATTCGGGAACTCCATCAATCACAATATTATTTCTCCTTGATTGACTTTCAAGATATTCTTGTTTGTCACACACAGATTTTCACTATTTCAGTTTCTGTGATTTTTCCGTGCTCAGACTGTTTAGCTTGAGTGACTTTAAGTTCATCTACGTCCTTCTGTGTATATTGTAAACTTGCTTTTAGCTCTTGTAATTCTTTGGAAACGTTATCCATTCTGGTGTTCACTGAGTCAATAATAATTTTAACAAAGTCCTTGAACATTTCCTGCTGTTGCTGTAACAGAGCCATGAGCATATCTTTTTGCTGAATAATGGTTGCATATTCCTCTTCTGTGTTCCTTAACTTTGGAGGAGCCATGTTCTGCTAACCCTGAAAGCTGGAAGCCTGAAAGCCGGCCTGGTGGTAGTGGCTGAAAGCCTGGAGTTGGCCTGGTGGTAGTGGCTGAAAGCCTGGAGTTGGCCTGGTGGTAGTGGCTGAAAAAGCCTTGAGCAGAGAGGAAGATGGCTCCATACCTCCTGTAGGCCCAATCTCAATCCACCAAATATCACCCTTCAGTTTCACAATCTACTGCTTCAAACCTTCAAAATGACCACACATCAATCACAAAATCTGTTGAGAAAGTTCCTTTTTGGAGGATGATAAGCAGGTCTGCAAATCCCAAAAAGTTTGCCCAGGAAAAGGGGACATGTGGTTTCCAGCAGGCAGGTGATGTCAATCTCAAAGGTTTTAAATGCCCAGACTCATCTGACCTTGCCCCAACAATCAGCACCATGGGTTCTTCTAAGCAGTTGTCTAGAAAACTGAAACTGAAAATAGTTGACACTCACAAAGCAGGAGAAGGCTATAAAAAGATAGCAAAGCGTTTTCAGATGCCAATATCCTCTGTTTGGAATGTAATTAAGAAATGGCAGTCATCAGGAACAGTGGAAGTTAAAGCAAGATCTGGAAGACCAAGAAAAATATCAGACAGAACGGCTCGCAGGATTGTGAGAAAAGTAAGTCAAAACCCACGTTTGACTGCACGATCCCTCCAGAAAGATCTGGCAGACACTGGAGTTGTGGTACACTATTCCACTATAAAGAGATACTTGTACAAATATGGACTCCATGTAAGAGTCATCAGAAGAAAACCTCTTCTACGTCCTCAACACAAAAATCAGCGTTTGAAGTTTGCAAATGAACATATAGACAAGCCTGATGCATTTTGGAAACACGTTCTGTGGACCGATGAGGTTAAAATAGAACTTTTTGGCCGGAATGAGCAAAGGTATGTTTGGAGAAGAAAGGGCACAGAATTTAATGAAAAGAACCTCTGTCCAACTGTTAAGTATGGGGGTGGATCGATCATGTTTTGGGGTTGTATTGCAGCCAGTGGCACAGGGAACATTTCACGAGTAGAAGGAAAAATGGATTTAATACAATTTTTAGCAAATTTTGGATGTTAACTTGATGCCATCTGTGAAAAAGTTGAAGTTAAAGAGAGGATGGCTTCTACAAATGGATAATGATCCTAAACACACCTCAAAATCCACGGTGGATTACATCAAGAGGCATAAACTAAAGGTTTTGTCATGGCCTTCACAATCTCCTGACCTCAACATAATTGAAAATCTATGGATAGACCTTAAAAGAGCGGTGCGTGACAGACAGCCCAGAAATCTCAAAGAACTGGAAGACTTTTGTAAGGAAGAATGGACAAAGATACCTCAAACAAGACTTGAAAGACTCTTGGCTAGTTACAAAAAGTGTTTACAAGCTGTGATACTTGCCAAAGGGGGCAGTACAAGGTATTAACTCTGCAGGGTGCCCAAACTTTTGCAGACACCATTTTTTGTTTTCTGTTATTTTGAAAGTTTAAATGATGGAAATAAAATCTAACTTTTTTTGACTTATTATAAGGATGTCTAATCTGTCATTTGAAGAGATTTACCTTTTGGAGATTTTTCCATCTTTTCTTGGCGTCTTTATGCATATTTAATAAAAATTTTACCTGGGGTGCCCAAACCTTTGATCCCCACTGTATTTGGTCACACTACCTATTTATATCGTTTACTAAAAGCAAATTGACATTAATGCTGTTATTTTTTATTTTCTGAAGAAAGTGTTTGCTGAGTTAGCATTTGGCATATTTGCCAAAACATTCCCTGAAATGAATGACATAAGAGCTCTGGAGGGCAGTGCAGTACCAATAACTTAACTACATCTATCCTCCTCCTCTGTTCACCTCCGTCCCACTGCCTTCACCCATTCTTGTTATTTTTGGTGCCTCCCTGGTTTCTCTATCCACCTCTCTTTATGCAGTAGAGAGTTCTTTCTTCCCGTGTTTCTCTTGTTCAGCGAGCACTGAAAATGTTACAGAAAATTGTATTGCACATTTAACGCACAATCCCACAGATATGGGTTTTGGAGAGTCTGGAAAAGTCACAACTATAGGTAAAATATAAAACAAATGCCCAGTCCACACACAGATATTGGATACAAGCAGTGCCTTGGACTGTGTTGGCGTTTTACATAAAACTTTGTGTAAAATAGGTGCAGTCTATTAGAAAACATTGGTGCAAAGTGGCAGAGAATGGTTAGCACTTCTGCCTCACAGCAAAAAGGTTACAGACAATTTCAATTTGCCATAGTGACTCAATGGTAATATTAACATTATTACTAACTAACTAACTAAATTGGCCTGAGGCTACAATCTGGCATGTTTACATTCATGGCTGTGTCTCATGTATGTTCATCAACATGCACTGTCCCAATCAAATAAAACAAGAAAAGAAAAGAAAAGAAAACACATTGATATCATTCACTATAGTGAATGGATGTCCTCTGTGACTAAATGGATTGTACTTGGTGAATCCTGTCTCAGAGAAGCAACCAGTTGTAATATAAGCAGTTAAAAATATGGAAGGAATAAATGTCAAAAGTAAAACAAATCAAAGGATATAAATGTATGATAAACAAAGCATGCAGCGTTCACACACATCTACCACTCTCTGTTTTTCTCCCCACTCCACCACACCATCTGCAATATGCCTGTAATATATCGATGTCTGTATTATGAAAATATTATCTACTCTTTTCCTGACCGGTGTTTTCAGTATCCCATTTATATTGTAGCTGGTCTAGTACCAATGTTTGAGTCTTACCTGTTTATTAAACTTGACTTCTATCTGTTCGTGTCTCCTCCTCTCCCTCTCTATCCCTTTATAGTTATCTGTGGTTCTTCTGTGTCCCAGGTTTTGTTTGATTTCCGAGGCAGTGGTAAGGCAGAGTTGAACCTGAAGAGGGGAGAGGTGATCTTCCTGCTGCGTCGTGTCAATGCGGACTGGCTGGAGGTGAGAATGTAGAGCTTCGAGAGGTGCAGTGAGAGTGCGTAGTGTAGGAGTACTAGACTTTTTTACACTGGTGGAAAACTGGCTCAGATTGTATTATTTTTTTTTTATGTTAAGATTACATAAGTCAGATTGCACGTAAGACACCAAGGGTCTGAAAGTACTTTAGATGTTAAGTGTATGTTTTATAGAATGGTTGAGAAATAGGAGTGTGATCTAGCAAAATCAAAATATGTCAAGTTTTCTCATCAAGATGAAGAGCAGTCTGATGGAGTTTGAAATCCATGTTTACGGGTCGCTCTTATAACATTAAAGCTACAGCACCAATAGTATTCACAATGTAATGACTGCATAATCATTTAAAACCTATATTTTCACGAGGTTAGCAACATCTCAGTACATTTCACTTCTATCTGGTTTGCTTTTTCCAACGTATGGAGCACAGTCAGAGAAGAAGACTCACAAGAGACATGAAAAAAAGTTTTGTTTGCTTAAAGAGAGGCTTATTTATTTTAGTGTCTTAATAAACTACATTGGCTCAGAACTATCAGCTGATACAGTATCTGGTATATGTGTGTCTGGATAATTTATACATTTTAGCACAGGTTATAGGTTTAAACGCTGAAAAAATTAACTGTAAATAATGTAGAAATCTCATCTCGTTCCTGAGATTCAAGATTCAAATTAGACTTTATTGGTCCCCAAGGGAAAACTAGTCTCGTGTGGATCATATTACATGTATACATAAATAGACACAACAAAGATTACAAGCCGCACTATGCAGGCGGAATGATCTTCAGGAAAATTTAAATAGAGCATTGTACAGACATACCACCATAACATACATAGTCACAACTACAGTTGGCGTTGCAGCATACATAATATAAACATACAGACATCAGACAACAACAACATAATAGCACATGTGGTCACGTGATGGAATTTTTCAGTGGCTTTTTTACGAGGGTAGTATGACGAGACGAAACAAAAGATGCATACACCAGAGGCAGGAGGAGCAGTAGGAGACGTCCAACTTGACCAAGATCAGGAAATGAAGTCTGTGAACCCTATCTTGTCTCGTGGGATTGGTGTCTCGTCACAGACCTAATAAGAAGGCATCTAGAACTTGCACTGTGTTTGCACACACTTAAAATAAAGTATTGTTCAAAATAATAGCAGTACAATGTGACTAACCAGAATAATCCAGATTTTTAGTTTATTTTTTATTGCTAAGTGACAAACAAGTTCCCAGAAGGTGCAGTAGATTCACAGAAAACAAACAAGACCCAGCATTCAAGATATGCACGCTCTTAAGGCTGTGCAATTGGACAATTAGTTGAAAGGGGTGTGTTCAAAAAATAGCAGTGTGGCATTCAATCACTGAGGTCATCAATTTTGTGAAAAAACAGGTGTGAATCAGGTTATTTAAGGATGAAGCCACTTGTTGAACATGCAAAAATGGGTCGTTTAAGACATTGTTCAGAAGAACAGCGTACTTTGATTAAAACGTTTATTGGAGAGAGAAAACCTATAAAGAGGTGCAAAAAATGATAGACTGTTAAAATGATTTCCAATGCCTTAAAATGGAAAGCAAAACCAGAGAGACGTGGAAGAAAACGGAAGACAACCATCAAAATGGATCAAAAAATAACCAGAATGACGAAGGCTCAGCCAATGATCAGCTCCATGTTGATCAAAGACAGTCTGGAATTACCTGTAAGTACTGTGACAGTTAGAAGACGTCTGTGTGAAGCTAATCTATTTTCAAGAATCCCCCGCAAAGTCCCTCTGTTTAAAAAAAGGCATGTGCAGAAGAAGTTACAATTTGCCAAAGAACACATCAACTGGCCTAAAGAGAAATGGAGGAACATTTTTTGACTGATGAGAGAAAAATTGTTCTTTTTGGGTCCAAGGGCCTCAGACAGTTTGTGAGACGACCCCCAAACTCTGAATTCAAGCCACAGTACTTTATTGTCAATTCTTCCACATGTACAGTACATACATACAGAGAATCGAAATTTCGTTACTCTCAGACCCCAGTGCACACAGATAACATTAGCATTAAAGCCTAAAAATAGATACAACTAGATACTATACAATTTGTACACTATAATAAGATAAAAAAAATAAAATTAGATAAAGCAGCGCAAGGCAGAAGGCAGAGTGCAAATCAATGAGGTGAACAACAGTGCAGATAAAAGGTATTTTCTAATGCAAAAACAAAAGCTTGTTAAGTCTGGTTAAAGTAACAGAGGGCTCAGAAACAATTATTTTATTTAACTGACTGATGATGTAGTGGAATGATGTCAGTTCCAAGGAGAATGAGGTGGTGGGCAGACCAATGCTGCACAAAGTGACTGGTGCATGTCAACATACTGTATATTAGTGTGTGTGTGTGTGTGTGTGTGTGTGTGTGTGTGTGTGTGTGTGTGGGGGCAGCTGAAGAAGCTGTGTGATGGGTGAGTGGGATCACTCAGAGGGCTTTGCGGGTGAGACGAATTCCGTAGATGTGTAGGAGGGAGGAGAGAGAGACACCAATGATCTTCTCGGCTGCTCTCACTATGCGTTGCAGAGTCTTTCGGCAGGACGCGTTGCAGGCTCCATACCACACAGTGATAAAGCTCGACAGGATGCTCTCGATGGTGCCTCTGTAGAAGGTGTGCATGATGGGGGTGGGGGCTCTGGCTCTCCTCAGTTTGCGGAGGAAGTAGAGACGCTGTTGTGATTTCTTGGCCAGTGCTGCTGTGTTTTCAGTCCAGGAGAGGTCCTCTGTGATGTGCACCCCCAGGAACCTGGTGCTGTTCACTCTCTCCACAGTCGCACCGTTGATAGTAAGAGGAACGTGCTGGGTGTCCGCTCTCCTGAAGTCAACAACAATCTCCTACGTCTTCTTCACGTTCAGAGAGAGATTGTTGTCGCTGCACCGCCTGGCCAGGCGGCTCACCTCGCTCCTGTAGTTTGTCTCATCTTTGTTGCTAATGAGACCCACCACAGTCGTGTCATCTGCAAACTTAATAAAAAGGTTAGAGTTGTGTGATGGTGTGCAGTCATGGGTCAGCAGAGTGAAGAGGAGGGGGCTCAGCACACATCCTTGGGGGGCCCCCGTGTTCAGGGTGATGGTGCTGGATGTGTTTCTGCCAAACCTTACTGCCTGAGGTCTTCCAGTCAGAAAGTCCAACAGCCAGTTGCACAGCGAAGTGTTGAGCCCCAGCTGGATCAGTTTGTGAATGAGCTGTTGTGGGATGATTGTGTTAAATGCTGAGCTGAAGTCAATGAACAGCTTTCTGACGTATGAGTATTTTTTGTCCAGATGTGTGAGGGCTGAGTGGAGGGTAGTGGAGATGGCATCGTCGGTCGACCAGTTGGACCGATATGCAAACTGGAAGGGGTTCAGGGAGGGGGGGAGGGCAGACTTGATGTGGTGCATGACTAGCCGTTCAAAGCACTTCATGAGGATGGGAGTAAGTGCAACAGGACGGTAGTCATTGAAGCAGGATGGAGATGGCTTCTTTGGAACTGGAATGATGGTTGTAGTTTTGAAGCATGTAGGAACAACAGCCTGACTCAGTGAGATAATAAAAAGGTCTGTGAAGACATCAGTGAGTTCTGCTGCACAGTCTTTCAGTACACGCCCAGGGATGTTATCTGGGCCCGGAGCTTTGCATGCATTGATCCTGTTTAAGGATCTCCTCACACTGTCCGGGGTCAGCGTCATCACCTGGTCGCCGGGAGAAGGTGGAGTCTTCTGTGCAGTGGTGCTGTTTTGTTGCTCAAAGCGAGCGAAGAAGGTGTTCAGCTCATTTAGCAGAGAGATGTTGTTATTACAGGTCCGCGGTGGGGACTTATAGTCCGTAATGGCCTGTATCCCCTGCCACAGGTTCCTAGTGTCTCTGCTGTCGCTGAATTGATGAGCTATCCTCCTGGAGTGCTGTCTCTTAGCCTCTCTGATAGCGCGGGACAGGTTGGCCCTGGCTGTTCTCAGGCCCACCTCATCTCCAGCTCTGAAGGCAGCGTTCCGTGTCTTCAGGAGTCTGTAGACTTGCCCTGTCATCCACGGCTTTTGGTTGGCCCGGACAATGATGGTTTTTGTGACTGTTACATCATCAATACACTTGTTGATGTAGGCAGTGACAGTCTCTGAGTACTCCTGGAGGTCAGTGGTGTTATTGCATGTGGCAGCCTGCTTAGCCATGTCCCAGTCGGTTGTGTTAAAGCAGTCTTGAAGAACCTCTGATGATCCTTCTGGCCACACATCTGTTTCTGAACTGGTTTGACAACTTTAATGAGCGGTCTGTATGCAGACATTAGCATGACAGTGATGTGATCTGAGGCTCCGAGGTGGTGGAGGGGGAGGGCTTTGTAAGCTCCTCTCTGTGTGGTGTAAACAAAGTCCAAAATGTTATTACCTCGTGTTGGAAAGTTAATGTGTTGGTGTATTTTTGGAAACACACTCTTTAAGTCAGCATGGTTGAAATCCCCAGCTATGATGAGAAAAGCATCGGAGTGTGCTGTCTGCTGCTCACTGATGTGCTGGTACAGATCATTTAGTGCGTCATTCCTGTTGCTGATGATGTTGGACGGGGGAATGTACACCGAAATGAGCAGTATAGCAGTATTTTCCCTCGGCAAATAGAACGGCCGGCACTTAATAATCATAAACTCCACCAGGGGTGAGCAGTGTTTGCAGATCACAACAGTATCATGGCACCACGCGTCATTGATGTAAACACAAAGCCTGCCGCCGCGGGTTTTTTGCTCCCGCGACGAGAGCCCTGTCCGCTCGATAGCATGTCAGCTGGTTGAGCTGAATGGCGCCGTCTGGAACGCTGTTGCTGAGCCATGTTTCCGTGAACACAAAAACTGAACAGTCTCTTACAATCCTCTGAGTTGAGCGTAGTAATCGGATGTAGTCCAGTTTATTGTCCAACGAGCTTACGTTTGCCAGTACGATGGTGGGGATAGATGGCTTGTGAGGGTTAGCCGTTAGCCTAGCCCGGATACCTCCGCGCTTACCCCTCTTCTGCTTCCTCTCACACCGCTTGTGGCGCCTCCGCTGTGGGCGAGATGCAATAGTGGGGGTCGGTGGTAGTGAAGGCCTCCGTAGCAGACCAAGATACCGCAGCTGTTCCGCGTGCGCGGAGTTTAACTGTAAGAATGCGGTTCTGCCAACATCGAGCAAAAACTCGTGACTGTATGCGCGCTTACAGACAGGTAGACACGATGACGACGTACAAAAACACTGCGACTAACAAGACATAATACACAAAAACGAAGAGGTCATGTTGCCAAAAAACAAGAAATGTAAATTAATTGTGGAATGTTGTTAAAGAATCATGGAGTGGAATAACAGCTGAGAGGTGCCACAAGTTGGTGCCACACAAATGTGAAGCAGTTTAAAAAACTGTGGTCATACAACTAAATATTAGTTTAGTGATTCACAGGATTGCTAAATCCTAGAAACAAAAGCATTTGTACAAAATAGTTTGTACAGTCAACACACCCCTTTCAACTAATTGCCCAATTGCACAGATTTAAGAGCGTGCATATCATGAATGCTGGGTCATGTTTGTTTTCTGAGAATCTATTGCACCTACTGGTGACTTGTTTGCCACTTAGCAATAAAAAATAAACTAAAAACCTGGATTATTCTGGTTAGTCACATTGTACTGCTCATTCATTCATTTTCTACCGCTTTGTCCCGTTAGGGGTCGCGGATGACTGGAGCCTATCCCAGCAGCTTTGGGCCTGAGGCAGGGTACACCCTGGACAGTGGCCAGTTAGTTGCAGGGCTGACATTTATAGACAGACAGTGACAGACAACCATTCACTCTCACATTCATTCACTAGGGACACTTTAGAGTTGTCAATTAACCTATACATGCATGTCTTTGGACAGTGGGAGGAAGCCGGAGTACCCGGAGAGAACCCACGGTAACACGTGGAGGACATACAGACTCCTCACAGAAAGACCGAAGTCGGCCGAGAATGTTTGAGTCGGCCGGGTTTTGAACTCACGACCTTCTTGCTGTGAGGCAGGAGTGCTAACCACTCTGCCACGTGCACCGTTGTACTGCTATTATTTTGAAATATAGTGACTATATAGTGTATACTATATAGTCACTATATATATTAGTTTAGTGATTATATTAGTTTAGTGATTCACTAAACTATATAGTGTATACTACTAGTGATATAGTATACAGTGACTGTTACACTCAACATATTGAAGCACTTGGCCATTTTTGTCAACACATGACATGTCAAGAACTTTGACTTGGACAGTAAAAAGTAAAATACAGTATCTACCGTCTCCTATGACGTTACGTCCATTCACATAGATCCCCACTATGAGGCAGTCACAGCAGTGAGGAATAAGTCAGGATGACACTCTCCGGGACATTATAGTATCAGTCTATAATAGTGAGTGCTCTGTTCTTTGCAGTTGAGTGCTGGCAAGGCTAGCAGGCTGAGCAAAGCTGACTTAACCCTGCCTCTGTTCTTGGCCAGGGCACAGTGAACAACCAGACAGGTATATTCCCCGAATCGTTTGTGAAGATCATTAAGCCCCTCCATGACAGTGACTCAGATTCTGAGAGTACCCACACCTACAGCTGTCTGCGCTGTTTTCTCATCAGCCCAAATGGAGTGGATTCCAGGTGAGTAACTGTGCACACACAAAACTGAGCCAGCAGTGGACACTTAATGTTTAACAGAAAAAACTATCATCAACAACACCTTGTACATAATATTAACCTGTTTAAGTTTTTAGGATAGGCTCTAAGCTGTTAAACACATGTACACTGCAAAAACTGTATCACAAGTTTGTGTACTACTCGGTATATAAAGTATATATAAACTTTACCTAATTTAATAGCGATAAAAGGCCACTGTTTCAGATTCTAGTATCAGTACATCTCTCAGTAAGGGGGTTAGTCAATTTACTTATAAGTTAGGTATCACTATACTTCATTAGAACACTCCAATATGGGTCCCAGGTGGTGCACTGAACGCTCCAACTGTTCTGAATGTCAATCTCTACTGATGTTAACTCTTTCTGCTCAATTAGAGATGTGTGTGTACAAGAAGACCTCAGTATTCAGCCTCTGTATAAAGACCTGCTCTTACGCATGAGGTGTGTAGAAACAATCACTTCTCTATTATATCTTTAGTAATAGCTTTAAAAGATGAAAATGACTTGTTTAAATCATTTAATAACTGCATTTGCATACGGTTAACACATATATGTATATGTACATTTATAAATTGTATAAAGAATCACACCATACACTAATTAGTCTTGTTATTTTGACCAAGCTGAAAAGGAAAAATAAAGAGAACAACAAACAAAAGACAACAGTAGATATTGTGTTGCATTTATTATTTGCGTGTTTATAAAAAAGAAAAGATTGGATCATTAACACATTTAATCACTATGTTTTGTTCAGGATGTGACAGTTAAAAAATAGACTCCAATATTTTAAGTTTGTGAATGACTCTAGAGTGTATATTTTTGTGTTTGTTAGGGCTGTGTTTCAGGTAGAAGACATTGTCTTGAACTACCGTGACCCAGATGGGGACTTAATCCGGATCCTGGATGATGCAGACATCCAACTGATGATTAAACAGAGCAAACTGCACAAAAACAGAGTGGAGAGACCTGTCAATCAGTTTCCATGGGAGCTCCATGTAACACTGGCCACCGACCTGTCAGTGTATTATCCTGAAGCCTGATAAATTGTGTCATCTATTTGCCAATAGAGGAAGCAAAATAAGTCTTATTTTGACCGTATTTTGACCTTTCTGTTAATGTAAGCCATATTCTTACATTACTTAATAATGTAATTATACTTAATAAAGAACTGATACCATCACTTCTTGAAAAACCAAAAAAGCAAAATAAATTCCTCCTACAATAATTATAGGCAACAACACACAGGCTGTTTTCCTTAACCCTGTAACGTCTTCCTAAGTCGACCAACTGGTATTTTACTATATTTACTATATTTAATATTCATTTTAGTTAGTTTAGTTTTCCTCACGCTAACATCTCTAACACGCCAGTGCCACTCCATTTTTATTAAGAGTTGGGTAGTCTAGACTGTCTGGAAAAAAATTATTAATGTAAAAGATGATGTAAATGTAACTAGTTACTGAAAGAGCTGGGTTATTATTCAAAAGATGATCTTACGAACGAAAATTATCAGATTATACTGCTCTCACATCAAATCTACTCCTTTCACTCCAGGTCGTGCATTTGGAATTGCCTTTGAGTGCTTGAAATGTTTGTGCCTGCTTGCAAAACTTCTGGTGATATATCTGATGTGAAACAGAGTGCTCTGATGAGTACAAAATCTGACTAATCAAACTTCACTGGCTTTGAGCAGGTGCCTTAGCTTTGCATCTCAGCATTTTACACACACACATAACTTTTACAACTGAATACAGCAAAAATACAGCAACTTTGTTAAGTTACTGTATTTTTTGACAGGACAGTTGATAAAATGGTTCACAATAATTTATATTTATATTTGTTCACTATAGTATAGTCACCATCTATAGTAACAGCTCTAAAAGAAAGTCATTAAAATACCTAGCTGGAGTTACAGTAAACTCTAACTGCCCATATGGGATGTTCTTACAGTTAAGTTAAAGTCTTAAAAGTCTTAAAAGATTGGTCTGCAGACATTTCAAGAGCAAGAACAAAGCAGTACTTCTGAATGCTTGCACAGTTTCAAGTGCAATCACTCTTGAGTGTGTGGTGCATACACAGTTCTGTGAATGTTAATTCAACTGGAAACTTAAATTCCACTACCTGACAGGAAATTACCTCCATTTATTTTAGCTTAAGATGCAATAAAAGTTCAGTTTTAGTCGTAGTCTTGGTACTCTCTTGTGGAGAGATGTTGGTAACTCTACACACCACAGACATGGCTAAATTAAGTTGTAAAATGCAACTTACTTTTACTATAGGACATAATGTTGCTATAACACTGATCTCAGCTGTGTAAGCAGTCGCAGCTGTGTCTGTGTGTACAACAGTGACTTAAAGGTCACTCACAAGTCGTAACTGTCTCAAACAGCACAAGTCGGGCTCTAGACTGGAAAGAAGTGGGACTATTGTGATAACGTTACGATCCTCCAGTCCAAAGTTGCTCTGCCCTGCGTGCACATACAGAGGACACTGATAAACCCGGAGACCATCAGTCCTCGAGTCTGAGACGTGAGCATTATTTGGGCTCCTGACAACACCACTGACACAGATAAGAGGCATGGGGCTGGGTACAGCAGAGAGAGTGTCCCGTATGGCTCCCTGCTTTTTGTCCCAGGAAGCCCCTCTCAGTTCCAGGCCACATAGGTACACCAACTCTGCAGGCAGGGACAGAGGGTACGCCCCATCGCTCACAACCTAAACACAGCCAACACAAACAGTTAAAGGTCATCTATTCTGCCCTTTACCAAATACTAATATCATTGTTCTAATATAGTTAATTATAAATGCACGTAATTACAATTACCTATGGACATATCGTTTAATATTTGACAATTTTTTTTAAAGAGAATCTAAACCATGTGCACAATTATTAGGCAATTGATCATTTTGACCATATCATTATTTTATCCATAATTTCCAACTCCAAGCTGTATAAACTTGAATTCTAATTGGATTTAATGCATATCAGGTGATGTGTATTTGTGTAACGAAGGAGGGTGTGGCCTAAGGAAATCAACACCCTATATCAAGGTGTGCATAATTATCAGGCAGATTCTTCTCTTCAGAAAAAATGGGCCAAAAAAAGAGATTTAACTCACTCTGAAAAGTTAAAAATTGTAAAAGGTCTTTCACAGGGATGCAGCACTCTTGAAATATCTAAGATATTGGGGCGTGATCACAGAACCATCATCAACGTTTTGTAGCAAATAGTCAACAGGGTTGCAAGAAACGTGTTGAGAAGAAAAGACGCAAATTAACCGCCAAAGATTTGCGAAGAATCAAACGTGAAGCTACCACCATAGTGCGAACTACGGGGGAGCTAGGGGGAGCTCGGCTCCCCTTAATAAGACATGGGCTCCCCTGAAATCGAGTAATGTGAAATTTTGGGGGGTCTCAAAAAATATTGACAATGTGAATATTTTGAAGTGTAATTTCAGTTGTGTAATGTGATCATGTTGGATTATTAAGTGTAAAATAACAATAATATTCTTCATTCATGCATGACGCCGATTAAAACCTAATTCAATTCAATAAAGATTACTATACATGCTATTCTTGTAATGAGCATCAAGGTGTGGGGCGCTGCGCCGCAAATTCCACATATGTTAGTACGTCATAGATTCGTAGAAAAAACGTTGGATGCCATTTATCGCGCGCAAACAAAGTCCTTAACAAAGTCCTTAATTAATTCTGCAGCTATAGCATCATAGCCATTAGCCATGGCAAAAAGAAAACAAGGCAGTTTAATTAATTTTGGTTTCATCAAGAAATTATGTAGTGATGACGTGAATACCACTGATTCACCTGCTACAAACACTGCTATACCTCCCGCCGTGCCCACTGTGCAAGAAGCTGAAAAAAAGTCATCTCTGGCTGAAGATGGTAACAGCTCGTCAGAGGCCGGACACGTTCTATACTGACAGTAAGACCCGTAACAGGCTGCGTGAAAACAGCCTCTCATCGCTTCTTTTTCTGGACATTAATGGACCCCCATTGGAGAGTTTCGACCCAAAGCCTTTTATCTTATCTTGGATTAAGGCAGGTCATCGCCCATCCACTTCTTGGATTTCTGGACGAACAGCAAAGGAAACTGACTCCAGGCCTTTGTGGTCTATTTTGTGTGTACCTAGTTGATAATTACAGACTTATTGTGGGTGGCTGTTTGTTTGCGGACGGACCTCTATATTTGTGTCAATAAAGTATAATAGTGGATACAGTTGTAGCAGTTGAAAGTCCTTACTTGAGGCACGCGCAAGCGCACAACCCCCCCCAAAAAAAAAAAAGTGGGCTCCCCCAAAGGACACGGTATAGTTCGAACACTGGCTACCACGAACACATTATCTTCAGTGCTGCCATATTCCACAACTGCAACCTACCTGGAGGGCCAAGAAGTACGAGGGGTTCAGTTCTCAGAGACATGGCCAAGGTAAGCTGGGCTGAAACCCAACCACCTCGGAACAAGACACATAAGCTGAAACGTCAAGAATGGGCCAAGAAATATCTGAAAACAGATTTTTCAAAGGTTTTGTGACTGATGAGACGAGAGTCACTCTTGACGGACCAGATGGATGGGCCCGTGGTTGGATCAGTACCGGACACAGAGCTGGTATGGGCAGGTTTATTAAAGATGAGCTAGTTGGACCTTTTCGGGTTGAAAATGGACTCAAAATCAACTCTCAGATCTACTGCCAATTTTTAGAAGACACTTTTCTTCAAGCAGTGGTCCAGGAAAAACTTTCATCTTTCAAGAAGACTTTGATTTTTATGTAAGACAACGCTCCATCACATGCATCAAAGTTGTCCACTGCGTGGCTGGCCAGTAAAGGCCTTAAAGATGAAAAACTAATGACATGGCCCCCTTCTTCACCTGACTGAAATCCTATTGAGAACTTCTGGACCCTTCTTATGCAGGAAATTTACAGTGAAGGTAAACAGTACACCTCTGAACAGTGTCTGGGAGGCTGTGGTTGCAGCTGCACAAAAAGGTGATTCTGACCAGATCAAGAAACTGACTCCGTGAATGGAAGGCTTGTAACTGTTATCGAAAAGAAGGGTGTCTATATTGGTCACTGAGTTTTTTTTATTTCAGAAATGTTTATTTGTAAATTTGGGGTTTGGTACAGAAGATGGCTACCGGTCTCTAGAGCTAAGTTTTTACTAAATGACAACTCTGGGGGAGGGGGATTTTTGATTAATATGTTTGTTTATGCTATCTAAAAACTATTGATTTACTATGGAAAAAGCCCAGATGTAACGGCCATTTTATTGCCCATTCGTAATGACAATATTGGTGAATAGGGGACCAATGGGCGGATATCATCCATATTTATACTATCTATGGTCGAGCCACTATACGTCACACAAGGAAACAATCTTAAATCTAAAAATTCAACAGCAGTAACTAGCGTTCAACCTGAGGAGGGCAGCCCTTAGACGGTTTTACACCATAAAATGTAAAATTAATATACTTTATACAAATGTCAAAACTTTTACTCAGATCAGTGAACAGCACTAATAACGCCCCATTCTTACAGATCATTAACTAAAAAAAGTTGGTTTAGGGTTTAGTTACTCTTTAACAATGTTCAAGGGGAAGTTAAAAACCTTCCTCTTTAGCTCCGCCTACACTATAACCAAAAGTGTTTGTTTTTTATTTTATTTTCACTCTTCTTTTTAAAATGTTTTAAATTTTTTCTTATGTTTCTTAATATAAATCTTGTAAATTGTCTTTTATTCCTGTAAAGCACTTTGAGTTACCCAGTGTATGAATTGTGCTATATAATAAAATATATATATAATAAAATTGCCTTGCCTTGCCTAATAGTTGCCTAATAATGATGTACATGTACATATTCTCTTAAGAAAGCCAAAACTTCACTTTTACTACTTAAATGTTCAGGTTTGAGGGTTTGTTAACATTTTGGATTGACCAAGAGCACTGTAGTTGTACAATAACAAAATGAATCCTCAGAAATACAACTTACATACGATGCAAATAATACACACAGTACACAACAAAGACATACACCCTGGTCCCACTAGTTTGTTTAGACCACATATGTAAACTCAAGGTCCTCCAATTCTGTATTTAAAGCACTACCTTTCAATTTGATTTGAACAAGTTTTAGATGAATCTGAACAGGTTTTAGATGGATTGGATTTTTAAATGCATTTCAACAGTTTTGAATCAGTTATTTGTTCATGAAATCTTATAGGTTTTAGTTTTTGCTATAAAGATATATAAAAATCTATTCAAATCCAGCTAAAAACTATTCAAATCAAAGTAAAAGCTGTTCAAATCCATCTGAAAACAAGTTTTCATAAAAGGAGAAAATTAATGTTAAAGATAACTTTTGTTATCGCAAATAAAGAAAAATGAGTGTAATGTAATAATGCCAGTGTTTGGCTGCTGAAAGGATTCTTATTAACTATTGTGGCCCTTCACCACAGTAAAACTGTTCCAGGAGTAGAAATCAGTATAGAATCAGCTTTGGCTTATTTATGTGAACAAAAGAATGAAGCAAAGAAAAAAGCAAAACAAGTGACCCTTAGGGATGAGTTCAACTGTAAATCTTTAGCATGCGTTACCTGGAAACACAACATGATATCATTAATATATTTGCGATGTATCTGCGCAGCTTGTCTCATCAGTGCCACCAAAAAGCCTCTGGGGTTGTTGAAAGCTGACAGACGGTAGGCATCTGCTGGATCTGCTGAGTCATGGTGCCAGAGATAAGCACTGAGTAACTCTGTTCTCCTCTCTAAATCCCGGAGCTGCATCACTTTGCTCCACTCAACTGCCTCTGACTGCGAGAAGTGAAGACACCAAAGCACAAAGATGCTCCCACTCAGCCTGGAAGAAGTCCTGCAATGGCCCACCAGAAGCACCGCCTAAGGCTATAGTCCTGTTTGTCATGTAAGCCTTAAGAGTCTGAAGTTGCTCTCTAAGATGGACCTGTTCTGAGGACAAACTCAGTTGCCTTCCTGGAGGAGACTGTAAGGCCTGCAGTAGAACATTCAGCCTGTGGCTCTGCCTCTGGAGTGTCTCTGTTGCAACATCAGCCCCAAAGCCAAGCCACGCGTAGTCCTGTCTGTTTGTTGAATCTTTCAGGAGTCCATCTAAAACTTCAAGTAGACCTGGCAAATCTGAAAAACATCCAACATGTCAGTATTCTCTTTAGGAGGTTTTGTCCCTTACTCCATGAGTCCCCATAATATGTATTCTCAAGATCATTTTAATAGTTCTTAGACATGAGAAGGGCCACATTGTACCTCCTGAATCTGAGGTTCAACTATCGGCCGCATTCTCCTCTCCAGTACCCTGGCATAAACCTTCCCGGGGAGGCTGAGGAGTGTGATCCCTCTGTAGTTAGAACACACCCTCTGGTCCCCTTCTTGAAAAGAGGGACCACCACCCCGGTCTGCCAGTCCAGAGGTACTGTCCCCGACCGCCACGCGATGTTGTAGAGGCATGTCAGCCAAGACAGCCCTACAACATCCAGAGACTTGAGGTACTCAGGGCGTATTTTATCCACCCCCGGTGCCTTGCCACCGAGGAGCTTCCCAACTACCTGAGTGACTTCGGCCCAGGTGATGGATGAAGTATAATAATATAATATAGTACAATATAATTGTTTATATTGTTTATAGTTACTGGGTGCTCATAGTTCTCTACAGGTCATGTCAAATCATGTCATGTACTCCATGCTAGTCCAAGCATGGAGTAGACATAACTGGAGACATGGCTTGCCACGGGACTTCTGCACCTGGAGCTGGGGCCTTGGGGAGTGTACACCTCCTCAAACAGCCCCCACTGCATTGATATAAAATCTCATGTTTTGTTTACTTCTTTAAGCAAACTCACTCTGTACCTTTGATATATGTGTGTCTTTGCTACTTCTTGCAAGAATAAAACCTGGCCTTTCACTTTTTATAATATAATCTGTCTACGTGTCTCTCTGGATAATATTAGGATATAGAATTCTTATAACATTATCTGCGAGCAACAAAAAAACACCAGTCTCTAGCACAGCCCAGACATCAACACTGACACTAAAAAAAATTGCTTTATTGAGCAAGGCCCGCAGAGGAAAACAGGAGTGTTACCGATGTCGGGGGAGGAGTGAACATAGGTAGAGTGGAGAGAGATGCGGGCTACTTCCTGAGCTTTTTTTTTTTTTATTGAAAAGGTAAGACATCATTACGAACCATATATATTATATTGTGGTGTTTTGTTTTACTTGTAAAACCGAGACGCTTTGCAGCTAACAGGAACAACGACGTCTTGTGAAGTCTGAGAAATCTGAGTAAATTATGACTCTGACTTCAGGGTCTGCTACATTTGCTGTCTTGGCTTTTCAAAAAAAATTTTTTTTACCTTTATTTAACTAGGAAAAGTCCCACTATAAATCTCTTTTGCAGGGGAGTCCTGGCCCCCCAATGTGTGTATTGGGAGGGAGGAGGCACGGTGGGTTAAGTGTCTTGCCCAAGGACACAACGACAGTATGTATGTATGATGTTTTTGGGATGTTTCGAGCAGGGATTGAACCGCGCACCTGCTGGTCGAAGGACGGCTGCTCTACTTACTGAGCTACTGTTAGTGTATGCCAGAGCTGAATGTGGGAATAAGGAATATTTATGCAACATTATCAACACAATAAAACAACATAATAATACTCATAATAATGTTTTGTTATTATTAACAAAACACTAATGTGTCCACACAGTAAAAGTGGCAAAAAGACTACAGCTAGATCCCTCGGCTGCAGAGCAGAATTTTGGAGAATTGTCCAGAGAGACTCCCAAGCGGACGGATAAACCTCGGGCCCTTGGTCTTCTCACTGGAGTTGTGCTTGCACCTACAGCAGAACTGACACAGACACAACTCCACAGAGGACAGGTGTGTCAGTCACTCTCACAAGAACCATTATGTTTAGGTCTCATGCAGCAGTGGAAAAGTCTTTGTTATTTATCAGCTTTACACCAGAATTTCTAGGTGCACTTATCTACACTACTGTAGACACATTTGCTACATATTTGTATGCCATAGTAAAGTAATACAATTTATGTTATTACTGTCAAAATGACACCAATACTAAATCTTTCTCTTGCTTTCTGTCTCTCTCTCTCTCTCTAGGACATGACTCGGCCACATAAACCAAAGGCAGCAACAAAAAGACTGTGGATCAATGCAACATTTTTTATTATAAATATGTGCAGGAAAGAATCTTTTATTACATCTGTATAAACCATGCAATTAAAAAAAACACACCATGTGGTGGGCTGAGTTGGCAGCATTTGTTTTTTTAGATCTGATTGCATGACTCTACAGTTCAGACAGGAGCACCACGCTGGCTGAGCCCTGTTTGGTTCAGCTGGTCCTGGTGTGGCTCGTCTGTTCTCCATCACATCCAGAAAAAACCCTGGCAGATGACTTGCAACCATCTGCAGTTTTGCAACCAAAACTTCATCCTCCTCCTCCTGTGACAGCAGCTGTAACCATGCCTAAAAATGGAACAACAAGCATTGTTTAGATTACATAGGTTTATTTGGGTGTGTGATCATTTCTGTAGATATATGACAAACCTGCCTCTGTGGTCCTGCAGCAGCTGAGCCCCCCTCAGTCTGTCCTCCTCACTGACAGCTCCAGCTCCTGCTCTCCTCCTTCTTCAGTCACTGTCAGAGCTCTCCTCCACAGGAGCTTGAAACTCTCCTGAGCTGGAGTGCTAAGAATAAAACAATAATAATAATAATAATAATAATAATAAAAAAAACGCCAATTATCAAATTGAGCTAAACTTCATGTACGAGGTGTTCTGAATGACACTAACTGAAATAAACAATGATAAGTTGAAATGATAGAGCAAGGTTACATTTATGTTGTCTCAATCTAATGCAAAATAATTGAGTACTGTTATGGTTCATAGAAACAAGTAAAACTCCTGCACTCAGTCATATTCTTCTCTTTACAATACATACGTTTTATGCAGAGTTTTATTTTATTTAACCTTTATTTAACCAGGATAGTCCCACTGAGATTACAAATCTTTTTTGCAGGGGAGTCCTGGCCCCATGTGTGTTTGGGGGGGACTATTGTACATGTTTTTGGTGGTAGGGGAAACCGGAGTACCCGGAGGAAACTTAACACAGGGAGAACATGCAAACTCCACACAGAAAGGCCCTGCCCTGGATGGGAATCGAACCCAAGACCTTCTTGCTGTGAGGCAGGTGTGCTAACCACTTTGCCACTGTGCCAAAAGTTTACTGTGGAGCCTGTGTTGTACAAGGTTTAGGAGCAGTGCAGCTGTTTAGACATTAGTTAACCATATAAAAATTAAATGCTACAAGATGCAAAGACTCGACAAAATAAATAATAGTATCGCATACAGTATCCTGTCTGATATAAGTTTACTAACTTTAGCCGTCATCATGCTGAGACTGCAGGCCTCGGTGAAAGCTACGCGAGTTGTTAGTGAAGCTGCTCCGCTAGCTATTTTTGGCAAACGTTACATGCAGTCGTTAATATCTCATACAACGTTAGCTCTAACTGCTGTATTATGTTGAACGCTTTATAAAACATGCCATTGTCAAATATCAGTTGCCCTCTTCTCTCCAATGTCTCAGGGGTTCTCTTCAGTGCTGTATCAACACTCGAGAATCAAATATAGTTTACTCTCAAAGTTTGTCAAACAATTAACTTGCAGAAGTGTAACTTTTCTTACCTTCTCTGTAAATGTCAAAGTCCTGTGAACAGCTGTAGCTGGCTGTCTGTTCCTCCGTTTACCCAGTCGCGCACATACAAGCACACGCCAGCGAGAGCGAGGTGGTCACTGACTGCAGTTCTTCTAACGGCCACTACTTTCTAAAAGTTACACATAGTTCTTTTAATGCAAATGTGGATTAAATTAAGTATATTTACAACCAACAAAGGTTTATGAATGGCACAAGCGAATTAGAGAAAACTGGTCCAATGACTGGACAGAACAAAATAGCACTGAGCATGCTATTAGCTGAAAAGGGGTGATCTACAAAATGATTTCATCCAAGTAACACAGGTCTAGTTAACAGCAAAACTAAAGCCTTTAAGAAAGGACTTCAAACTCTAACAGAGGAATTGGCAGATTATTCTGGAATAGAGGACTTGATTTTGACCTCGTTTTACAAAATATTTGGAAAATTGACTGGGATTTTAGAATCTGTATTGAGATACAGTGCATGTACTTGTTGTTGCACTTCCATGTCTGATAATGTTTGTTTGTGTTGCTTTCCATGTACCGGAGCTTGTTGGTGAGAATGATGAATGTGGCCATTGCTGGGTCAACATTCCTGGACATGCACCTGCCAAACTACTAAGGTCATAGCTTTGACCTCAGATGAGACGTTGATATCTGAGGGACGTTATTGTTTGCATGTACACCAACGGGACAACAGCTCCAGGACGGATCATACTACAGTCCTAAGGGCCGTATGGTCCATTGAATTTATTATGCTGAAGAGACTTAATTTTAATCATTATAAATGTGCATAAGTCTCACTCATGTGTTTCTTTTTGTTACAGGGACAGAAATGGACAGGCAGGGACAGGCCAGAGATCTTGAGTCCAATGGGTTGACCAGGTTAACCTCTGGCATACTTTTCTACCTTATTTTGGAGTGACACTGTGTTTTGATTTATTGATTTTAAAGAATTTGACTTTGAAGAATCAGTGCATTACTCTGTGGGTTCCCATTTGATTTGAAACATATCCATTATAATTATTTGTAGTGTTTGTTTTGACATGTGTTGTAAGTTAATCATTTGAAGTGATTACATACGTTTGATGCTTGATGTTTGTGTTTTGTCACCGCCTTTGGGGCGAGGGGTGGATAGAAGAGTTTTTCCCAGCGTTAGAGTGCCACTTCTTACTTTGAGCTAGGTCGACAGCCCTGCTGATTTGCTTCTGTCATAGTTTACAATTCAATTGGTCAAATGTTACAGTTTATAGGTTAGAGTCGGCAACCCTGAAGGATTTTTGCTTCTATAGCAGTTTGGCAACACTTACACTGTCAAGCAAATATGTTGGTTTATGCTAATGGTTATCAGCATAAAGAGGGGGGAATGTTATAATAATTTTTTAATTTCATATTTGGTTATATTGTTTATAGTTACTGGGTGCTCATAGTTCTCTACAGTCATTTCAAATCTGTTTATGTCATGTCCTTCATGTTAATCCAAGCAGCAACTAGGTATGACTAGATGTAGACATAACTTGCCACGGGAGGACTTCTGCACCTGGAGCTGGGGCCTTGGGGAGGGTGTATGAAAGATATGCCTCCTACAGCTTTCACTTCAGTGATATAAAATCTAATGTTTTGTTTATTTCCTCAAGCAAACCTTACCCTGTACCACTTGTTTGTGCTTGCTTCATTCCTGCAAGAACTAAACCTGGCCATTGCTTTTTAAATTATACTCTGTCTACGTGTCTCTTTGGATAATATAAGGATAAAGAATTCTCAACAGTTCTGAAGGCTGGGGGTTCAGTGTCAGACACTACAACTACCGTCTCACACTTGTCAACCTCAGCAGGTGATATGTGGACCCAAACATAGGAACACATACACAGCATTAAACACGCATACCAGGAGCAGATCTGGAGGGTTAGGGGGAATCGAACTGACAATTTGCTTTTTGACCACCTTGCAATTGGAATGAATGACTTTAAAGATACATCCGAGCAGCGCATTTGGAAGACTAAGTCATGACATTGCAAGGAAGTACAAATATTGTTGTAAACCTGTAAACCTGTTCGTTGTTTCTGTATTTCAGAGATTGAATTATAATGTTTACATTTATATGTGCAATTAGTATTATCTTATTAATACATTATTTGAGACATTGTATTTATTAGTTTTAGTACGCAAGGGTCTCATTTTATTGCACAATGTTTGGTACTTTAGTGGCCTGCTGATGGGCTGATTTTGTGTCTAATACTAATATTCAGCTCTTTGTTTTTCCATATAGAAAATTTTAATACAAAGAATATGTTCTTCATCCGGGTGTCCTGGCTTGGTGTTGATGTATTTTAAGTGATACATGATACATATACGTTAACAAATATGTAATAAAGCATAAATAGTCTTCACTTAAAAATATATGAAGACAACAAGGTGAAGGCACAGGTGAAACACAATAGGGGCAGAGCAAGTAATCACAGTGGAGGGAAAAACACAAGGGCAGGAAGTCAATCAAGAAACACAGAGGGTTAAAGGGACTTTACAATAAAACACAGGAAAAAAGATAAAATACATGGACAGACTAACTACAACAGACCAAGAGAGTTGGACATGACAGAATCATGTCTATCTCACTGACAACCTCAGCTGGACAGAAACCTACCATATAGCTTTTTCTGAAATATTATGAGATTACGTGAGAGATTACCATACAATGCATATAATAAATAGAAAAATAGACCAATAAACTGGACAAGATAAGTTTCTTATAAACTTGCTACCTTAAATTTCTCCAGCCACACTGGTGACAGTACGTTCACACCAAAGCGTAGTTGGACGCTTGAACATTTTAAGTTTACTCGCTTAATTCGCGCGTGAAATTCACTTTTAACAACTGACGCGAATTCGCATCATGGGAGGGGCTTCTGCCAGGCTAGTTGTCATCCAGTCTTGTTGAAGAATGGTTGAGATGGATTTTGTCGAGAAAGTAAAGTGCTCTACTAACTGAAAGGACTGAAAAACAGCGGGGTCCATTGGATGTTTCAGAGGCAGACCCAGCTCCGTAAGTTTCATAAACTTCTCCAGGAGCTGCGCCTGAAAGACGGCCACTTTTAGCGGTACTTCCAACTGAGCCGGCCCCAGTTTGATGACCTGCTGTCCCACGTTGGTGCAAGGATTTCCCGTGTGGCTGTCATAGACTTTTCTGTTTGCCCTGAGGTGTCCTATGGATGTACCAAGTTTTGTATTTCTACATTGGAAAAAATTTACTTTTACTTTCCATAGGCCCAATGTATTTTGTCATTTTTTATATTTTATTTTCGGGGACTTCAAATACATACATTTTTCGCCGGCCTTGAATTTAGGGACCAATAAAAATGACTTTTCGCGCATGTTTACTGGGTCAAATTGAGGATCATTTTGGGAAAAAAAAAATTAATTAAAAAATAAATAAATAACTCAAGCAGAAACAATAGTTTAATTAAAGCCGCAAGTGGCGATAAAGACCCTCGCCTCCCTTGAGACCGCGGGTACACATGTACTCAGAGGATTGAATTTTTCAAATACATACATTTTTTGGCAGGCTTGAATTTTGTGGCTAAGAAAATGTACTTTTTGCGCAGGTTTACTGGGTCAAAAATAATTTATAAAATATAACTCAAGCAAAAACGACAAGAAAAAGCGCTGTCTATTTTACACACATGTGTTTAGCTCATTTTGCCTAAGTTTGGTGTCTGTGGAATAAAGCAGCTATTTTCTGTTGTTTTTTAAAAGAGAGGTGTATTGTAAGGCGGTTCACATCTTCAATTCAAAGTGGACACCTTCCCATGTGTGATAGGGTGTGGTCCCCATTGGCTTTTTTATTCATAAGCCCATGCTGGATGTGTGTTCCAAGTTTCATTTGCCTACGACAAACTAAGATTTTTCCGCATGGTTTGGGGCGTTGTTATGGCAACACATTTATAGATAGGGGTGGTTGTCATTGGCTTTCATGTTCGTCATAACATAAGATATGCATGTACTAAATTTCATGTCTCTATGACAAACTAAATTCTTGGGTCCCATTATAAGTTTGTACTACAAACTAAAGATAACCCTTTTATTTACATATCTTTGTGTTTAGGTCGTGAGTGTGCACAAACGCCTTTTTGGGTCCAATGAATGAATGATGAAAAAAATTAATGAATGAAAAATGGCCACCTTGTTACAGGCTTGCCACACCCACACCCAATAAAACATAAAAATAGTAATTTTTAACTTTTGTTGGCACTCGTATCTAGATAATACTCACCAAATTTGGGCCTTTTAGATGAAAACACGATGAGTTGAATCGTTTTGCGCGAAGGGTGCGATTTAGGTGGTCACGCGTTTCACCCCACATGGCAGACTTCCTGTTAAGCTTAGGGTGTGGGTGTCTTAGAATTTTCTGTTTGCCCTGAGATGTCCTATGGAAGTACCAAGTTTAATTTTTCTACGTTGGAAAAAATTTACTTTCACTTTCCATAGGCCCAATGTATTTTGACTTTTCCAGGTTTTTTTTTTTCATATTTTTTCTTCATTTCAATAGATTTTTCGCCGGGCTTGAATTTTGGGCAAAGTTTCCTGACTTTTTGTCCATGTTATCACCGGCTCGGGTCTAATAATAACGTACACGAGCAGATATAATTAACAAATATTTACCATAAGTAATCTAGTCTTAAATACTGAACATTATAAACTTTCTTCTATTTCATTCTAAATAAATCAGGCTGAAATATTGAAATGTTTGTGACAAATGTACATCATAATGACTTTGTGCACAAACACATCAAAACCTTTAGTCATTATATAAACCATAAAAAAAAAAATGGAAATATGAAACTTACACAAATACACAAAACTTAATGCACTATTACCAACTAGGAATAAAATAATCCTAAAGTGAAGGAGAGGAGAACAGAGAGAGTCTGGTTTATTTCCTGCAGTAACAGCTGCATCCTTTTAAAAACAATACGGTGGGTTCCAAATGAAGCAGAAATGTGCTGCATTCATAGATTATTGTATGTATTTGATATTTGACAAATTCTTTCATCCAAGACAGAAACCTCTGCAGAGAAGGGACCAGAGCTCATCTTCTGAACATGGAGCTGGAGCTACAGCATGTGTTCGGAGAGCTTCTGAACTGGGTCTTCTCTGGGGGTTGCCCTGTATATGTTTCATTTTTTTTTTTGTATGTTTTTTTTTTTTACTAAATTGGAATTAAAACTGTGAATCGGAATCAATAAGCGGAATCGGAATTGGTAAAATTCAAACAATACCCAACCCTGATTATCAAGGATTCAAAAGGATGAAAAAGTTCAGCTTGGGCCTATTACATGCTTACACACACAGGGGTCTGCCCCCACTCCACAGTTTTTTTTTAATAAAAAAATATTTTTATTTAATGATTCTTATTGTCCAACCTTAGATAAAGGAAAAAATGAAGCAGGGTGACTGGACTAAAGGTTATTGTAGTATGCTTATGTTTAGTTACCATAGAAGTGGTGCTTGCTGAATAGAGTTGAGAGGCTATATGGCACATTGGCAGACTCTGACTCTACTCTAAGGCAGGCTCGGGCCACACTCTTGACTTCCTCCAGCTCTGCAGAGTCCAGCACATGGCCTCCGTGCACAAGATTCACTGTAAAGACACATATATTCACTTCAGGCCTAGTTGCTTTAGTCCAGTGCAGTGCAAATGCGTGTTTATTTACCTGCCAAATACTGCAGCACCTCCAACTTGTCATGGCACAGAGGGGCAATGCAGCTATAGGCTTCGATTAAAGTCAGGAGGTCTGCCTCAGTCCTGCACAATACAACATTGAACTGTGGAGTTACAGTAATACATTTTAAATGTGTTTTCAGGTAAGCCCCCCTAGGAAGTACCCTGAAAATGCTTTTCAACATTAAATCTAAAAGGTACTTTCACACCAGAAGTGTTTGGCCAGATCAAACTGGAAAAGTCCAAATCTTCAGGTGTGAAAACTCCAGTGAACAATGGTTCAGACCAAACTGAACCAAGGTCTGGACTGTTTGTATTGTATTTATGAGTTTATTGTTGTTTAACGTTTTGTATAGCTCCTGTGAAGCTTTCCTAATTTGTGATGAGGGCTATAGTGATTTACTTTCTTATATGTGTATATAAAGTTCCATCTGTCTGTATTAATTCTACAGTACATTCATAACATCATCTCTCTTTGGAATATTCTCACGTGACGTCACAGTCCGTTCTATGATGACGTCGCTACGTTCTTGGTCGGCAAAAAGTTGTTGGCTGTGCCATAGAAAAACATTGGGCTATTTTACAATTGTCATATTTTGTGCCTCTAGCCTGTGAATCTGAATATTGTTACTTTAACCACAGAGCAGTCATGTAGTTAAACTAATGTAAATAATAGTTCCATTTTTCTCTGTCTTTTTTCTCTGAATAGGCAGATGTGCTGAAGAGCAATAATCTACACTAGTCTGTAAAGTCCCAGTCCCCCCATAAAGTGTTCCTTATTAAGCATTGAATACACTGTATTTATTTACTCATTTTGCTTGTTTGTTTTTAACGTTGGATGTAAAATGTTAGCATTAATGCAGTTGGATCTTTCAGTAAATTGTCTCAGTCTTTTTCTGGCTCATCGGCTTGATATTTATCAGCTGCCTATTTTTATTAATAATCACAGTAAGACAGTTGTGGTTAAACAGAAAAACAGACACCAGAACAAATACATGGCTAATTAAGGCTTTAAAAAGGTTGCAGCTATAAACATTATGTTAGCAGGTTAGCCCCAATGAGCCAGGTGAAGTGTAACGGAACTGTATAAAACCAAAGAAAACTGTATAAAACCAACCAATAAAAGATCAGGCCAAATCAATTTAAACAACAGATTGTTGTGTTTGTTAATAATTTTAAGTTAGCCAAAATATGTTCTGCTTTTAAAATAACTGTGGAGTTATTACTACTACCAGACAGAGAGAAATATGATGATCAAATGTGTTAAAATATGGCTGGACATGTCCCCACAAGTATCAGGCCATTTACAGTCTGTCCTGAAAACTATCAGATGATAATTTGTCATTGTTGTCCAACTCTCAATTTTGAGTGTAACGTGGACGATGCATTTGATTCTGATGTTGCAGTTTTTCATATTAGAGCAGTGAGATGCTCAGTAAAAAAGCTGTCAAAAAGTTAAATTAATGATATTAATTGACTTATTGTCCAACATTCTTATGGTTCTTTATAACAGTGTTTTTACAGGTTTTACCCAAGGTCACACTGATGTTGTTGCTTTGTGGATGTGTAGTGTGACAAGATGGCGCCTGTGTCTATGGCCTGCCGTCTGTCTCTGCGCACTTTGTTTGTATTTACGTTATTTTTGTCAATTGTTATTGCAAATGTCAACTCTCTACTGGTCTATGACCGCCAAATACTTTTAGACCTTCGACCATTGATTAAAAACTTGGTGCCATTCGAGCATGATGGCCAAAAATCTTAGATACTTAGAGAGAGTTGGTGTTCTTATCAAAAAATTGTAAAAGCTGAAAAGACCAAGCATGTTTCTAACATTATTTCTTTAAATGGTCACAATCCTCGAGTTCTTTTTAATACCATAAAAATTTTTTTTAATGTCCCACAACTCCAGTGCTTTGAGAACCCATCAAAAGTGTGTGAGGAGTTTCTTCACTTTTTTACCCACAAGGTGGAGAGCATTAGGGCCCTTATTGGTTCACCTTTGTATGACCCTGGCATTTCTGTAACCTGTTCTGCTGTTATGAACCAGTTTGAGCCTGTTAGCTTGCCTCTTTTAGAAAAGATTATTGGTCAAATGAAGTTCACTGGCTCCCCCAATGATGTGATTCCCCCTCGTCTTTTTAATGAGGTTTTTCCTACAGTGGCGCCCTGCATACTTGATATGTTTAATGTTAGTTTAATTACTGGAGTCGTACCTATGAGTTTTAAATATGCAGTTGTTCAACCCTTGTTAAAGAAACCTGGTCTAGACAGACTTGAACTCTCTAACTATCGGCCTATTTCTAAGCTCCCTCTGCTTTCCAAAATTATGGAGAAAGTTGTTTATCTGCAGCTGAGCACATTTTTGAATGACAATTGTATAACTGAAATTTTCCAGTCTGGGTTTAAGTCAGCCCACAGCATTGAGACAGCTCTGCTGAGGGTTTTCGACGACATTCTTCTGGCTTCAGACTCAGGTGATACTGTTGCTCTGCTGCTATTGGACCTTACGGCTGCGTTCGATACAGTCGACCACCAAATTTTATTGTCGCGACTGGAGAACTGTGTGAGTATTAAGGGGTTGGCCTTAGCCTGGATTATGTCCTATTTGGAAGGCAGAAGTTTTTCAGTTCAGGTCAGTGATGCTGTGTCCTCTTCGGCTCCTCTGTCGTGCGGTGTTCCTCAAGGGTCTGTCCTTGGGCCCGCTACTTTTTTCAATGTACTTGTCGCCTCTTGGGTCAATTCTTAAAAGTCACAATGTTTCGTTCCATTTTTATGCTGACGACTGCCAAATATATGTGCCGCTAAATCAGTCAAAAACCCTTTTAGAGTGTCTGAATGAAGTGAAAGCATGGATGGCTATGAATTTTTTGTATTTAAATGAGAGCAAAACTGAGTTTGTGTTATTTGCTCCTAGTGACTCAGCTGCTGTGGTTCCTGTTGACTTGGGTTGTCTAACCCGAGACATTAGCCCTGTGGTTACAAACTTGGGAGTCAAGTTGGATGGTCGGTTAAAACTTGATGCCCAGATTAGTGCAGTGGTGAAGACCAGCTTTTTCCAGCTGAGGCAAATAGTCAAAGTAACATCGGTTTTATCTCGACATGATTTTGAAATTTTTATCCATACTTTTATCACCACTCGTTTAGATTATTGTAATGCACTTTACACTGGTATTAGCAAATCACTTATGTCACGATTACAACTTGTCCAAAATGCAGCTGCTCGTCTTTTAACTGGAACTCAAAAATTTGACCATATCTTAACCATCCTCCAATCCCTCCACTGGCTCCCTGTGCACTTCGCACTGATTTTAAAATTCTTTTATTTGTTTTTAAATGTCTGCATGGCCTGGCCCCCCAGTACCTGTCTGATCTGCTTGTGCCCTACACCCCCCTTCGTTCGCTCCGGTCAGCTGGCCAGGCACTGCTGGTCGTCCCCAAGACAAAACGAAAATCCAGAGGTGACCGTGCGTTTGCCGTGGCAGCTCCGAGACTCTGGAATGAGCTGCCTTTGCACATCAGATTGATTGAGTCTCTTCCTGTTTTTAAATCCCATCTTAAGACTCATTTATTTTCTTTGGCTTTTAGCTCAGTTTGAGGGTTGACTTTTAGTTTTGTATTACTGTTGCATTTATTTTTATGTTTATCTATTGTTTTAATATTTTTTGTTGTGCTTCTGTTTATGTTATTGTTTATTTATAGACTGTGTTCAGCACTTTGGTCAACACTGTTTTTTTAAGGTGCTTTATAAATAAAGGTGGATTGGATTGGATTGGAGTGTTAGGCCTTACTTTACCCTGTAATATTATAACTAGGGCTTTTTGTATTGTGTGAATGTTATATTGAAAATCTTTTTGTTTTGGATAGAAGAAAAGCTAAGTGGGACAGAAAAATAAAAAGAAAGAAGAGTGTAAACAATAAAAAGGGTAGGTTTGTGCGAGTAAAAAAGTGTGAGAGTGTGTGTGAGTGTCTATTTTGTTCTCAGGAGAAGAACAACAATAAATGTTAATGTTAGTGTGGTTAAAAATCTTTAACCACATTTTTGTAACAATATACATACAGATTAATATAATTGTTGAAAAATAATTTCTAAACTCTATTCTCGTCAATTAACAGATGCAAAACAAGAGGAGGCAGAGAGGCTCACCATCAGTCTGGAAGTCCAGCCTAAATCAAATTGCCTCAAAGGGCTGAACAAAAAAACGAAGAGAAACAGGCAGACAACATTCCCTGACCTTAGACCCTCCATCAGGTCCGAGGAAAAACTCATAAAAACCCAGCCGGGAAAAAGAGGATCCTCAGGGAGAACCACTGAAGGAGGATCCACTCCCAGGACAGACAGGCCGTGCAGTGGATGTGTCCAGGACAGACACTGACAAATAGTCAAAATGTACAAAATGACAGTAAATCAGTTTTAAGATGGTCTTTAACTGTACCAGTCTAATAGAAAGTTCTCAACCCTGAAGATGAGTTGACAATGCTGTCCACTCTATGGCAGTTATCATTGAGTAGCCTGTATGAGTAGTGCTGTATGACAAGGGGACCTTTAAATTCCTCCTTCACTTCTCCCTCAGTGATTTGGGGATATACCCTGTTAGATTTACAACTGTGACGAGTGGGATACATCTCATATAAACCACGAGAAATGCCTTTGTCTCTTTAGGTTTCAATCAAACAGAAACAGCCTCCGACAACATCACCATCTTGTCCTGTTTAAATGCTCAGGGTATCGATGTCAAAACGTCCTTCACCCCCAGGATGAGAACATGTCCACAGAATATGATCCTGTGAGCTGCTCAGGAAGTAAATTGAATACAGCAGCTGCTCCTTAACATGCCACACACTACAGCAGTGACTAAGAAGGAGCACAGCACAGGTCCTGAATGTTCAGATGTTATACACATCCACAATAGAGCGGGAACATCAGCAGGAATGGCTCAAGCTTTGGCCAGAAGAGACTAGGATGCCTGGACAACACAATTTTTCCAGATTGAGTTCTCCACATTTTCTTTTTCAAATGCAAGTGTCCCCTCATGTTTTATCTCCTGCTTTGGGTCCATTTTTAAGCCTCTGATGGCCAGTGAACCTTCCTGCTGCCAACAGAGAAGAAGGTACTTCCACTCCCTTCCAGTGTAAGCATCCATTTAACTGGTAAAAAACAAATAATAAACATTAACTACAGTAAAAGTTAAACTAGATAGACTTTAAATGACTGATGCTCTCTCTCTTCCAAAATAACCCTCCACCTCAAGCTTTTAGTAAATCATCATACAGCCAACAAAATCTAAAGCACCCTCTCTTTGTTATCAGCTGTTTTTGCTTTCTGCTGCTGCCACCACCTCCGCAGCATTGTGCCTATCTCTGTCCTCAGCATCAGCAGCTCATCATGTCTCTTTGTCTCAGCTCCGGGGGAGATCTACCCTAAAATCTACTCTTGCCCTCCATTGCATCCCACAACATTTCTCCCTGTCAGTATATATACTATATATATATATATATATATATATATATATTCATTCATTCATTCATTCATTTTCTACCGCTTTGTCCCGTTAGAAGTCGCGGGTGACTGGAACCTATCCCAGCAGCTTTGGGCCTGGGCGGGGTACACCTGGACAGTGGCCAGTTAGTCGCAGGGCTGACATTTAGACATAGACAGTGACAAACAACCATTCACTCTCACATTCATTCACTAGGGACACTTTATAGTTGCCAATTAACCTGTACATGCATGTCTTTGGACGGTGGGAGGAAGCCGGAGTACCGGAGAACCCACGGTAACACGTGGAGGACATGCAGACTCCTCACAGAAAGACCGGAGTCGGCCGAGAATGTTTTGGGTCGGCCGGGTTTTGAACTCACGACCTTCTTGCTGTGAGGCAGGAGTGCTAACCACTCTGCCACGTGTACCCTTATATATATATATATCTACAGTATTAATTAATTATTCATTTGCATCGTGCTTTTCTTTTTAATCTCTCCAGGTTGAAATGGTTTCATGTGTGGGCTTATTGGAAATTCAAGAAAGTTATTTTGTTTGCGTAAGAATTTTCAATATATTATTTAATATTATATATAGTTCTCTGAGCAAAAAACACAAAAAACATCTTGACACAAGTGTTGACTTGATGCTATTTGCAGATCATCATAACATCATTTTGCTTTTGACATAAGCTAAAAGCAGGGCCGGCCCTGGGCATAGGCGGAATAGGCAAATGCTAAGGGCTCCGCCCACCCTTGGGGCGCCAGCGCCCACCCTTGGCGCCCAGCGCCACCGATCCACCCGTCCGACTGAGTGACGCATCAATCTCCCCCGCCCCCGCCCTGCTGAAAAAAAAAAAAACATCCGTTACCTGTGTGTGATTGTCACTGACAGATGGCCGAATTCACTGACACTGATAAGTTGTCATTATGTCAAAAGACCGAAGCCATCTGGTGCCCAGGAAGAAAAAAAGAAGAGAAGAGGAAGAAAAACGCGAAAAGACAGAGGTAGGTAATGATGATCAGTTTATCTATGTTGCATTAAGTTAGTTCAACGAGGCCTGTAACGTTCGCTAATTTGAATTAGCTTATGACATAGTGTCATGAACTGCACGGTAGAGACAGACAGTGGTGATCCAAACGCAGGCTTTAATGAAGGATGATCCAGAAAACACAACGAGCACACAGGCAGAGGGACATATAAATCTTTATTTAAAATGAGTTCTGCATAAAATGTTGCTATATAAACGTAAATCTTTATTTAAAATGATTGAGTCCTACATAAAATGTTTTTATATATATGTATTATATATATGGATTTAGCAACTTTAAAATTCAATTTAAATAAAGATTTACGTTTCTCCTCTGTTTCATGGTTATAACATCATAAAGTGTAGTTAGTAGGACATTGCTGCCATGCCAGATATACTGAAAACAAACACTTTCAAAATTAATTTTGAAAATGTAACTACTGTATGCTAGAGAAGTGCTCAATGAATAGAGTTTTGTGCATGAATACCAGATGTAATTATTCTTGCTGTTTGTGTGTTTAAGCTATAATGTGGTTTAGGTGCTGCCATATTTTTATAGTTTCACTATCATCAGCTTTTTAATAATAAAATGTAACACCCAATGGTCACATATAATCCTCCTCTTCTCTCTTCAGATGCACTTTTAAAATATCTGAACCCCGTCCCTGCAAATCCTGGGCCACCTGTTGCAGACATCTCCATCTCAGCACCGCCCAGCGATTCAGCATCAGTTTACAAATTCCAGGGGCACCAGGTGAAATCTTGCCTAGGGCAGCAAATTGGGCCCTGGCTAAAAGTATTATTATTTAATACTTGGTTGCAAATCCTTCGCAGTCAATTACAGCCAGACGCTGGGTTTCATCCCTGGTGATGCTCTGCCAGGCCTCTACTGCAACTGTCTTCAGTTAGTGCTTGTTCTTGGGGCATTTATGTATTTTAGTGTTTTGTAATGCATCGTATTGTTTTTGTTATATGTTGTCATGTAGTGCCTTGAGACTGCGCCGCAAACCCAATTGCCCCACGGGGACAATAAAGTTCTTCTCTCTCATTTTCCCTTCAGTCTTGTCTTCAGCAAGTGAAATACATGCTCAACCAGATTCAGGTCAGGTGATTGACTTGGCCATTGCATAACATTCTACTTCTTTCCCTTAAAAAACTCTTTGGTTGCTTTTGCAGTATGCTTCTGGTCATTGTCCATCTGCACTGTGAAGTGCTGTCCGATGAGTTCTGAAGCATTTGGCTAAATATGAGCAGATAATATTGCCCGAAACACTTCAGAATTCATCCTGCTGCTTTTGTCAGCAGTCACAGCATCAATAAATACAAGAGAACCAGTTCCATTGGCAGCCATACATGTCCACGCCATGACACTACCACCACATGCTTCACTGATGAGGTGGTATGCTTTGGATCATGAGCAGTTCCTTTCCTTCTCCAGACTCTTCTCTTCCCATCACTCTGGTACTAGTTAATCTTGGTCTCATTGGTCCATAGGATGTTTCAGAACTGTGAAGGCATTTTTACATTTACATTACATTTACATTTAGCTGACATTTTTATCCAAAGCGACTTACATTAAGGTTCCATTCACCAGTGTTACAGCTGGAACACCACTGGAGGCAAGGGGGGTTAAGTGTCTTGCCCAAGGACACAACGACACAATGGGAATCGAACCGCCTAACTTCTGGTTGAAGGACGACCGCTCTACCACTGAGCCACTGCTGTGTTTTTATATGTGGTTTGGCAAACTCTAATCTGGCCTTCCTGTTTTTGAGGCTCACCAATGGCTTGGTGAAGTCTTCTCTTGATTGTTGACTTTGACACTTCCTGGAGAGTGTTCTTGATCTGACCAACTGTTGTGAAGGGTGTTTTCTTAACCAGGGAAAGAATTATTCGGTCATCCACCACAGTGGTTTTCCGTGGTCTTCCGGGTCTTTTGGTGTTGCTGAGCTCACCTGTGCGTTTGTTCTTTTTAACGATGTTCCAAACAGTTGATTTGGCCACACCTAAAGTTTTTGCTAACTCTCTGATGGGGTTGTTTTTTCAGCCTAATGATGGCTTGCTTCACTGATAGTGCAGCTCTTTGGATCTCATATTAAGAGTTTACAGCAACAGTTTCCAAATGCAAATAGCACACTTGAAATGAACTCTGAACCTTTTATCTGCTTCTTGTAAATGGGATAAAGAGGGAATAACACACACCTCGCCATGGAACAGCTGAGCAGCCAAGTGTCCCATTACTTTTGGTACCTTAAAAAGTGGGAGGAACATATACAAACTGTTGTAATTCCTACACCGTTCACCTAATTTGGATGTAAATACCTTCAAATTAAAGCTAAACGTCTGCAGTTAAAGCACATCTTGTTCATTTCATTTCAAATCTATTGTGTTGGTCTATAGAGCCAAAAAGATTAGAATTGTGTTGTCCCAATATTTATGAACCTGACAGTATTTCACAAAACACCCAGCAGGTGGTGTTACAAATGCCTTTACATTAAGATTTTATTGTGAAGAATTAGACAAATTAAATAATTTTATGTTGAATGGCAGAAATCAGACACTGGACGTGTTAAATAATAACTGCTGTATCTCTGACATAAAATAAAGCTAAAGGTGAGTGTCTGACTCGAGATAATAGTAGTGTCCGACTCAGGATAATAGTAGCTACCGGCTAAAAGCTCGGGCGATAGCGCTCGTTTTACGGCCACAGTAAAAGCATTTTGCAAAGAAATAATTCAAAAAATTAATGGTTAGAAATGTAAGAAATTACACATAATTTTAAGACCAGTTGGTTGTCTGAACTCCAGAGACAAGCGATTTGATCACCCGTTAAAGACTAAAGAGTTATCAAATTTTAGCACAAAGGATACACTTACGTTACTCTCATAGCCGTGAGCTTATGACAGGATCAATAGTAGAAGAATTCCTCTATTACTATCATAGTTTTGGGAATTTATTTTTATAAATGGTAAATATTATCAAGGATAGATGGCGGCGGCAAACAACAAAGTAACGTAACTGAGAACAATCAAAGCCCTACTCCATTCTGATTACAAGTGTACAAGAGTCCCCCCGCCAGTAATCACAGCTTAATAACCCACATGCTGAGAATATTTGATACCTCCATTAAGTAACTTTTTGAGGCAGCAGATGTGTAATATTTTTTTTGTGTTTGGAATTCATCTGGAAATGATGAAAATAAATGGTAGTTATCCAAGAAGTGAAAATTAAAATATCTTGTACTATTATTAAATATTATCCTCACACCATTATAATGGAAAACAGAAACAATTATCTTAAGTTGTTCAGTCCATGAGTCATTTTATAATCACTTATACTCTGGAGCAATAAAATGAAACATATAATGGTGAATTAATTCTGCCATATACATAGTATCTTATTTTATGAATGAACTTGGGTGGTTGAGTGGCGTACTTTGGTTGGACAGTGTTTTCTCACCAGTGGTAGAATCTGCCTAAGCCTGATCGTCTGTATGTCTGTCTCTGTAATAGGACAGAATGGAAGATGGCACAGCGGAGGAGGGGCTCCATGTTGGCCTCCTCCAAATGGGACCTGGACTGAATGATGGTCATTTGCTCCAATGAGTTGTTTAACTCCTCCTTCAGATTCCAGCAAGAGTCACAAATGATAACCATAGCACACATTCGCACAGCAACTGTTGAGAAATAGTAACCAAAATTAACTATTTACATGAACACGTGCTGATGAACACAGTCCTTTAAACTGACTGTACTGCTTGATAAGTTAGAACAATCATTAACATGAGACTAAATGACAAGGTGGGCCTTATGCCAGAAACGTTTTTTTTTATAGGCTTATGTTGTTCTGTTTTCTTTTTATATTGAATTACTTTGATTTTTTAGATGCTCTGTAGCACTTTGAGATTGTCCAAATGTAAAGTGCATTACAAATAAAATTTATTATTATTATTATTATTATAAACAGACACAGGGGGCACAGGGGGCTGTTGACAGAGAGAACTGGAGACCTCCCTGGGGAGGTGTTTCAGTCGCGTACCCCTGGGGGTAGGCCTCGGGGAAGACCTAGGACATGCTGGAAGGACTGTCTCTCGGCTGGCCTTAGAAAGCCTTGATATTCTTCTGGAAGAACATGAGAAAGTGTCTGGGGAGGGGAAACACCCAGCCCCGGATAAGCCGAAGAAGATGGATGGTCTCATTGCATTTTCTGAATTTAAAAAAAAAATTTTTTAGACCTTTTTGCCATTATTGACAGCTGACAGTGGGTTGAAAACAAGAAACAGTGAGAGAGAGGAAGATGATTTTTTGATTTTTTTGTTTCTGAAGCTGAAAGTGAAAAAAACAGGGTGACATTCCAGAGACAAACCAAGTCTGCATTGCTTGGATAAGTTCAAATGGAAACATAACCTACTAACAGTACAATTTAATAAAAGTATCATAACCACAGTAGCTGTATATTGTACATCCACAGTACACATTATGAGGTCTTTTGGATTTAATGATGTAGTTAAATTTTGACGGTATCTTTAGAATTGTTTAAAGTTTGATTATACCGTATGGGCCAAAAAAAAAACATACCTGACACAACCCTATACTTTAAAAGCAGTGTTGATAAAAGTCAAATAAAACAAAGATTATAAAACATACGTGGTATGAAGCGAAGCGTGTCTTCTCGTGTTATAAACCACAACCGGAAAGATACACTAGTGAGGCCTGCTTTGTCCAGTGAGCCTGCAGAAGTTGCATAGGTTTGAGTAGAGAAACAGAAACATATATCAAAATGCAAAATGTGGAGCACCTACCTTTTGGACTTGATAGCAATCTATGTATTTGAGCCACCACTTGGTGATCCCATTGTTCAAGTAAATGACAGTTTTTAAAAACTAACCAAAGGCCATCCTTAAGTGCTTTTTCTAAAGTTGAGACAATGGTTTGTTGGTCCCGCAAACTTCCAAAATAAATTACTTTAACCTGAACCTAAAAAAGTAAAAAAAAAAACATGTTACACACTGAGTTACTTTTAAAAGCCATTTGTTTGGGACTTTTTGACAGCTTAAAGTCACCTGCATGCAGTGAGCTAGTTGTTTAATGAGTTGCAGAGGTTGAACCCCTGGTGTCTCATCTCCATAGGGACTGGGTGAGGTAACAATAACAGGACCTTTGTGCTGGAGCAGAAGTTGGAACAGGGCATGTGGGTTCCTACTGTGAGGGGCCGCTATTGTTTTTTTTACAGAAACGTCTAGATGACATGCAAACAGGCCCTCGGCTAAGTCCTGCAGGCGGTGAGGGAGCAGAGTTCTCCAGAGAAGGGCCCGCTGTAGCAGAGACAGTTGAGAGTAGGGGCCACAGGGGACCAGGCCTGTGGCTGTGGATGGGACACTGAAGTACTCCTGCCACTGCTCAGGACAGGAGCTAAGGGAAGAGAGGAGCCCACTGAAATCGGGGATCTGCTCAAGGCAGAGCAGCTCTGACTGCACATGTGCAGGGATCCAGTCCGGTAGCATGGGGCAGGGCAGGTCCACTTTAATGCTTGAATGTTTAGTGCTCTCCAGACCTCGTAGAAAAGCCTGGCTCTCAGCCTCAGAGCATAGCTTTTTGTGCTGGATTAGAGCTACACACAGCAGCAGTCGGAACACAGCATGTTGTTTCTTAAACAGACAGGGCCTGTAATGCAGCAACACCTGTGACACCATTCGGTTTGAGACCTCTTCAATAATCCCCCTTGGCACATTGGAATTCGACACCAGTTGTCTGGCTTTCCCCAACAAGGCCTCCTTCACTACAGCAGTGAATCTCTCCAAAGAGAAGTAATAAGCTGGGGATAGAGCTGCCACCTGCTGTAGAACTTGGTACAAGACAGAGGTCAGCCTGATGACAGTCCGGGGCGTAGCCAGTGCCCTCTCACACCATTGAAGAGCCTCGTCCACCTGCTCTAGCTCAGCCTGCAGTCTCCCTGTTACCTCATGAAACACATTCACATGAGACCCAAAGTCAGGGTCCTCCAACAAAGAGCCCTCATACTGCAGAATGTGGTCCATCACTGAGACCTAGGGCAAGGGAGCAACCAAAGTCAATGCAAATGCATAATCTGTAACAAACAATGTCCGAGGAATACCTCAGGAAATAAACCCAGCCAAATGCAACATTCACTCTCTTAGAGCACATTAATAAAGAAAACATCAAATCCACTCTGGTGCTGAATGAGCTTTACTTTCTGTCTTCTGTGAGCAGTTAAAATGTTTAAATACGGGCAAAGGGAAGTGGTTTTACCTATACCAATAAAATCCGATCGGCCTAAAGAGACACAGGTATGAAAATATTTCTAACATTATTATGAGAATTAAATGTAAATGTCTCCTGAATGTTACACCAGAAAAAAATCAGGAACTGCTTATTCAACACAGTTTGACAGATAATGCACTTTAATCACCTCTTGTTTGAGCAGTTTCTCCTGTAGGCTCTGCTTGTTAGTCTGCAGCTGTGAGTGCTGACTCAGCAGGTCATCACGCTCTGAATGAAACAGCTGAGTCAGCATAAGTGTCTCGATCTCCTTTGAGCTCAGCGAGAGATTAACTACATGAAGCTTGGTCAAAATGGATGGGTGGATCTCTAAAGAAAACATTCAGAGAACCATTTGGTTGTTTGCACCGTTTCAAAATGACAAAATATTTTTTTCCGAGCTTCTCTTACCACTGCTCAGCATATGAACAGGAAGATGAGTAGAGAAGACAAGAATGAATTCAGGGTGAGTTGGCAGAACAGTCTGTGCTTCTGTAAGGGCAGGTGCTGCAGGGCGTGACAACATGGAGAGAAATCGAGGACAGGGAAGCACTCGTTCCACGTGTGTTACCAGGACTCTGACACCTGTGCAGCAAAAGGCCAAGAATTTATCTCAGAAAACACTTTCATCTTGACAATAACCAGATTCTACCTGCAGCAGCTGCCTGGTCCAGTTTGTTAAGAAAGTCTTGGTCATCAGCGCAAACCTCCATCTCATACTCTTTTATGGCCTCTGCTTTCTCTCCTGTAGTGGAGACACATCAGAGTCATTTCCTAGGTCCTTTTACATTCAATATAATATTCTTTTCAGAAGCACCACAATGTATAACTGCTGCTTGACTGTGTGACAAGGTGTGACAACCTGTATCTAACAGAATCAAAAAAGTTTTCTCCCCCGTCTCTTGAGATACCCCACCTGATGTCCTAGGACATACAGTTCATGGTCATATCTCATTATAACTAGTGTCTGTTTAAAAAGGAGATTTTATTTTCAAACAGCAGCAGAAGTTACAGTTGTTGTCATTTGACGTGTGTTTTTCTCAATCTTCCTTTAGGTATTACTTGTGATTCCAGCACTAATTCCAACACTAAATAACAATAATACAAACTTTTAAAATTTAATTTGGCTTAAAAAAAAGAAAATGTATTCAAGTAAGCCATACTCAGGAGACTGTTGGCTTCTGAGCTTGTGTCTAAGCAATAGTGGGGATCTGCCAGAAGAGGGCAGTGTTGAAGACGGTCCCATGTGCAGCTCCACAGCAGCAGGCGGATCACCAGACTGGAGAGGCTCACACCCTGCACCTGCCATTCACACAAACCCAGGAGTCGGCCCAGAGACTGCTGCAGCTCAGATAGAGACAGGGGAAAACCATTGCAAGGACCACAGGGGGCGCTGTCACTTTGTGCAAAGAGGGAGCTTCTGGGGTCATCTGGCACATTGTCAATGCTGCCTGTCATACAAAGCTCTCTCCACTTGGTCATCAGTTCTGAGCGAACATCAGGGCCAAATGGGCCCAAATATGAGATGATTGCAGCAAGGATTAGGGCATCTCCAGTAAGAGCTTCACTCCTCATGGCTGTCTTCTGTAGAAAGGAGAAGAATCAACAAATTATACCGTTCACATATAAATTATACCGTTCACATATTGAAGATTTTAGAAAAAGTGGTGCAGCTGAGTTATGAGTTAGTGTTCAGTACAGCTGCCCTTGAAATTTACATTTATTCATTTAGCTGAAATGGCTTGTGTTTTCACTATGTTACAAAATAAGCTTGTTTTATGCAATTATTTATGCAATGTAGATGTAGACGGGGCAGCAGTGGCTCAGTGGTAGAGCGGTCGTCCTTCAACCGGAAGGTAGTAGGTTCGATTCCCGATCTGCCCACAGTTCATACTGTCGTTGTGTCCTTGGGCAAGACACATAACCCACCTTGCCTCCAGTGGTGTTCCAGCTGTAACACTGGGGAATGGAACCTTAATGTAAGTTGCTTTGAATGAAAGCGTCAACTAAAATGTAACACTGGTGTAAGTCGCTTTGGATAAAAGCGTCTGCTAAATGAATAAATTTAAATGTAGATGGCAAAAGAATGTATTTCACAAAGCAAGTGTCAAAAGGCACTGAATCAGTGTGGAAATATCTTTGATGATTGAAGACCTTTGCTATTTTACAAGTTTCTGTTATATACAAAAAGTTCATTACTAATTTGTTGCTCAACAGACAGCAGTTTGCTCCACCTCTTTAGAACCAGTTCCAGTGTTGTCTACTAAAAGTCGGACAAATCCTTTGTCCCCCTTCTGAACAATAGAAACACAGCTAAACTGAACTGGCCTTAATGCTTGATAGAAAGTCAGCCCTTATACTGGTACCTGAGCATCAGCCTTCCACATAGCAACATATTTTCCCAGTTTCCCTACAGTAGTGCCAGCTTCTTTTTCTACTTGTTCAGCTTCTTGGAGCTGGAACATTTGCTTTAGTAGCTCCTTTCTGACTTTCAGTAGCCGGAGGTTTAGGTTTTTAAGACTAATCCATGCCTCCTCCTTCTGTCTTCTGGCCAGCTGGAGCCGATCCTGAGCCTCTTCAGCCTGGGCCTGCAGTCGCTGATTCACCGCTAAATGCTGGTGCATACAGCAGCATTCATACACAGCCATCACCCAATGGCAAAGGGACTCGCAAGCCTTACTGGCCTCCCGCACATACTGCGGATCAAAATGGGGACTGCAAACCAGCTGGCCAAGCTGCTGCAACTGTTGTTTGGTTAGACTGTGGTGATCAAAATACTCGAGCTCCTGGAAGAGAAAAAACAGTGTGCACAACAGTAACGATAGGAACAGTATGGTACAGTCTGGGTCACTACAGCAGGGTCTGGTACAGGTTACACCTCATGTTTCCACTGCTGTGTGCGCAAAATTGAGTAAGCTACATAAAAGTGACATCATTAAATGCTACACAATTGTGTTTCTGTATGAGATATAAATCTTTTTAAATGTAAGTGCATTAACTAAATAAAATAAATAATATTGAATGTAGTCAGAGAGGCTGGTACTGCTGCATTAAAGAATACATTCCAGGCTTTTCCTTAATGGCAAGAGCTAACCTTTTTAAGTCAGATGTTTTTGCCCCCATTTTTTATGAGCTGATCTCAAAGATCTAAGACTTTTTAGACTTTTGTGCTATGTACACAAAATTACTATTTCTCTAAAATATTCACAAATCTGTCAAAATCTGTGTTAGTGAGAACTTCTCAATTGCCCAGAGAATCCATCTGCCTAACAGATGTGGTATATCAAGAATCTGATTAGAGAGCATGATTATTGCACAGGTGTCCCTTACTTCCAATCTACAACAAAAGCGTCTCACAAGCTTTGCATGTTACACGCGTCTGCTTTAAAAGCGTCAATTTACCCTAGACGTGTCAGCGTCACAGTTACTGCTCTGCTTGTGTAAATCGCCCTCTTTTTTTGCCGACTTCATCCATACTTTTGTGATATTATTGTGTCTTTAAATGACTAAGCTATATCATCTAATCCTATATTATGTTCAGGGGTATGCGCTATATGCGGCGCATAGAGGAGCCAAAGGTATAAAAATAAATAAATAAAAAAAATTACCATTTTATTTATTTATTTTTGTGGTATTTCCAAAATGTAGCTTAGCTGCTATTGTGCGTTTCTAAATAATTTCAGTATTTTCTCAATAGGCTACTATATAACATTTTAGAGGCTACAGTAGGCGCCCTCATTAGACTCCATAAATAGAATTAATGGAAAATCTCGAGTGGGCGTGACTGGCGGAGGCGCCGTGAGCCCGCTGAGCGAGCAGGTAACGTTTCGTACAGTTGTCACAGTACGCACACAGTCACTGTGTACACACACTGTCATAAGATGGATGCAGCAAATAAAGAAAAAGGGAAAAGGATTTCTGGTCTGACATTTGTAATTTTATTGCAGAAAAAATTGAGAAAAATTTGTTGAGAAGTTGTTTTGGAAGGATGCTCTTTTTGGCCTTTATGACCTCAACAGAACTAAGACTAGGCCTAATAAAACTTTCATTATTAATCTCATTATTCTCTTGGCAAAATTTACATTCATAAATGTAAGTTTGCGCATTCCAAAACATCTTTTATTGCTTTTAACATTGAGGTCAAGCAATATGTCAACACGATTAAGTATTCTCTTAATCAAAAGGCAACAAAAACTGTGAAGGTGTGTAAACAATTTGATATATTTTTGTAAGTTCGTACTTCCCCTGGCAAAATGTGATGATGTGAGTCCTTTCTTTATTTTTTGTTTATGTTAAAAAACGTGCAATGTTGGAAACTGCACAATATGTTATTTTTATAAAGGAGATGAACGCTCATGTAAACTGTGCAATTGTTAAATAAAAATAAATAAATAAAAAAAGAAAAGAAAAAGGGAAAAAGAGATGGCGTGTCAAGGTATGGGACAGTATCTAAACAAATGGATGGTTAAATTCAAGAGGTAGGATTTAAAGTGTTATGTATGTGCTTGGAGGCTTGCAATATTCATGTTCACAGACTAGCCAGCGCGTTTGCTAACACTGGGAATGTAGCAGCCAAATGGGGTTTAAATTAAGGATAACTTAATATGCAAAACCAATATAAATATAAGGCATGCTGCCTTATATTTTCCAGTTTTGTTATTTACATAATGATGTCCGGCTCACTTAAATTTTTTTTTTTTGTAAAATTGTTGCTGCATACCCCTCTAGCACTGGGTAGTTGCGCCCCTGACCGCCACCTATAGCCGAACCGAATACAGCAGCGCCGAGATCCCAAACTGAAGATTGGCATGACAGTGCACAAGCCACTTTTTTGGCCGGACAGCTTTTAGCCACTACGAAAACAGTCCGGCCAACCGGCAACTTTTTTAAAACGGCCTACCGGTGGCAGGTCACTACCAGTGTGCATCTGAAATTATCTGCTTGGACACTTATCCTAATGCATTTGCGACTTTACAGGTCAGATAAAAGTAGGCTATTGTTTATTTTCTTTAAAATACACACACATAAATAAAATAGAAAAAGAGTTTTGTAAGCTGCAAGACATGTTTGTGAACATTTGATCAAAGCTGTAAAAAAAACTGTGTTTGGTATGTTACTGTTAGCTTAGCCACAAAGCCAGAGTAAATTGAGCATCGAGTGATTTTTTGGAAAACCAATTGATTGCATAGTTATTAGTACGCTGGAGTTAGTATGCAAATAACCTCTGTTTATTTGTCATTCACGTTATTATAGTAATTTTGTTCATGTTTTAGGAAAAATAAAGAAGTGAAAAAAATGATTCTATTGTGTGATTCTATGCCACCTCCTTTTTGATGCCGTTTTAATCACAGTTTAGGTCACTTTCAGTAAGACAATATTCAAATACAATGGCTTCTTAAATTTTAGTCATGCAGTTTTATAATATAATACTTTGTATGGACTGGTATTTACACACACTGTGCTCTACATCGTTCAAACACTACTGTTGACCAGAAGAGGGCGTGTATCAATGTTGTTCTGGGGCTGTAGTCCTGCCGACAGTTGGAAGCCATCCCTTGTCAAATTTGTCTTTGACGTCCATACTGTGTATACACTATACTATGTACACTCACCTAAAGGATTATTAGGAACACCATACTAATACTGTGTTTGACCCCCTTTTGCCTTCAGAACTGCCTTAATTCTACGTGGCGTTGATTCAACAAGGTGCTGAAAGCATTCTTTAGAAAGGTTGGCCCATATTGATATGGGTACATGGTGGTCATAAAGGGATGGACATGGTCAGAAACAATGCTCAGTTAGGCCGTGGCATTTAAACGATGCCCAATTGGCACTAAGGGGCCTAAAGTGTGCCAAGAAAACATCCCCCACACCATTACACCACCACCAGCCTGCACAGTGGTCAACAAGGCATGATGAATCCATGTTATTATTCTGTTTACACTAAATTCTGACTCTACCATCTGAATGTCTCAACAGAAATCGAGACTCATCAGACCAGGCAACATTTTTCCCACTCTTCAACTGTCCAATTTTGGTGAGCTTGTGCAAATTGTAGCCTCTTTTTCCTATTTGTAGTGGAGATGAGTGATACCCGGTGGGGTCTTCTGCTGTTGTAGCCCATCTGCCTCAAGGTTGTGCGTGTTGTGGCTTTACAAATGCTTTGCTGCATACCTCGGTTGTAACGAGTGGTTATTTCAGTCAAAGTTGCTCTTCTATCAGCTTGAATCAGTCGGCCCATTCTCCTCTGACCTCTAGCATCAACAAGGCATTTTCGCCCACAGGACTGCCACATACTGGATGTTTTTCCCTTTTCACACCTTTCTTTGTAAACCCTAGAAATGGTTGTGCGTAAAAACCCCAGTGACTGAGCAGACCGGCCCGTCTGGCACCAACATGACACGCTCAAAATTGCTTAAATCACCTTTCTTTCCCATTCTGACATTCATTTTGGAGTTCAGGAGATTATCCTGACCCGGACCACACCCCTAAATGCACTGAAGCAACTGCACTGTGATTGGTTGATTAGATTCTTGTATTAATGAGAAATTGAACTGGTGTTCCTAATAATTGTTTAGGTGAGTGTATGTACTGGACAGAATAGTAATTGTATCTTAATGAAGCCAGTAGCTCAGCTGCGGCAGTAGCTCAGTGGGTAGAGTGGTCGTCTTTCAACCGGAAGGTAGGCTGGATTGGTAATCTGGCATACCGGGCAAATGCCCGGTGGGCCGACGCACTTGGGGGCCGGTCCATATAATATGAATTTTTTTATTTATTTTTTTTAATTGGCCAATGACCGGCCCATAAAGCAGGCACAGCGGCCCATTGGTTCATTTTTCATACTGACACTGGGCTGGCCCAATCATCTCTTAACAGGCTCCACCCCCTCCTCCTCTGTTTCTTGTGTCAGAGGCAGTTAGTGGCTCAGAGCCAGAAGAAATCTGTGGATTAGGATGGAGAAACAAAAGTGCAAGGGGGGTGCGGAGAAGTTGCGGGCCAAAAAAATAAAAATGCTAGAGGTTGATGCCTCAACGTGTGCAAAAATAACAGACATGTTTAGTGCTGTAGCTTCAGTATCCAAGCCTACAGTACCTGACAAAACATGGAGAGTGTAATTGAAACGGTAAGCATGTTAGCTACATGATTAACAGGGAGGGAGTGTTAATCAGGGCGGGTGCAGGAGGAAAGTGTGTGTGTGTGGGGGGGCCTGGTTGGGCCACGACGAAGATGATTTACCTAAATTAATGAATATTATAATAAGACAACTTAATCGTTGTTGCCATTATATAGTCTGTCAGATTGTCACCCACTGCACTAGCCACTCAGTCAGCTAAAGTCAAATAACACAGCATAAGCTAGGTTAGCAGAGTTAACTTATTCAATTGCAACTTTGGCTGACTATTCTAATGTTAACCCTTTAATACCCATAATGGCCGTACGGCCCTTCTCTAGAAAAACTTAAATGATGCCATTTGATTATTTTAATTATTACTCAGAATGGCTGCGTCAAAGCGCCCAGGACGAGTAACGCATGCTATTTGGGGATTAAAACCCGCCTTGCATTTTGAAAGCTGTATATTTTTGTTTAGCTGTAAATTCAGCGAAGTAGATATTTGCTCATGTTTCTAATAAATATCCAACATCATTAATATGCAATATTTACGGTGAGTGAATAATATGAATATCATCTATTTTTAGGACGTTTTGTGTGATTAATTTGGTAGTATAGGTTGGTTTTATTTTATTTTTTTAAGGGGAGTATCTCAACAATGAGAGGTAAATCTTGTTTGGTGTCATATTAAAGAGGGGTTTGTGCTCTTTAAAACAAAGTAGCCTATACTTGCAATTGTAAACTAGTTTTTCTGCTGTCTGGTTCATTGAAAAAAAAACATTTCTTTTTAGAATTAGCAGTATTCTACATCCACATTATATTGGGTTCTAAAGGGTTAACTAGCTTTTATAACATGGAGCACTTTGTCCATCTAGAAATCCTGCTCTTCAAGAATACAGGACTATATAACCAAAATGGATCCTTACTAAGTGTACTTTCAATAACTCTTCCAAATAATTGTAATCCTCTCTCTCTCTGTCCTTATGTATAGTCAAGCCAGGTTGAGTTAGCAGTGGAGGAGAGAGACAGGGAGGAACCTTTGATCACCAGGGAGTCTGTCAAGAGAGAGTGAGTACACTGGGCCACTTGCACTGGTACACTGGTCCATGGCACTTAGTTCTCAGCTTTGTAGGGGTTTTTGGAATGGAACAGTAAATATGCATATCTACAGGGACCACAAGGATGGTTTACTAGTTGGTTGTGTCTGACCGATTGTGGTGGGCCGGTCTAAGTAAAAATGCCAGGGCCTTTTTTTTGTCCCAGTCCAGCCCTGCTTGGGCAAGACACTTAACCCACCTTGCCCCCAGTGACTGTAACACTGGTAATTACATTAGAACAATGTAAGTCGCTTTGGATAAAAGCGTCAATGTAAATGTAAATGTAAATTTGCGAGTAAGTAAAGCACACACACATTTTATTTGAAAAGAAACCAAAAATAACAAAAGAAAGTTACATTTTATTCCAGGTTGTATTGGTAAAGGAAAGTGGGGTGAACTCCAGGACATCTATAGCTCCCTACCACATCCTGGGTTTTGCGGCCCGCTTTGTGCCCCACCTGTAGATTGAAGTGTGTGAGGTGTTCTTTTTCATTGCTCAAAGTGAACGCAGCCCAAGCGTTTTGACAAGGCCAGTGCATTAGGTTTACATTTTAATATCTTACACTGTTAAAAAAATAATTAGAAACTCCTTGATGGTGAATAGTTGATCAATGAACGGATCAACTAATTTTTTTAAACTTGGTGCCTACTTCCTGTGTTTTCCCAGTTTACAACGCAGATTGAAAAATAGAAGTCCAAACTATCGATAGCGTGGCGTTGCGTCAAACACTTCTGAGACGCAGTTGGTGACGCTGCAGTAATGCGACACTGCAGTAATGCGACACAACGCTTTTGGTGTAAATTGGGGGTAAGGCTCGCCACATAATAAGGCCACTCTAAAATGTGCAGTTTTATCACACAGCACAATGCCACAAATGTCGCAACTTTTGAGCGGGCGTGCAAGGCGCATGCTGATTGCAGTAATGTCCACCAGAGCTGTTGCTCGTGAATTGAATGTTCATTTCTCTACCATAGGCTGTCTCCAAAGGTGTTTCAGAGAATTTGGCAGAACATCCAACCGGCCTCACAACCCCAGACCAAGAGTAACCAACAGCAGCCCAGGACCTCCACATACAGCATCTTCACTTTCAAGATCCTCTGAGACCAGCCACCCGGACAGCTGCTGCAACAATGGGTTTGCATAATCAAAGAATTTTTGCACAAACTGTCAGGAACCCTCTCATCTGGACGCTTGTTGTCCTCATTGGGGTCTCAACCTGAATGCAGTTTGTTGTCGTAACTGACTTCAGTGGGCAAATGCTCACATTCAATGGCCTCTTGACCTTTGGAGAGGTGTTCTCTTCACGGATTAATCTCGGTTTTCACTGTACAGGACAGATGTCAGACAGCATGTATGGCATCATGTGGGTGAGCGGTGTGACGATGTTGTGGACAATGGTGGCAGTGGGGTTAATGGTATGGGCAGGCATATGTTATGGACATCAAACACAGGTGCATTTTATCGATGGCATATTGAATGCACAGAGATACCATAACGAGATCCTGACGATGGATTATCTTGGCAAAGGAGAAGAGCTCACTAACACAGATTTGAATATTTGTGAACAATATTTGAAAGGAATAGGCCTTTTGTGTACATTAGATCTCAGATCTTTGAGCTTAGCTCATGAAAAATGAGGGCTAAAACAAAAAAGTTTAAATTTTTGTTCAGTGTAATTTGAAATGCCTTTGTCAAGGGGAGATTTAGTTACGAGAAGCTGAGTGAATGAGTGCCATTCTTATTATTAATCAACAGAGGTACTGAGTGGGATGTGCATTTATATTGTTCTATCCTTTGCAAAGGATACAAACCTGAAAAAAGTTGGATTGACTTAGTAAGTGTTTGGCGCTGTCCCAGCCCAGGGGACGCTGGAACAGCAGACAGACAGCATCTAGGATCAGCACCACTGCCTCAGGAGGGTTTCTGTAGCTGCGCACCTCTTCCAGGTCACTCACACTGAGACAAGTGACCATCCTCACCCCAGACTCAAACATAGATTTTATCTGTAACAAATGTGTCAACAAACTGAACACAAACCTAATTAGGTGTAATAGTCTGATCAGAAGTGTACCTTGGGTTCTGGCTGGTGGATGGCCTGTTCCAGGTGACACAGCCTGTCCTCCTCCAGGATACATTTGTGCTGGGCATCCTGTAGCGGCTCCTCCTGCTCAGTTATAGCCCGCAGCACTGCTGTCTCCTCCTGCAGAGAAGAACAAGTATTTTAGGAATGATCTTCACTGTAGTAGCAGTTTCTTTCTCCATTCTTGTCTTTTACAAAGCAGTGTTAATCAAGTATGACAGCCCGCCAAATACACTTTTCTCCCTTTAATGTGTGAGTGTTTACTCTGAGAATGTATTCAAAAAAATACATAAGATCAATGCAAACATAATGTAAATTAAAGCCGCAAGCGGCGATAAAGGCCCTCACCTCCCTTGAGACCGCGGGGACACATGCACTCGGAGGATCGCATTTCGTGCTTTAAAGCGTAAACTTCACGGTAATGTCAAATAACCGGGCCTGTGCTACTGCTGGGGCCTGCTACACCACCTTGTAATTTAGAGTTAAAGGTCTCCACAATCCCTGGTTTTCCTGGGAGCTGTCTGAACCTTTGAAAATAATAGATTATGCTTGGGCTAAGGCGAGAAAAACAAAGTACTGGCTGGAGATTTGAGATGACTCAGGAATCGCTGCACCCCCTGTTTAAAAAGGCAAAATGTAAATATAACTTGTCTAAAAGTACAAGGTTACAAGTTCCAAAGGTTTCTGAGGAGTTTTCTAAGACTCTAGCCGTGGCTCTGGAGGGGCCTCCTCTAAAGGAAGGATCCTGGCAATTGGGAAATGGCATTTATTTCCCAAAGAAATGGCTGCCTCTTCACAGACTCATTACGACCACAGCCACAAATATATCAAAAACAAATTGATAACTTTTTGGCACACGTGTCTAGATGATACTCACCAAATTTGGAGCTGTTTAGATGAAAAGCCTTTAGCACAAGGCATGCGATTTAGGTGGTCACGCATTCCACCCAACATAGTAGATTTCCTGTTAAGTTTACGATATGGCTGTAATAAACTTTTCAGTTTGCCCTGAGGTGTCCTATGGATGTACCAAGTTTTGTATTTCTACATTGGAAAAATTTACTTTCATTTTCCATAGAACCAATGTATTTTGACTTTTGTAGGGGTCGCCACTGAGTCATTTTTCATATTTTTTTTTCTGGGACTTCAAATACATAAATTTTTGCCGGGCTTGAAGTCTGGGACCAATAAAAATGACTTTTAGTTGCACGTTTACTGGGTCAAATTGAGGTTAATTTTGCAGAAAAATTATAATAAAAAAATATATACCAAATTATAATAAAAAAATATATAACTCGAGCAAAAACGTCAAGAAAAACACCTGTCTATTTTACATACATGTGTTTAGCTCATTTTGCCCAAGTTTGGTGTCTGTGGAATGAAGCAGCTATTGTCTGTGTTCTTTTAAAAAAGAGGTGTATTTTAAGTCGGTTCACATTTTCAATTCAAAATGGCCGCCTTCCTGTGTGTGATAGGGTGTGGTCCCCATTGGCTTTTTTGTTCACAAGCCCATGGTGGATGTGTGTACCAAGTTTTATTTGCCTACAACAAACTAAAAATTTCACTTCCCATTGACTTTTTTCACATTTTTTGGGACGTTGCTATGGCAACACATTTATAGATAGGGGGTGGTTGTCATTGGCTTTTATGCTCGTCATGACATAAGAGATGTGTGTACAAAATTTTATGTCTCTATGACAAACTAAATTCTTGGGTCCATTATAAGTTTGTAGGGGCGCTGGAGAGCCATTTCTAAAGATAACCCTTTTATTTACATATTTTTTGTTCAGGTCATGAATGTGCACAAACGCCTTTTTGGGTCCAACTCGATCCGAGAAGGCGTTTGAGAGTTAAGAGACGTTTTATTTTCACAAAAATGGCCACCTCGTTACAGGCTTGCCACACCCATACCCGATAAGATATCAACAACAAAGTCACAACTTTGGTTGGCACACGTGTCTAGATGATACTCACCAAATTTGGGGCCATTTAGATTAAAACACAATGATTTGCATCTTTCTGCGCAAGGTGCGATTTTAGTGGCCGCTGCTTTCACCCCACATGGCGGACTTCCTGTTAAGTTTAGGTGTGACTGTCATTGACTTTTCTGTTTGTTCTGAGGTGTCCTATGGATATACCAAGTTTCATTTTTCTACGTTGGAAAAAGTTACTTTCACTTTCCATAGGCCCAATGTATTTTGATTTTGTAGGGTCGCCACTGAGTCATTTTTCGTATTTTTTTCGCGACTTCAAATACATAAATTTTTCGCCGAGCTTGAAGTCTGGGACCAATAAAATGACTTTTCGTGCATGTTCACTGGGTCAAATTTAGGATCATATGGGGAGAAGAAGAAAAAAATAAATAAAAATCCGAGCAAAACAATAGGCCCTCCCGTCATCACCGGCTCGGGCCTAATTAAAGCCGCAAGCGGCGATAAAGGCCCTCGCCTCCCTTGAGACCGCTGGGACACATGCACTCGAGGATTTCATTTCGTGCTTTAAAGCGTAAACTTCACGGTAATGTCAAATAACCGGGCCTGTGCTACTGCTTGGGCCTGCTACACCACCTTGTAACCTAACTTTAGAGTTAAAGGTCTCCACAATCTCTGGTTTTCCTGGGAGCTGTCTGAACCTTTGGAAATAATAGATTATGCTTGGGCTAAGGCGAAAAACAAAGTACTGGCTGGAGATTTGAGATGACTCAGGAATCGCTGCACCCCCTGTTTAAAAAGACAAATGTAAATATAACTTGTCTAAAAGTACAAGGTTACAAGTTCCAAATGATTCTGAGGAGTTTTCTAAGACTCTAGCCTTGGCTCTGAGGGGCCTCCTCTAAAGGAAGGATCCTGGCAATTGGGAAATGGCATTTATTTCCCAAAGAAATGGCTGCCTCTTCACAGACTCATTACGACCACAGCCACAAATCTATCAAAAACAAATTGATAATTTTTTTGCACACGCAGTTCAGATGATACCACCAAATTTGGAGCTGTTTAGATGAAAAGCCTTTAGACACAAGGGGTGCAATTTAGGTGGTCACGCATACACCCAACATAGTAGATTTCCTGTTGAGTTTACGATATGGCTGTAATACATTTTTCTGTTCGCCCTGAGGTGTCCTATGGATGTACCAAGTTTCATTTTTCTACGTTGGAAAAAGTTACTTTCACTTTCCATAGGCCCAATGTATTTTGACTTTTGTAGGGTCGCCACTGAGTCATTTTTGTATTTTTTTAGTGACTTCAAATACATAAATTTTTCACGAGCTTGAAGTCTGGGACCAATAAAAATGACTTTTAGTTGCACGTTTACTGGGTCAAATTGAGGATCATTTTGCAGAAAAATTATAATAAAAAAATATACCAAATTATAATAAAATAAAATATAACTCGAGCAAAAAGTCTAGAAAAACGCTTGTCTATTTTACATACATGTGTTTAGCTCATTTTGCCCAAGTTTGGTGTCTGTGGAATGAAGCAGCTATTTTCTGAGTTCTTTTAAAAAGAGGTGTATTTTAAGTCGGTTCACATTTTCAATTCAAAATGGCCGCCTTCCGTGTGTGATAGGGTGTGGTCCCCATTGGCTTTTTGTTCATAAGCCCATGGTGGATGTGTGTACCAAGTTTTATTTGCCTACAACAAACTAAAAATTTCACTTCCCATTGACTTTTTCACATTTTTGGGACGTTGCTATGGCAACACATTTATAGATAGGGGTGGTTGTCATTGGCTTTTATGCTCGTCATGACATAAGAGATGTGTGTACAAAATTTTATGTCTCTATGACAAACTAAATTCTTGGGTCCATTATAAGTTTGTAGGGGCGCTGGAGAGCCATTTCTAAAGATAACCCTTTTATTTACATATTTTTTGTTCAGGTCATGAATGTGCACAAACGCCTTTTGGGTCCAACTCGATCCGAGAAGGCGTTTGAGAGTTAAGAGACGTTTATTTTCACAAAAATGGCCACCTGGTTACAGGCTTGCCACACCCATACCCGATAAGATATCAAAAACAAAGTCACAACTTTGGTTGGCACACGTGTCTAGATGATACTCACCAAATTTGGGGCCATTTAGATTAAAACACAATGATTTGCATCTTTCTGCGCAAGTGCGATTTTAGTGGCCGCTGCGTTTCACCCACATGGCGGACTTCCTGTTAAGTTTAGGTGTGACTGTCATTGACTTTTCTGTTTGCCCTGAGGTGTCCTATGGATATACCAAGTTTCATTTTTCTACGTTTGAAAAAGTTACTTTCACTTTCCATAGGCCCAATGTATTTTGATTTTGTAGGGTCGCCACTGAGTCATTTTTCGTATTTTTTTGGCGACTTCAAATACATAAATTTTTGCCGAGCTTGAAGTCTGGGACCAATAAAATGACTTTTCGTGCATGTTCACTGGGTCAAATTTAGGATCATTGGGTCGGAAGAAAAAAAAAAAAAAAAAAAAAAATCCGAGCAAAACAATAGGCCCTCCCGGTCATCACCGGCTCGGGCCTAATTAAAGCATAGCGGCGATAAAGGCCTCGCCTCCCTTGAGACCGCGGGGACACATGCATTAGGAGGATTGCATTTCGTACTTTAAAGCGTAAACTTCACGGTAATGTCAAATAACCGGGCCTGTGCTACTGCTGGGGCCTGCTACACCACCTTGTAATTTAGAGTTAAAGGTCTCCACAATCCCTGGTTTTCCTGGGAGCTGTCTGAACCTTTGAAAATAATAGATTGTGCTTGGGCTAAGGCGAGAAAAACAAAGTACTGGCTGGAGATTTGAGATGACTCAGGAATCGCTGCACCCCCCTGTTTAAAAAGGCAAAATGTAAATATTACTTGTCTAAAAGTACAAGGTTACAAGTTCCAAAGGATTCTGAGGAGTTTTCTAAGACTCTAGTCTTGGCTCTGGAGGGGCCTCCTCCAAAGGAATGATCCTGGCAATTGGGAGATGGCATTTATTTCCCAAAGAAATGGCTGCCTCTTCACAGACTCATTACGACCACAGCCACAAATGTAACAAAAAACAAATTGATAACTTTTTTGGCACGTGTCTAGATGAAACTCACCAAATTTGGAGCTGTTTAGATGAAAAGCCTTTAGCACAAGGGGTAAGATTTAGGTGGTCACGCATTCCACCCAACATAGTAGATTTCCTGTTGAAATTACGATATGGCTGTAATAAACTTTTCTGTTTGCCCTGAGGTGTCCTATGGATGTACCAAGTTTTGTATTTCTACATTGGAAAAATTTACTTTCATTTTCCATAGGCCCAATGTATTTTGAATTTTCTAGGGGTCGCCACTGAGGCATTTTTCGTATTTTTTTTTCGGGGACTTCAAATACATAATTTTTTGCCGAGCTTCAAGTCTGGGACCCATAAAAATGACTTTTAGTTGCACGTTTACTGGGTCAAATTGAGGATCATTTTCCAGGAAAATTATACTAAAAAAAAAAAACCAAATTATTATAAAAAAAATAAAACTCGAGCAAAAACGTCAAGAAAAACACCTGTCTATTTTACATACATGTGTTTAGCTCATTTTGCCCAAGTTTGGTGTCTGTGGAATGAAGCAGCTATTTTCTGAGTTCTTTTAAAAAAGAGGTGTATTTTAAGTCGGTTCACATTTTCAATTCAAAATGGCCGCCTTCCTGTGTGTGATAGGGTGTGGTCCCCATTGGCTTTTTTGTTCACAAGCCCATGGTGGATGTGTGTACCAAGTTTTATTTGCCTACAACAAACTAAAAATTTCACTTCCCATTGACTTTTTTCACATTTTTTGGGACGTTGCTATGGCAACACATTTATAGATAGGGGGTGGTTGTCATTGGCTTTTATGCTCGTCATGACATAAGAGATGTGTGTACAAAATTTTATGTCTCTATGACAAACTAAATTCTTGGGTCCATTATAAGTTTGTAGGGGGCGCTGGAGAGCCATTTCTAAATATAACCCTTTTATTTACATATTTTTGTGTTCAGGTCATGAATGTGCACAAACGCCTTTTTGGGTCCAATTCGATCCGAGAAGGCGTTTGAGAGTTAAGAGACGTTTATTTTCACAAAAATGGCCACCTCGTTACAGGCTTGCCACACCCATACCCGATAAGATATCAAAAACAAAGTCACAACTTTGGTTGGCACACGTGTCTAGATGATACTCACCAAATTTGGGGCCATTTAGATTAAAACACAATGATTTGCATCTTTCTGCGCAAGGGGTGCGATTTTAGTGGCCGCGCGTTTCACCCCACATGGCGGACTTCCTGTTAAGTTTAGGGTGTGACTGTCATTGACTTTTCTGTTTGCCCTGAGGTGTCCTATGGATATACCAAGTTTCATTTTTCTACGTTTGAAAAAGTTACTTTCACTTTCCATAGGCCCAATGTATTTTGATTTTGTAGGGGTCGCCACTGAGTCATTTTTCGTATTTTTTTTTCGGCGACTTCAAATACATAAATTTTTTGCCGAGCTTGAAGTCTGGGACCAATAAAATGACTTTTCGTGCATGTTCACTGGGTCAAATTTAGGATCATTGGGTCGGAAGAAAAAAAAAAAAAAAAAAAAATCCGAGCAAAAACAATAGGCCCTCCCGGTCATCACCGGCTCGGGCCTAATTAAAGCCGCAAGCGGCGATAAAGGCCCTCGCCTCCCTTGAGACCGCGGGGACACATGCATTAGGAGGATTGCATTTCGTACTTTAAAGCGTAAACTTCACGGTAATGTCAAATAACCGGGCCTGTGCTACTGCTGGGGCCTGCTACACCACCTTGTAATTTAGAGTTAAAGGTCTCCACAATCCCTGGTTTTCCTGGGAGCTGTCTGAACCTTTGAAAATAATAGATTGTGCTTGGGCTAAGAGAAAAACAAAGTACTGGCTGGAGATTTGAGATGACTCAGGAATCGCTGCACCCCCCTGTTTAAAAAGGCAAAATGTAAATATTACTTGTCTAAAAGTACAAGGTTACAAGTTCCAAAGGATTCTGAGGAGTTTTCTAAGACTCTAGTCTTGGCTCTGGAGGGGCCTCCTCCAAAGGAATGATCCTGGCAATTGGGAGATGGCATTTATTTCCCAAAGAAATGGCTGCCTCTTCACAGACTCATTACGACCACAGCCACAAATGTAACAAAAAACAAATTGATAACTTTTTTGGCACACGTGTCTAGATGAAACTCACCAAATTTGGAGCTGTTTAGATGAAAAGCCTTTAGCACAAGGGGTGCGATTTAGGTGGTCACGCATTCCACCCAACATAGTAGATTTCCTGTTGAAATTACGATATGGCTGTAATAAACTTTTCTGTTTGCCCTGAGGTGTCCTATGGATGTACCAAGTTTTGTATTTCTACATTGGAAAAATTTACTTTCATTTTCCATAGGCCCAATGTATTTTGAATTTTCTAGGGGTCGCCACTGAGGCATTTTTCGTATTTTTTTTTCGGGGACTTCAAATACATAATTTTTTGCCGAGCTTCAAGTCTGGGACCCATAAAAATGACTTTTAGTTGCACGTTTACTGGGTCAAATTGAGGATCATTTTCCAGGAAAATTATACTAAAAAAAAAAAACCAAATTATTATAAAAAAAATAAAACTCGAGCAAAAACGTCAAGAAAAACACCTGTCTATTTTACATACATGTGTTTAGCTCATTTTGCCCAAGTTTGGTGTCTGTGGAATGAAGCAGCTATTTTCTGAGTTCTTTTAAAAAAGAGGTGTATTTTAAGTCGGTTCACATTTTCAATTCAAAATGGCCGCCTTCCTGTGTGTGATAGGGTGTGGTCCCCATTGGCTTTTTTGTTCACAAGCCCATGGTGGATGTGTGTACCAAGTTTTATTTGCCTACAACAAACTAAAAATTTCACTTCCCATTGACTTTTTTCACATTTTTTGGGACGTTGCTATGGCAACACATTTATAGATAGGGGGTGGTTGTCATTGGCTTTTATGCTCGTCATGACATAAGAGATGTGTGTACAAAATTTTATGTCTCTATGACAAACTAAATTCTTGGGTCCATTATAAGTTTGTAGGGGCGCTGGAGAGCCATTTCTAAATATAACCCTTTTTTACATATTTTTGTGTTCAGGTCATGAATGTGCACAAACGCCTTTTGGGTCCAATTCGATCCGAGAAGGCGTTTGAGAGTTAAGAGACGTTTTATTTTCACAAAAATGGCCACCTCGTTACAGGCTTGCCACACCCATACCCGATAAGATATCAAAAACAAAGTCACAACTTTGGTTGGCACACGTGTCTAGATGATACTCACCAAATTTGGGGCCATTTAGATTAAAACACAATGATTTGCATCTTTCTGCGCAAGGGGTGCGATTTTAGTGGTCAGCGTTTCACCCCACATGGCGGACTTCCTGTTAAGTTTAGGGTGTGACTGTCATTGACTTTTCTGTTTGCCCTGAGGTGTCCTATGGATATACCAAGTTTAATTTTTCTACGTTGGAAAAAAGTTACTTTCACTTTCCATAGGCCCAATGTATTTTGATTTTGTAGGGTCGCCACTGAGTCATTTTTCGTATTTTTTTGCGACTTCAAATACATAAATTTTTCGCCGAGCTTGAATTCTGGGACCAATAAAATGACTTTTCGTGCATGTTCACTGGGTCAAATTTAGGATCATATGGGGAGAAGAAGAAAAAAATAAATAAATAAATAAAAAATAAATAAATAAATAATCCGAGCAAAAACGATAGGCCCTCCCGGTCATCACCGGCTCGGGCCTAATTAAAAAAAAAAAAAAAAACAATAGGCCCTCCCGGTCATCACCGGCTCGGGCCTAATAATAAAAACACAATAAAAAACTTTTTTTTTTTGTTTTATTGCCATATAACCCTACAGACTTTAGCTTGTGGGACACATTTTTATATTATGTGAACAGCAAACACATAAAAATACAGCATACATAGAATGCAATGTTTAAGGACTATTTTTAGAGAAGGGTTATGCTAATATTGTTTATACCTGCTGTATCCCAGCAGCCTTTTCTCTCTGCCTGACCAAGCCCTGCAAAGCCGAGGTGGTCATCGCATTCAGGCCGGACAGGACCTCTTCAACTCTAATCAATGAATATTTGTGTTTTAAAACCATGTGATGTTGGAACTTGGAAAAGTAAGCACCACATAATGTCCTACCTGTTGGCCTGCTGCAGCCCTTGTCTGTGCATTAGATTAGAGAGGTCACAGAAGTGGGCTATGAACTCCAAATATGTTCTGGGACTAAAAGACTGGCATGTTAGCAGTCCAGTGGAGTACTGACATGCAGACTGGTGGATGTGAGCCATGGCCACTGATATGTTGCTTACTGAGCCTTCTATTTCTGTTTTCAAATTAAAAATATAAATCAATACACAAGTGAGGAGTAAATGTGTTAAACAAGCCTTCTGGTATTTGTGACTCACTTGGACTTTCATCGTAACTGGTCTTTAGACAATGAGCAGCGACATCTACCAGAGAATCATAGGACCAGGGATGATAGACCTCCACACAGGAGCTACAGCTCAGGGCCTTCGTCATCTGTGCCTGTGTTAAAGAAAAAAAAACTCCAATAAATTCTATTTGAGTTTATACTGAATAAAATGTATTTTCAAAATATGATGCCCAAGTGCATTCAGTGAGAAGTATAAAAAATTGTATATGTATTATTGTTATAATATATAATTTAATAAAATTATATTATATTTTCATCTATAGTAAATATATAATATATACATGGCCAAATGATATGAAGTGGACACAAAAATTTCAGTTAGTTTATAAATCATGATTATATCAACATAACCTTAAATCGTTCCTAATTTACATAAATCAACATGAGCACACTCCATGTGTTTATGTCTCTGCCAGAACAAACAGAGCTAAGTAAATTTTCTGTAAAGCTGTACTAATCCCTTAATTGAAGAAAAAAATAAACTGTAAAAGAGGCTGGTTCTTAGAACTGTAAGGTGCTGACCAAGCATTTGAAGTGAGCATATGTCTACATACACAGATGGCGCCGCGCATGGCTGCTTCAGTGCTTGGCTCTCCAGTGTTTGTACTGTTTTTGTTCGTTTTTCCTGTTTTTTGTTTAACAAACACGATCAGTTTCACCAGGGATGAACTGCTAAACATTCGGCAGAACACACCACAAGATCTTTTACCGGATTTAAATTATTCAGACGTTTTACTGAACGTTGTTATCGGAGGAGCGGCGGCGCTGATCAAACGCTTCAGGACGCCGCGAGGCGGGGAAGCGGCGGGGAGCGCTCGTCAGACTCAGGAAGCGATTTGAACGCCGTTGCCTAGCATCCATCTCGCAAATCTCCGCTCTCTACCCAACAAAACGGACGAACTCCTTCTGCTCTCTCGGACAAATAAGGATTTCTCACACTCTGCTGCTCTGTGTTTCACGGAAACCTGGCTGAATGATGCCATACCGGACAGCGCGTTCCATCTGCCGGACTTTCAGCTGTTCAGAGCGGATCGCGAATCAGAATCTACGGAAATCGCGTGCGGGACATGCTTTTACATCAATGAACGGTGGTGTACAGATGTAAATGTGTTAAAGAAGATGTGCTGTCCTGATCTAGAAATGCAGTTTGTCAACTGCAAGCCGTTCTATTCGCCGCGGGAGTTTCACTCGTTCATTCTGGTCAGTGTTTACATCCCTCCGCAAGCGCATGTGAGCTCAGCTTTACAGAAACTCGCTGATCAGATCACAGAGACAGAACAACAACACCCGGACTCTGTTTTAATCATTCTTGGGGACTTTAATAAAGCCAATCTTTCCCGTGAACTTCCAAAATACAGACAGCATGTTACATGTCCCACCAGAGACAGTAACATATTGGATCACTGTTACACCACAATAAAGGATGCATACCACTCTGTTCCACGAGCAGCTTTGGGACGTTCTGATCACTGTCTGGTTCATCTTATACCGTCCTACAAGCAGAAACTTAAATCTGCTAAACCCGTAGTAAAGACTGTGAAGAGATGGACCAGCGAAACAGAGCAGGATTTACAATCTTGTTTTGACATCACTGATTGGAGTGTTTTTGAAGCTGCTGCCACCGATCTGGACGAACTCACAGAGACCGTAACATCCTACATTAGTTTCTGTGAGGATGTATGCATTCCTACCAGGACTTATTTAACATTCAACAATGATAAGCCATGGTTTACAGTAAAACTCAGACATCTTCGTCAGGCCAAAGAGGATGCCTACAGAAATGGGGACAGGGTCTTGTACAATCTGGCCAGGAACACACTGAACAAAGAGATCAGAGCGGCTAAAAAGACCTATGCTAAAAAGTTGGAAGACCAGTTTACTTCCAACAACTCAACTTCAGTGTGGAGAGGTCTAAGAGCCATCACGAACTACAAGACACCATCCCCTTGCACTGAGGCTAATCAACAACTTGCCAACGACCTGAATGAGTTTTATTGTAGATTTGAAACCCCCAACACCCACTCTGACCATCTCCCTACACAACCATTAACACCTCCTGCATTTCCCCTCTCCACACCTCCTGCTTTTCAAATCTGTGAAGCTGATGTGTGCCAGGTCTTCAAGAAGAACAAAAGAAGAAAAGCACCAGGCCCAGATGGCGTGACACCAGCCTGTCTGAAAATCTGTGCTGACCAGCTGGCCCCCATCTTTTCACAGATCTTCAATAGATCCCTGGAGTTGTGTGAAGTGCCTTCCTGCTTCAAACGCTCCACCATCATCCCCATCCCAAAGAAACCCAAGATAACAGGACTTAACGACTACAGACCGGTGGCTCTAACGTCTGTCGTCATGAAGTCGTTTGAAAAACTGGTTCTGGGTTATCTGAAGGACATCACTGGACCCTTACTGGACCCCTGCAGTTTGCTTACCGAGCAAACAGGTCCGTGGATGATGCAATCAACATGGGATTGCACTTCATCCTGCAACATCTGGACAAAACAGGGACTTATGTGAGGATCCTGTTTGTGGACTTTAGTTCGGCTTTCAACACCATCATCCCAACAGCCCTTCAGACCAAACTGACCCAGCTCTCTGTTCCTAGCTCTATCTGTCAGTGGATCACCAGCTTTCTGACAGATAGGCAACAGTTAGTGAGACTGGGGAAATTCATGTCAAACAGCTGCACCACCAACACTGGTGCCCCTCAGGGATGTGTTCTCCCTCTGCTCTTCTCCCTGTACACCAACGACTGCACCTCTAAAGACCCCTCTGTCAAGCTCCTAAAGTTTGCAGATGACACTACAGTCCAGGACGGTGATGAGTCTGCTTACAGACAAGAGGTTGAGCAGCTGGCTGTCTGGTGCAGTCTTAACAACCTGGAGCTGAACACGCTCAAAACAGTGGAGATGACCGTGGACTTTAGGAGAAACCCCCCTGCACTTTCCCCACTCACCATCATAAACAGCACTGTGACCGCAGTGGAGTCATTCAGATTCCTGGGTACTACCATCTCACAGGACCTGAAGTGGGACATTCACATTGACTCCATCGTGAAAAAGGCACAGCAGAGGTTGTACTTCCTTCGCCAGCTGAGGAAGTTTAACCAGCCACAGGAGCTGCTGAAACAGTTCTACTCAGCCGTCATTGAGTCTGTACTGTGTACTTCTATAACTGTCTGGTTTGGCTCAGCAACAAAATCAGACATCAGAAGACTACAGAGAACTGTTCGGACTGCTGAAAGGATTATTGGTGCACCCTGCCCACCCTTCAAGAACTGTATATAACCAGAGTGAGGAAAAGGGCTCATAAAATCACTCTGGATCCCTCACACCCAAGTCACCCCATTTTTGAACTTTTGCCATCTGGCGCCTCAGAGCCGCAAATACCAGAACAGCAAGGCACAAAAACAGTTTCTTCCCCCAGGCAATCTACCTCACGAACAGTTAAATGTTCCCCACTTATGCTTATGCAAAAAAAGTGCAATATCCTTATATTCATTTGTTACCCCTCCATCCTAGTACATCCCTGCATCTTATTCAATCCTATTCAATTATCATTTATAGCACAATTGTTTATATTGTTTATACACTTATTTGTTGTCTGTTTATACACTTATTTGTTGTCTGTGTGTTGGTGTCTCTGTGTATTGGTAGCTTATGTCACTAAAACAAATTCCTTGTATGCGCAAGCATACTTGGCAATAAAACTCTTTCTGATTCTGATTCTGATTCTGATGTTGAGTATGCTGGAACAGGACTGGTGTGCATTTGTCACTTGAGCCATGTTTAGAGCAGTTTAAAGTACAAGGGTCTCCGAAAACAATGCTGTACCACTTTGGTTACTGTTGGAAGAGAGTGACGCTAAACCACAGTCTGGGTGACAGAGTGGACTGTCTTAGACAAAAGCAAGTATAGAAAGAAAACAATACTTTTAAAATCACTCACCTGTGTGTTTGGGTTTGGTAAGCCATACCATACCACATGACTACACACCAGGATTTATTCACTTTTATAATTTGGTATAATCTGCCGCACACTGTAATTTGAAAAGTTTGCTTTCAAATTCATATAGATCACTTCTATCTATATCAGTTCAACTTCTGTAGAGTTTTACGTAGCTGACTTTGTCCTGCAGTGGATATTTAGAGGCTATCTATTCCGACCCACCCACTCTGTACTGCTCAGTGGAAATGTAGTGTCTCACAGTTCAATGAGGTTGAGCATTTAAAGAAACTCACATGACTGGAGGTTTCACTGGTGCTGTGTGGCAGCAACAGGAATATATGTATATTCTTGTGAATGTGGCCCAAATACCTTCATCAGACGAGACAGAAGGATAAACAAAATCACACACCACACAGACATATACTGTTACTTTAAAGCAGTGCTGGGAGAGTGTGACCTTTCTTACTTGTCTAACATCCAGTGGTCCATCAGATATCTCTTTGAATGGCTGGTGGACGTGACAGTGGAAATGTGTTGTCTGAGCTCGTCTTCAGGGCTGAAGCCAGGGTAGGTCTGCTGAGACATGGTCACCAGCAGCTGCTCTCTCACAGGCAGGCTGACGTCCTCGTGTACCAGTATCATGAGCGGCACTCCCTCCACTCGAGTTTGACTCCCAGCATCTTTGAGGATTTTGTGCAATTCTTTTTCATTAGCAGAATGCACCTCCAACAGTTTGCAGCCTGTAAGATGGGCAGCACAACGAACTGTGGTTTTACGGCCTGTGCCCCTCTCTGAGCCCATCAGGGTTGCGTGAGCTGCGGGTAGAAGCAGGACTCTAAAGATGTGCACCAGCTGTCGCACTCCCTGTTTGTGCACAATGTACTTCTGAGTAAAACGCAACTGATTATTTTGATAAGCCTCTTTTTTATTCATAAAATTACACAGTTGCTCTAATAGAACACCCAGATTATGCTCCTTATAAGAAATATGTTTGAATTTGCATTGAATATCACCTGAATTTAGAAGCACTGACAACTCTGGGCCATAAACAGTTTTGGACATGTTGTCTTCAATAAACTGCAGAATGAGTTTATTCAGGAAGTTAGTTCTCAGTCCTGACTCTGGAGAACAGCTGTTTTCAGGCAGTAAGGACAGTTCTGTACACATTTGGCCTAACAGATTACATTGTGGAGTTAACATGCTGTCAAAATGAATGGTTGCGACACTGGCAATAAGCCTAACAAGTGCTGCATGTTCATCCTCTTCACACACTCTGTCATTAAAAGTATGCATGCACTCATGGAGCCACAGCTTCATTATGTTGAGAGTTGTTAGACTAGAAGAGTTGTTACTACCTGGAGAACTATCTGAACAATTACTGCCCATGTTCTGTGTGTTGGAGGTGTCACAATGCCAAAGTGTCATCCCCTGAAACACTTTCTGTAAGTCATGAATAGAAAAGAAGACATGGGGCCGCTTCACAGAGTTCTTGAAGTGCTCACATAGTGACAGATACAAACTGTGAGTAGCAGAGATGATACATGATGCCATTTCTCTAGTGTTCTGGATGAAATGCCCCAACCAGAGCTTTAGACAGGGAGAATATAGAGACAATATTACGTCTAGAGATAAGCTCGGCAGCACAAATATGGAAAAGAGACGCGTGAGTCGGGGGGATATCACAGCACAGCGGTGAGGTGCAAAGACACAGCTGGTAGCCATGTAGGTGATGGCTCGAGAACTCTGAGACTGGAAGGATTGGTCACTTAACTGAAGAATTCCTCCTTTTGAAATAGTTTGTCTCAGTGCCTCCAAAGCTTTTGATGTCACCCCAGCAACATCTGCCATAAAAAAACAAGACATTAAAAAATCCACTCTTTCCACTCCTAGTCAGTGACCAGAGTGAATATTATTGTATCAGCACTAAAGGGTAACACCTCACCACAGGGAGCCTCATGCAAATCATCCAAGAACAAAAGCATATGTGTGGGCTTTGCAGCGCTGCAGCATCTCAGCACAGTGCACAAGTCTTTGGGGCTCATCAGAGGGCTGCCTACTAGACTCACATATGGCTTGTCAAAACTTTGCAAACTCTTAATTAGGGTGGTTTTTCCTGAACCAGGCTCCCCTGCAAGCAGGACTGACTGGTTTGCCTCCAACATGATGTTTAGGAGATGTGTATATACCCCATACTAAGAACAGTGAGAGCACATGATGTACAATATTCGTATAATCAAATCTTTAAAAAACTGAGCACAAAGTCTGCCATACCTTGGGTGTGATGTGGCTTGTCAGCAGTGTGGTCTGGAGACACAAATACCTGTCTGTGGTAAAAAAGTGTTCAAACACACTTTCTCCATTAGGAACCTCAATCCTGTAGCGGCAATTCAGCAGCACCTTATGTGCGACACAGTCAAAACGAGGCCAGAAACTGAAATAAAACAATACATGTAGAGAAGAAAAGGTCAAAACAAATGCATTGGGACTAGGGGTGTTAACGGTTAACTAATTAAATAATTAATTCATTGTTATTAAGAACTTCACCAATAAAAAAAAATATTTACTCATTAGTCAATATGCTGTACAGTTCATATACTTTATCTCAAAAGTACAGCTTCTGAACCCACTGTTATGACAGAGTAGCACTGCACATAATGTACTAAGTCTGCACAGGTTTGTTTAATGCACAATTGATGGAAGATTAGCTGCCCTTAATTAGTGAGCATTTATGCATGTTGCTTTAACTGCAATGTGCGCAAGGCTAACATTAGCTGCTAACACAGGCGCCAAAGGGAAAGGGCATGAGACTAAAGAGCCTGTCTTGTTGAAAACACAGGTGAGTTCAGTTAAACTAGAGTTTAGTCTGTTCTGACTTGAGTCTATAGCAGCAGGGCGTTCCCCTCCTCTCTGCTGCTACCTCCAGCATCTATTTAAAATCAGCGCAGAGACGCAGTTTCTACAGAGATCCCAACCTGCAAAAAGTCATTTCAGGGAGGTTTTGGTTTGGGAGAAAAGATAAAAGCCCGCCCACACTGACAATTGATTGGTTGATTTGCGGAAACAGGCCAATCAGAATGCTCTATGTCTTACGCTTCGCACACACGCACACTAGCACACACCCGTGCGCGCGCTACACGATTTGAAACACTTTTGCATGCATGCTCTTGCTCGCTCGCTCTAGATTCCGGGAGATTTTAACTAATTAGCGGGCATCAGGGAGCCGCTATCAATATGCGGAAGACTTCTGCAACTTCCGGGAGACTTGGGATGTCTGGTTTCTATGTTTATTACACTAAATAGCTGACAACAAACGAGTAAGGGGAGCAACACAAAGGTTGATAAATTGTTCTGAAACGTGGCAGACATGCCTCTGTAGCAGCAACGCTAATGAAGCGTTAGTTGCAGGTGAGTTACACGTTAAGTCAAAGCAAAGACACGATTAGACATTCTAATAATTACAAAAAACATTTTGCCAATGTTGCTGTGGAGTGTCAATGTGTTCTTTTGCAAACTTCAGGCATGTCGCAATGTTCTTTTTAGTAAGCAGTGGCTTCCTTTGTGGTGTCCTGTCGTGGATACCATGCTTGTTCAGTGTTTTCCGTATTGTAGACTCATGAACAGAGATGTTAGCCAGTTCTAATAATGCCTTAAAATCCTCAAGGTTGTTTTTTTACCTCACTGATGAGTCTTCATGTTGCGGAGAACAGATCTTCAGCCAGATACTCCCACATTTTTAGGATCCTTTGATCGAGGTGATGTTTGGAACAGAGGTTTAGCATTTGACTCCTCCACACTGCTTTCCAGAGCTTTGCCCCAGTGAAGTGGACCAGGCTGCATGTTGTGACTGCTGACGGGCTGGCATTACTCAGATCTGTCACTTCTATTAGGATTTGCAACCTTGTTTGTGAGGGTACAATGTGTTCCCCTGTTGGTAGGCACAAGAATGGATCAGCAGGATTGCAAAGTGTAGTTATGAAGTCAATCCAGCCTGGCCACCCGACTGGTTCTCCATCCAGCACCAACCACTTCACTTCTGTCTGTTCACACTCCAAGGCAAAGTCTCGCAATACTTTTGTCAGCACGCCATCTTGCCTCACTGATGAGTCTTCATTGTGCTCTTGGTGTCATTTTGACTGAGCGCCCACTTCTTGGTAGAGTATCAAGCAGTCCCAAAGCGTCTCCATTTGTAGATTGTTTGCTTAACTGTAGGCTGGTAAATTTCTGAAGTTTTATGTAAAGCAACAATTTTTGATTGTAGCTCCGCTGAAAGTTCTTTTTGGCAAGGCATGGCTCACATAAAGGTGTTCTTCTTGTGCAGAGCAAACTCCAAAAGTTTGAGGGGTTTTTAATCAGTCAAAGAAGCTGTAGTCCACACCTCTAAACGTATTATCTTAACCAGACTCCGGGTGTGCTAAAACCTGACTCCAATTAGCTTTTTTGAGGTCATTAACTCAAGGGTTCACATACTTTTTCCACAAGCACTATAAGGTTTTTTGTTTGTTTTCAAAAGAAATGAAAGATCAGAATTTTTTGTGTACCGTATTTTTCGCACCATAAGACGCACCCGACCATAAGAGGCACCTGGTTTTTAGAGGAGAAAAATAGGAAAAAAAATATTCTGAACCAAATAGTGTAATAAAATATTTAATAAAGTATAACAGAATAATATTTGAATTATATTACTGGAGTGAAGGGCATGCGCACTGCTGTGTACTGTAACACCGCCTACTACATGCTATCCTCCAATAGCATACGGCGGTGACACAGGCAGAGTATGTGAGCGGTGCGGAGTTGTGTGATTTTGCCAGGTGCGAGGAGCGGATTTTTTAAATGTTGGAGCGTTGTGATTTTCTCCCGCTCCGAAACGCTCCACTATCGCTCAATTACCAATCACGAGCCAGGAGTCCCAGGACCAAACCACTGTCAGGAGACGGAGGAGGACTCAAAATGTTTCTAATCATATTTTTAATTTGTTTGCTTTGTATTGTTTTATTAGTACTTTCACAAACATTTAAATAAAGTACTGCATATCTGTTTTACACTACATGCATCTTCTGATCAGACACTGGTGTTATTAAAAAAAAAAAAAAAAAAACCCTGGAGCAGAAACGGAGTGAGACTTAAAAGGACGGGGGGGGGGCGAGGAGCTGAAAACAGTACACCCAGAGCGGAGCTTGAGCGGAGTAATTATGAAATACTTGGAGCGTGGAGCGCAAATTCTTCCCGCTCACTTCACTTCCCTCTGCCATTCTGCCAGTATCTCAGTGGACTACTGACACGGAAGGTCCCGGGGGACCCGCTGCCGCTCTGCAACTCGGAGCGGCAGTCTTATGGTGCCTGCGTCTTAAGTGCCTGCGGACCATAAGACGCAGGCACTTTTCCTCTCACTATTTGGTGAAGAAAAAGTGCGTCTTATGGTCCGAAAAACACGGTAGTTATTTTTAGACACAATGTTTGTCAATAGCCTTGAAGATCAGATCACATTTTAAGACAAATTTTTCAGAAAACCATGAAATTCCAAAAGGTTTACATAAGCTTGTAAACTACACACACACATACTACTAGCTATCTAAAGCCGGCAAAGTGAGATAATTCGCCGTATTTTACAACTACTAAGAGACTGGAAGACAATCCACCTGGCAGATGCCCATCCCATGAAGTGAATTTGTATCTGTTGTGAAGTGTATTTCACGCACAAATGAAGTGAGTAAACTCCAAATCTATGTGACTTTCCATCTGGTGTGAACCCCCTATTAGAGTTTATTCTGTGAAATCTATAAAAGCATTCACACTTAAAATTTTGTTTTTGTCTGAGGGGACACTAGATAGTTCTTTCACGGCAGCGCAACTCTGCTAGATTTCTTTTTAAGCTGTGGTTACATTCTATACCAGCGGCAAGATTTTTTTCAATCTGTCTTGTTCTGGAAAATTATTATTTTTTCTCTACTCTTGTAACAATCAGCTAGTACTGAATGGCGAGTCAATAAATAAGTGAGTCATACCTAGGATGAAGATGTCCACCAAAGCCCCAGCTGTAGGCCACCAGAAAACAGTTTCTGGCAAGGATTTCTGCTTTATTTTGGGAACAGGTCCAAGTTGCATTAGATCCAGACATATCTGCAGAAGAATTAAAATTTACGTTAGTAAAATTCATATTTTAAATCACTAGTTAATGTCGGAAACATTTATACCTCTATAGTCTGGTTCATCTCTTTGGTCAGTATTTTGGACATTTAAACACATCCCAAAGTGCTGGAGAAGGGCACTTAGTATCCGAGAAAATGACATAATTTCCTGCAATCCATAAGTAAGGCGTCTATGCGATTCTGACTCAGAATGGATTGCAGACGACAGACGACTTTGGCTGAGTGTTGCGGAGAACAGATCTTCAGCCAGATACTCCCACATTTTTATGATCTTCTGATCGAGGTGATGTTTGGAACAGAGGTTTAGCATTTGACTCCTCCACACTGCTTTCCAGAGCTTTGCCCCAGTGAAGTGGACCAGGCTGCATGTTGTGACTGCTGACGGGCTGGCATTACTCAGATCTGTCACTTCTATTAGGATTTGCAACCTTGTTTGTGAGGGTACAATGTGTTCCCCTGTTGGTAGGCACAAGAATGGATCAGCAGGATTGCAAAGTGTAGTTATGAAGTCAATCCAGCCTGGCCACCCGACTGGTTCTCCATCCAGCACCAACCACTTCACTACTGTCTGTTCACACTCCAAGGCAGAGTCTCGCAATACTTTTGTCAGCACGCCATCTTGCCAACCTCTCTTCTCACAGTCATAGCCAAACATTTCCTCATGCGACATGGCATTGGGAAACAGGACTACAGGCTCCACAAAGCTCCATGTTGTTTCAGACTTCCCTATGTCTGTCTCATGTTTTTCTGTCTTTGCGGTTAAGGTCAGAGTATTAAGTGCCCCAGCAAGAACAGAGTAACAACTTGTCTTTCCACTACCACTAGGGCCACTGAGGATCACAGCTTTACCAGATTTCATACTCTGGTAAACGGTTAGAGCACTGCTAATGATTTCTGTCTCAGACTGAAAACCACTCATTTGGAGCTCTGCAGAAATGGCACCTTTTACTTGGTTCTTTTCACTTTCCTCCAAATAATGTTCCAGTGTAGGAAGCTGGCACACAACTGGAAATGTATCTTTGAGAAGTTGGTGGAACTCTGAATCTTTGTTCTGTTCATACATAAAAGGAACAAGCACGGAAATAATTGATTTTACAAGAGCAGCCTCCTCTTTTAAAGCCCGCACAACTGAGAACGCTGCGGGGCACAGGAACTTATGACCAATATCGTTAGCGGATTCATTTTCACATTGCCTTCTACATTGTTCTAAGTATAATTCAGAAGAAGAGATAATATTTTGCAAGACAACTAGACGGCAGCTCTCGTTTTTAGTGTTTGAGCCAGGTAGACACAAGCAGTCCTCAGATAAGTTGATAAGAAACACCAGGCGTTGACTCAGGAACACAGCATCTATAAAACCAAGTGAAGTAAGCATAATCTCCGCAATGACTCTGTAATCTGGATGGGTTAAGGCAATGGGTCTGATAGCAGTTACTAGATCATCAGGAAAGTCCAACATATGTCCCTTTGATGAGACAAGAACACAGCCATAGTTTAAAGACGCAGGGACGTTTCTTTCTGCAAGAACAACATTGCACTGAGAATTCAAGTGGTAGTTCTCTGTTTTCCCAGCAACTGTCCCGCACTGCTGGTTCTTTTTTGTCATTTCTGAGAATGACTCATAAATAACCACTAAAAACTGGCTTAGAGTTGCCATGACTGCTGGAGCCAGTAAGTCTGCAGAATCCAGCAGAATCCAGGCTCCGATCTGAAGGGAACCAAGTAACATGTTCTCCACAACAACACGCCTCATTCTTGGATTGCACTCTACTTCAAAAACCATCCTCCCCAGAGCTTTTCCTAATTGGACAACAAGATTTTTCTTTGAGGTTTTACAAGGACCATGCATAAAGCCACACCTGTAGTTTGTCAGAGCAAGAAGAATTCCCAGTTTTGCGCGATCCGTGGGGGGAGTTTGTAAACTTAGACTGTCTGTTGGACCAACATACTCATAACCGTAATGTAGCCGCTGGCCCAAAACATCTACAAAACATAAGGATTCTTCACTGTCTTCAAAACCTAGACTGTACCGCATTAAACTAAGCCACTCAAAGGACGACTCCAGCTCTCCCTGTACTGTCTGGAGCTGGGAAAGCTCCTGCCAGTGATTCATTGTGAGCTGCACTAAAACACGAAGGAACAGCTTTACATAATCTGGGGCCACATAAGAGCTCTTCTCCAGCACTACTCCGTCTCTGATGAAACACCCAAGGGTAATGATTTTGGCTCTGATGTAAGCTTTTACGTTGCCTAATTTAACAGGTTGTTGAAAGGATTCTTGAATAACTCTGCACCACACAGCCTCCTCAGCCACCATCAGACACTGAAAAGGGTACTGGTTCAGCAGACTCAGCACATGAAGAAATCTCTTCTTCAGGAATGCATCTCCAACACTCTTATTTTCAGACAGCACTTGGTCAGGAGGTTTAAGATGGTCTTGTACAAGGGCACATTTTTTAAAGAGTCCTACTATCGCCAACTTTAAATGCCTCTCAAATTCCCAAAGCCAAACAGTAGCACTGAGACTTTGTTCCAACGGGGACAGGAAAGTAATGTGCTCCTGAAACCTGCCAAAAATCCCCAAAATATTTTCTTGTCTTTGGCTGATAGAGGTGGTGCCACAACTCTCCAGAGCGCCAGCAGCAAGTGGATTCTCACAGACCACCTCGACCTCTTGCACTCCTTTAAAGAGTCTACGTACAAATGGGAGCATTATAGATAGGTTTGGCTGTGAGGAGAAGATAAGTATCACCTCTCTGTCACTCAGAAACCTCAACCTTGGACACTGGCTGCGGACAGCCTCAAAGAGCTCCACCATCTGAACGGAAATGGCTTCCATTGTGGAGAGACCGGCAATTAGAGTCTGGTAAAGGTCATCACCATGGAGTTCTTCTTTTGGGCTTTTTGAGCAAACAAGGTGCAATATGTGTGGGTCACTGAAGATATGTTGCATCATTTTCTTAAAAGCTACATCCACCGGTTGGAACAGCTTCAACTATAGAAAAAAAAATATATAGATTTATATAAATGTCAGCATTTTCTACAACAAGACTGTAGGATGATAATAACTGAGCTGAGACATACCAAATCAGTTTTCTGAATACTAATGGATGTATCACTAAACACCTGGGTCAGAAAAGTCCACATTTGCTGGAATCGTTTGAAAAGATGAAGCAGATGGTCTTTGGCACAAAAAAAAAAAAAAAAAAATTAAAACATGATGGGCCTTTTAACGAATAAATGCACATAGTCATATCAATGTGATAATTTAGTGTTCCTTACCGAGCTTCCGAAGTAACTGTACCCAATCCTCCAACTCTGTCCTAAAGTCTACACTGTATGGCGACTTTAACATGTTGGATGTAATGATCAAATCATGTTCAGTCTGAGCCAAATGGACTTCCAAATCTGTATCAACAAATGCCAAGTCATTATCAGCGTGACATGTTGACAACATGAAGACAATGTGTAGACAACGTGCAGAAAACGTGAAGACAACATATAGACAACATGTAGACAACATGCAGACAACGTGTAGACACCATGTACAGTTGTGCTCATAAGTTACCCAGGCAGAATTTGTGATTTCCTTTGGCCATTAAAAAAAAAAGAATAACACAAAATCCTTTTTTCCACTTGTAGTTAGTGTTTTGGTGAAGCAATTTATTGTCAAACAACTGTGTTTACTCTTTTTAAATCATTATGATAACAGAAATTACTCAACTGATCCTGATAAATAGTTTACATACCCTGGTGATTTTGGCCTGATAACATGCACACAAACAGGTTTGAATGGCTACTAAAGGTAACCATCCTCATCTGTGATCTGTTTGCTTGTAATCAGTGTGTGTGTATAAAAGGTCAGTGAGTTTCTGGGCTACTGACAGACCCTTGCATCTTTTATCCAGTGCACTGACGTTTCTGTATTCTGAGTCATGGGAAAAGCAGAAGAATTGTCAAAATATCTGCGGGATCCCTAAAGGATCATAGTGATCAAAGTGTAAATTGTTTGGATATTTAAACATGTAAAAAGTAGAAAAAATTATTCAAAAATATGAAAATGATGAATCATAACACACATTTTGTAATAAAAACTTGAATTCCTTCATTCATATTGTGGCAGCAAATACAATTTAAATACAGAAAAAGCCTTTAAAGTGTAACTGATGTCTTCTACTTTGTTCTATTTTATGTTCCTTTTTTTCTTTTCGCGTGCAGTTGGCGCTACTTGTGCATGCTTATCGCTTTGCTTCAAAGCTTGTTACACACCAAACCCTTTCTGTCATGTCACTGGGGGTCCTGTGACTATTGGTCGGGGGAGCGAGCTTCTTGTCTTTTGATTTGAGTTCAACTAGATTCAATTGTAGATCTGAATTATTAGGTGTTTGCCGTGGTTACGAGCACCGCAGCTGTCTTTAGTTAGTTTTGGGTTGTATTCTCCTTCTTTGCTATAGCAGCTAGCTATTATGATAATTAGCAGCCCTCTAATTGTTTTTGTTTAATGTTTAGCTTTATTCTGAGCTCCTTCCTAGTGTTGTATACACTTGATTTTGTGTATGAATGAATGAATGAATCTTGCCTGGTGTAGACAGCACTCTCTTCCCTCAGCTTACGGTTCTGTTATAAGTGCAACTTATTTGATCTTGTGTTATTGCTACGTTGTCATGCTCTTAAGAAGAGTACATCAGAGTGCACACACGTGGACAAAATTGTTGGTACCCTTCGGTCAATGAAAGAAAAACTCACAAGGGTCACAGAAAAAACTTTATTCTGACAAAAGTAATAATAAATAAAAATTCTATGAATGTTAACCAATGAAAGTCAGACATTACTTTTCAACCATGCTTCAACAGAATTATTTTAAGGCTTTTGCGGCTATCGCTGCAATCAGACGATTCCTGTAACTTTTCAAATACAACTAAAACGGACGGCGCATGCTCATGCAGCAACCAGCGGCGAGGCACAGGATTAATGTTTGTTAATGTCTAATGTTTACGTTACGTTTTTGCTCATCGTTTGTTTATATTTCGAGATGGCCTGAGTAGAGGAAGAAGAAACTTAAAAGAGTAGCATGGAGTGGAATGCTCTGTTTTTGTTGTGGACGGCGTTACACCTTGTGGAGACGCACATTCGATACAGCAGAGACTTTCTCCTAAAATGGAGTAACTTTCAGGTCAATAACCCTCCCTCGGATTTAATCTTCCCTAACCTAAGCTGTTTTGCCGGCAAACCGAGAGGAAAGGGGGAATTTACAGATAAGTCACCACGCAAGACCAGGAAACGAGGTAAGCAAGGTGGCGTACTTCATAGACTGAGAAAACAATCTCTTTCCCGGTTCCCCCTGCCTTCTATCATTCTATCAAATGCCCAGTCACTTCGAAATAAAACTGATGAGCTGGACCGAGATGCGAGTGTTACTGGAAGGTCGCGAGGTGGGGGGGTTTGCCTATACGTGAATCAAAGATATTATAAAAATGTCCTAGTTATAAAAAGTTTATGCACTAAGGACGTTGAACTTCTGTCAGTGTCCCTGCGCCCCCCATACTTGCCCCGGGAGTTTCCCCAAATATTTGTGACAGTTGTGTATATTCATCCAAGAGCAAATGCGGATAAAGCCACGGAGTCGATATTGCAAGTAGTACAAAAACTACAAGGAATATCACCCGAAGCTCCTGACTTCATTCTTGGTGATTTTAACCATTGTTCGCTGAAGAAATGTCTGAGAGACTTTCATCAATATGTTACGTGCCCGACCAGACAAAAGAAGACACTGGACTTGTGTTATGGTTCTATCAAGGACGCATATAAAGCTCTGCCGCTGGACGGGGCCGACCATAACTGTGTCCAGCTCATCCCGTCATATTGCACGGCCCTAAGGAGGGGAAAAACCCTCATCAAACATGTTAAGAACTGGACTGAGGAAGCAATCCTGAGTTTACAGGGTTGTTTTGATTGCACCGACTGGGACATGTTTAAGGACTCCTGTACCAACATAAATGATCTTACAGATGTTGTTAGTTGTTATGCTTCCTATTGTGTTGATAATGTAATCCCTGATAAAATTGTACAGGTATATCCAAACAATAAGCCATGGGTAAGGAAATCACTAAAGCTGTTACTAAACAAAAAGAGGCAAGCATTCAGGGAAGGAAACTTTTTAGAATTAAATAAATTGAAAAAGGAAATAAGTGAAATGAGGAGGGCAAAGCAGGGTTACAAAGAAAAAATAGAGAAAGACCTAGGTGGTAGGAATTTACGTTCAGCCTGGGATGGCATGAGAACTGTTATCGGCACCAGGAGAGAAAACAATGTCAAGGTTGTGTTAGAGGGGTTCAGTTGTGACAGTTTGCTTGCAACAGAGCTAAACAAATTTTATTTGAGGTTTGATACCACTAATTTTAGTGATGTTATTTTAGAACAGAAATCACATTTATCTGGAAATGGTGTTGTCCCCTTTTTTGATGAACAAGCTGTGGTAAATATGTTTAAGCACTCCAGATCAGGAAAAAGCCCTGGGCCTGACAATATAAGTAGTCGCCTGCTCATCTCTTGTGCAGAGCAGTTAGGTCCAATTTTTCATTATATTTTCCAGATGCGTCCTTGAGCTCTGGAAAGGCGCTATATAAATAAAACTTATTAGACCCGAGCCGGTGATAACCGGAAGGGTCTATTATTTCTGATAGCGTCCGTTATTAGACCCGAGCCGGTGATAACCGGAAGGGTCTATTATTTTTGATAGCGTCCGTTATTATTAGGCCCGAGCCGGTGATGGCCGGGAGGGCCTATTGTTTTTGCTCGGATTTTTTTTTTTTTTTATCTTTCTTGTCGACCTATGATCCTAAATTTGACCCAGTGAACATGCACGAAAAGTCATTTTATTGGTCCCAGACTTCAAGCTCGGCGAAAAATTTATGTATTTGAAGTCGCCGAAAAAAAAATACGAAAAATGACTCAGTGGCGACCCCTACAAAATCAAAATACATTGGGCCTATGGAAAGTGAAAGTAACTTTTTTCCAACGTAGAAAAATGAAACTTGGTATATCCATAGGACACCTCAGGCAAACAGAAAAGTCAATGACAGTCACACCCTAAACTTAACAGGAAGTCCGCCATGTGGGGTGAAAGGCGCGGCCACTAAATTCGCACCCCTTGCGCAGAAAGATGCAAATCATCGTGTTTTAATCTAAATGGCCCCAAATTTGGTGAGTATCATCTAGACACATGTGCCAACCAAAGTTGTGACTTTGTTGTTGATATCTTATCGGGTATGGGTGTGGCAAGCCTGTAACGAGGTGGCCATTTTGTGAAAATAAAGCGTCTCTTAACTCTCAAATGGCTTCTCGGATCGAGTTGGACCCAAAAAGGCGTTTGTGCACATTCATGACCTGAACACAAAGATATGTAAATAAAAGGGTTATCTTTAGAAATGGCTCTCCAGCGCCCCCTACAAACTTATAATGGACCCAAGAATTTAGTTTGTCATAGAGACATAAAATTTTGTACACACATCTCTTATGTCATGAGCATAAAAGCCAATGACAACCACCCCTATATATAAATGTGTTGCCATAGCAACGTCCCAAAAAATGTGAAAAAAGTCAATGGGAAGTGAAATTTTTAGTTTGGTGTAGGCAAATAAAACTTGGTACACACATCCACAATGGGCTTATGAACAAAAAAGCCAATTGGGACCACACCCTATCACACACAGGAAGGCGGCCATTTTGAATTGAAAATGTGAACCGACTTAAAATACACCTCTTTTTTAAAAGTACACAGAAAAAAGCTGCTTCATTTCACAGACACCAAACTTGGGCAAAATGAGCTAAACACATGTATGTAAAAGAGACAAGTGTTTTTCTAGACTTTTTGCTCGAGTTATATTTTTTTATTATAATTCGGTATATATTTTTTATTATAATTTTTCTGCAAAATGATTCTCAATTTGACCCAGTAAACCAACAACTAAAAGTCATTTTTATTGGTCCCAGACTTCAAGCTCGGCGAAAAATATATGTATTTGAAGTCCCCGAAAAAAAAAAAATGAAAAATGACTCAGTGGCGACCCCTAGAAAAGTCAAAATACATTGGGCCTATGGAAAGTGAAAGTAACTTTTTCCAACGTAGAAAAATGAAACTTAGTACATCAATAGGACACCTCAGGGCAAACAGAAAAGTCTATGACAGCCACACCTAAAGTCAACAGGAAGTCCGCCATGTGGGGTGAAACGCGGCCACCTAAATCGCACTCCTCGCGGAAAATGATTCAACTCATCGTGTTTTTATCTAAATGGCCCCAAATTTGGTGAGTATCATCTAGACACATATGTCAACCAAAGCTATCACTTTGTTGTAGATATCTTATCGGGGATGGGTGTGGCAAGCCTGTAACGGTGGCCATTTTTGTGAAAATAAAATGTCTCTTAACTCTCAAACGCCTTCTCGGATCGCGTTGGACCCAAAAGGCGTTTGTGCACATTCATGACCTGAACACAAAAATATGTAAATAAAAGGGTTATCTTTAGAAATGGCTCTCCAGCGCCCCCTACAAACTTATAATGGGACCCAAGAATTTAGTTTGTCATAGAGACTTCAAATTTGGTACACACATCTCTTATGTCATGACGAACATAAAAGCCAATGACAACCACCCTCTATCTATAAATGTGTTGCCATAGCAACGCCCCAAATATGTGGACAAAGTCAATGGGAAGTGAAAATTTTAGTTTGTCGTAAGCAAATGAAACTTGGTACACATATCCAGTATGGGCTTATGAACAAAAAAGCCATTTGTGACCACACCCTATCATACACGGGAAGGCGGCCATTTTGAATTGAATGTGAGAATCTTCTTAGAATACACCTCTCTTTTAAAAAAACAGTACTTTGTTTTTCTCGCCTTAGCCCAAGCATAATCTATTATTTTCAAAAGTACAGACAGCTCCCAGGAAAACCAGGGATTGTGGAGGCCTTTAACTCTAAATTACAAGGTGGTGTAGCAGGCCCCAGCAGTAGCACAGGCCCGAGGTGACGAAGCAGGATCCAGCCAGAAGAAGATTCAAGCAGTAGCACAGGCCTGGTTATTTGACATTACTGTGAAGTTTACGCTTTAAAGCACAAAATGCAATCCTCTGAGTGCATGTGTCCCCGCGGTCTCAAGGGAGGCGAGGGTCTTTATCGCCGCTATGCTTTAATTATTAGGCCCGAGCCGGTGATGACCGGGAGGGCCTATTGTTTTGCTCGGATTTTTTTTTTTTTTTTTTTATTTTCTTCCGACCCAATGATCCTAAATTTGACCCAGTGAACATGCACGAAAAGTCATTTTATTGTTCCCAGACTTCAAGCTCGGCGAAAAATTTATGTATTTGAAGTCGCCGAAAAAAATACGAAAAATGACTCAGTGGCGACCCCTACAAAATCAAAATACATTGGGCCTATGGAAAGTGAAAGTAACTTTTTCCAACGTAGAAAAATGAAACTTGGTATATCCATAGGACACCTCAGGCAAACAGAAAAGTCAATGACAGTCACACCCTAAACTTAACAGGAAGTCCGCCATGTGGGGTGAAAGCAGCGCCACTAAAATCGCACTTGCGCAGAAAGATGCAAATCATTGTGTTTTAATCTAAATGGCCCCAAATTTGGTGAGTATCATCTAGACACGTGTGCCAACCAAAGTTGTGACTTTGTTGTTGATATCTTATCGGGTATGGGTGTGGCAAGCCTGTAACGAGGTGGCCATTTTTGTGAAAATAAACGTCTCTTAACTCTCAAACGCCTTCTCGGATCGAGTTGGACCCAAAAAGGCGTTTGTGCACATTCATGACCTGAACAAAAAATATGTAAATAAAGGGTTATCTTTAGAAATGGCTCTCCAGCGCCCCTACAAACTTATAATGGACCCAAGAATTTAGTTTGTCATAGAGACATAAAATTTTGTACACACATCTCTTATGTCATGGAGCATAAAAGCCAATGACAACCACCCCTATCTATAAATGTGTTGCCATAGCAACGTCCCAAAAAATGTGAAAAAAGTCAATGGGAAGTGAAATTTTTAGTTTGTTGTAGGCAAATGAAACTTGGTACACACATCCACCATGGGCTTATGAACAAAAAGCCAATGGGGACCACACCCTATCATACACAGGAAGGCGGCCATTTTGAATTGAAAATGTGAACCGACTTAAAATACACCTCTTTTAAAAGTACACAGAAAAAAGCTGCTTCATTCCACAGACACCAAACTTGGGCAAAATGAGCTAAACACATGTATGTAAAAGAGACAAGTGTTTTTCTAGACTTTTTGCTCGAGTTATATTTTTTTATTATAATTCGTTATATATTTTTTATTATAATTTTTCTGCAAAATGATCCTCAATTTAACCCAGTAAACGAACAACTAAAAGTCATTTTTATTGGTCCCAGACTTCAAGCCCGGCAAAAATGTATGTATTTGAAGTCCCCGAAAAAAAAAATACGAAAAATGACTCAGTGGCGGCCCCTAGAAAAGTCAAAAGACATTGGGCCTATAGAAAGTGAAAGTAACTTTTTTCCAACGTAGAAAAATGAAACTTGGTATATCCATAGGACACCTCAGGGCAAACAGAAAAGTCAATGACAGTCACACCTAAACTTAACAGGAAGTCCGCCATGTGGGGTGAAAGCGCGGCCACTAAAATCGCACCCCTTGCGCAGAAAGATGCAAATCATTGTGTTTTAATCTAAATGGCCCCAAATTTGGTGAGTATCATCTAGACACGTGTGCCAACCAAAGTTGTGACTTTGTTGTTGATATCTTATCGGGTATGGGTGTGGCAAGCCTGTAACGGGGTGGCCATTTTTGTGAAAATAAAATGTCTCTTAACTCTGAAACGCCTTCTCGGATCGAGTTTGGACCCAAAAGGCGTTTGTGCACATTCATGACCTGAACACAAAGATATGTAAATAAAGGGTTATCTTTAGAAATGGCTCTCCAGCGCCCCTACAAACTTATAATGGGACCCAAGAATTTAGTTTGTCATAGAGACATAAAATTTGGTACACACATCTCTTATGTCATGACGAGCATAAAGCCAATGACAACCACCCCTATCTATAAATGTGTTGCCATAACGTCCCAAATGTTGGAAAAAGTCAATGGGAAGTGAAAATTTTAGTTTGTCGTAGGCAAATGAAACTTAGTACACACATCAGTATGGGCTTATGAACAAAAAGCCAATGGGGACCACACCCTATCACACACGGGAAGAGGCCAATTTGAATTGAAAATGTGAACCGACTTAAAATACACCTTTTTTTTAAAAGTACACAGACAATAGCTGCTTCATTCTACAGACACCAAACTTGGGCAAAATGAGCTAAACACGTGTATGTAAAATAGACAAGCGTTTTTCTAGACGTTTTTGCTCGAGTTATATTTTTTTTTATTATAATTCGGTATATATTTTTTTATCATATTTTTTCTGCAAAATGATCCTTATTTTAACCCAGTAAACGTACAACTAAAAGTCATTTTTATTGGTCCCAGATTTCAAGCCCAGCGAAAAATGTATGTATTTGAAGTCCCCGAAAAAAAAATACGAAAAATGACTCAGTGGCGACCCCTAGAAAAGTCAAAATACATTGGGCCTATGGAAAATGAAAGTAACTTTTTTCCAACGTAGAAAAATGAAACTTGGTACATCCATAGGACACCTCAGGGCAAACTAAAAAGTTTATTACAGCCATATCGTAAACTCAACAGGAAATCTACTATGTTGGGTGGAATGCGTGACCACCTAAATTGCACCCCTTGTGCTAAAGGCTTTTCATCTAAACAGCTCCAAATTTGGTGAGTATCATCTAGACACGTGTGCCAAAAATATTTATCAATTTGTTTTTTGATACATTTGTGGCTGTGGTCGTAATGAGTCTGTGAAGAGGCAGCCATTTCTTTGGGAAATAAATGCCATTTCCCAATTGCCAGAATTATTTCCAAAGGTTCAGACAGCTCCCAGGAAAACCAGAGATTGTGGAGACCTTTAACTCTAAATTACAAGGTGGTGTAGCAGGCCCCAGCAGTAGCACAGGCCCGGTTATTTGACATTACCGTGAAGTTTACGCTTTAAAGCACAAAATGCAATCCTCCGAGTGCATGTGTCCTCTGTCTCAAGGGAGGCGAGGCCTTTATCGCCGCTATGCTTTAATTAGGCCCGAGCCGGTGATGGCCGGGAGGGCCTATTGTTTTTGCTCGGATTTTTTTTTTTTTTTTTTTTTTTTTTTTTATTTTTCTTCCGACCCAATGATCCTAAATTTGACCCAGTGAACATGCAAAAAGTCATTTTATTGGTCCCATACTTCAAGCTCGGCGAAAAATTTATGTATTTGAAGTCAAAAACAAAATACGAAAAATGACTCAGTGGCGACCCTACAAAATCAAAATACATTGGGCCTATGGAAAGTGAAAGTAACTTTTTCCAACGTAGAAAAATGAAACTTGTATCCATAGGACACCTCAGGGCAAACAGAAAAGTCAATGACAGTCACACCCTAAACTTAACAGGAAGTCCGCCATGTGGTGAAACGCTGCGCCACTAAAATCGCACTTTGCGCAGAAAGATGCAAATCATTGTGTTTTAATCTAAATGGCCCCAAATTTGGTGAGTATCATCTAGACACGTGCCAACCAAAGTTGTGACTTTGTTGTTGATATCTTATCGGGTATGGGTGTGGCAAGCCTGTAACGAGGTGGCCATTTTTGTGAAAATAAAACGCCTCTTAACTCTCAAACGCCTTCTCGGATCGAGTTGACCTCAAAAGGCGCTTTGTGCACATTCATGACCTGAACACAAAAATATGTAAATAAAAGGGTTATCTTTAGAAATGGCTCTCCAGCGCCCCTACAAACTTATAATGGACCCAAGAATTTAGTTTGTCATAGAGACATAAAATTTGGTACACACATCTCTTATGTCATGACGAGCATAAAAGCCAATGACAACCACCCCCTATCTATAAATGTGTTGCCATAGCAACGCCCCAAAAATGTGAAAAAGTCAATGGGAAGTGAAATTTTAGTTTGTTGTAGGTAACAAAACTTGGTACACACACACATCCACCATGGGCTTATGGAACAAAAGCCAATGGGGACTACACCCTATCACACATACAGGAAGGTGAAGCATTTTGAACTGAAAATGTGAACCTTAAAATACACCTCTTTTTAAAAGTACACAGAAAAAGCTGCTTCATTCCACAGACACCAAACTTGGGCAAAATGAGCTAAACACATGTATGTAAAAGAGACAAGTGTTTTTCTAGACTTTTTGCTCGAGTTATATTTTTTTATTATAATTCGGTATATATTTTTTTATTATAATTTTTCTGCAAAATGATCCTCAATTTAACCCAGTAAACGAACAACTAAAAGTCATTTTTATTGGTCCCAGACTTCAAGCCAAAAAATTTATGTATTTGAAGTCGCCGAAAAAAATATGAAAATGACTCAGTGGCGACCCCTACAAAAGTCAAAAGACATTGGGCCTATGGAAAGTGAAAGTAACTTTTTTCCAATGTAGAAAAATGAAACTTGGTACATCCATAGGACATCTCAGGGCAAACAGAAAAGTCAATGACAGCAACACCGTAAACTTAACTGGAAGTCCGCCATGTGCAGTGAAACGCGCGGCCACTAAAATCGCGACCCTTGCGAAAAAAGATGCAAATCATTGTGTTTTAATCTAAATGGCCCCAAATTTGGTAAGTATCATCTAGACACGTGTGCCAACCAAAGTTGTGACTTTGTTTATGATATCTTATCGGGTATGGGTGTGGCAAGCCTGTAACGAGGTGGCCATTTTTGTGAAAATTAAATGTCTCTTCACTCTCAAACGCCTTCTTGGATCGAGTTGAACCCAAAAAGGCGTTTGTGCACATTCATGACCTGAACACAAAGATATGTAAATAAAAGGGTTATCTTTAGAAATGGCCCTCCAGCGCCCCCTGCAAACTTATAATGGGACCCAAGAATTTAGTTTGTCATAGAGACATGAAATTTGGTACACACATCTCTTATGTCATGACGAGCATAAAAGCCAATGACAACCACCCCCTATCTATAAATGTGTTGCCATAGCAACGTCCCAAATATTTGGAAAAAGTCAATGGGAAGTGAAAATTTTAGTTTGTCGTAGGCAAAGGAAACTTGGTACACACATCCAGCATGGGCTTATGAACAAAAAAGCCAATGGGGACCACACCCTATCACACACGGAAAGGCGGCCATGTTGAATTGAAAATGTGAACCGACTTAAAATACACCTCTTTTAAAAGAACACAGAAAATAGCTGCTTCATTCCACAGACACCAAACTTGGGCAAAATGAGCTAAACACATGTATGTAAAAGAGACAAGCGTTTTTCTAGACTTTTTTGCTCGAGTTATATTTTTTTTTATTATAATTTGGTATATATTTTTTTATTATAATTTTTCTGCAAAATGATCCTCAATTTGACCCAGTAAACGTGCAACTAAAAGTAATTTTTATTGGTCCCAGACTTCAAGCCCGGCGAAAAATTTATGTATTTGAAGTCGCCAAAAAAAAAATACGAGAAATGACTCAGTGGCGACCCCTACAAAATCAAAATACATTGGGCCTATGGAAAGTGAAAGTAACTTTTTTCCAACGTAGAAAAATGAAACTTTTGTACATCCATAGGACACCTCAGGGCAAACAGAAAAGTCAATGACAGTCACACCCTAAACTTAACAGGAAGTCCGCCATGTGGGGTGAAACGCGCGGCCACTAAAATCGCACCCCTTGCACAGAAAGATGCAAATCATTGTGTTTTAATCTAAATGGCCCCAAATTTGGTGAGTATCATCTAGACACGTGTGCCAACCAAAGTTGTGACTTTGTTTTAGATATCTTATTGGGTATGGGTGTGGCAAGCCTGTAACGAGGTGGCCATTTTTGTGAAAATAAAACGTCTCTTAACCTTCAAACGCCTTCTCGGATCGAGTTGGACCCAAAAAGGCGTTTGTGCACACTCATGACCTGAACAAAAAAATATGTAAATAAAGTCGCCGAAATTTTTTTACCAAAAATGACTCAGTGGCGACCCCTAGAAAAGTATTATATATAATGTCAATTTATATATAATGTCTTTGGCACCTATTTAGAAATGTTTAAAAGAATTGCATTCAGTGATATCTATGCACAATGAATAATATTTGATGTGAAGTGCTTTTTAATAAAGATAAAAAAAAAAAGAAACAGTTTGTCTTAAGAAAACCTTTTTATTGAGCATATTGAATGCCTTGTAAAATGTTAGATATCAAAATAAATGAAACGTGTAACAGTCATATACAGAAAAAAAAAACATGGCTGTCTTTTAATAAGACTAATTAGTGAAATAGAGGTGTTGAAGCTCCTGACGACGTCACACAATGCCAGCAGTTTAAAAGAAATGGTCCAAAGTGCATGGTCATGTGTTAATAAATGTATTCATTAACAAATCTAAGAATGCATTTTTTAAATTGAGAGTTTATTAGCTATAATCAAAAGTTTTTGAAAAGCGTGACAGTCAAGACAAGGCATTTATTTTTGTATAGCCTAATATCACAACAACAGTCGCCTCAAAGGGCTTAACAGACTGCACTAGACAACATCCCTGTCCTTAGACCCTCCATCAGGGTAAGGAAAAACTCCAAAAACCCAGCCGGGAAAAAGAGAAACCTCAGGAGAACCACAGAAGGAGGGATCCACTCCCAGGACGGACAGGCCGTGCAGGAATGTGTCCGGGACAGTTGATAAATACATAGAAATACACAAACATTTTCATATATAAAAACATTCATATTGGCAGTGTCCAGTGTCCACTCTGAGTGTGCAATAGTGGATGGGGCCGCAGCCAACATCAAGGTAGATGACAGATGGGTGGGGGCCCTCACACTGGAGCACAGGCGCGGGGGCACATCACCCAGCAGGTAAGAGGTTTGTATCCACCCTAGGAGAAGGGAGAAAAGAGGAAAAAAAAAAAAACTGTAATAGGTAGATGTGATAATATGAGCGGATTTAGTGTGTACCTACAGCTACAACCACTGTAAACGTGTACCTACAGCTACAACCAGTGTAAACGTGTATCTACAGCTACAACCAGTGTAAACGTGTACCTACAGCTACAACCACTGTAAACGTGTACCTACAGCTACAACCAGTGTAAACGTGTACCTACAGCTACAACCAGTGTAAACGTGTACCTACAGCTACAACCAGTGTGAGCGTGTACCTACAGCTACAACCAGTGTAAACGTGTACCTACAGCTACAACCAGTGTAAGCGTATACCTATGATCAATCAGTCTCCATACGTTTGGTGAAATAAGTATGTTTTGAGTTTGCTTTTGAAAACTTCAAACAGTCAAAATCAATACATCAACACAAAACACAAGGTGACCATAAAACTGTGTAATATAAATATACATCAAAACCTATCTATCTCTATATCAAATGTGTATATCAAAAAGATTAATGAACTGTACAATACAGTACATTATATACTGAGTATATGAAAAAATTTATACACAATGTCACCACTTGTCACTTGTGATGATGTCACAAAATGCCGTTGGTTCAATAAATCTGTGGCCAGTCATCATGGCTTTAAATAATATTAGTTTTCTAGTGTTTTCAGTTGAAAAGAACATGCAATCCCTTCATGGTCGCTGAAATATGTTGGTACTGCTACTGTTTCTATTTCTAGTTGTGTAGTTTTGACATACAAATGATCAATTATTGTTCCTTTTTCTGTTGTGGGAGATGTGACATACTGCATGAAGCCATTGTGGGTCATCAATGTACACACACTTAGAAGATTTAAGGATGTCATCATTAAAATCTCCCATAACAATGATGGTTTCATTTTGTAAATGTAGCCAGTCTATTAGGTTCTGTAAATTCTCTTTGAACAAAGACATGGGATATGAGGGTGGACGATAAATTACGGCTAAAATGATCTTATGTACAAGTGAATTGTAAACTAAACATTCCAACGGGAAATCAGGCACAGAGATGTGATAGGTGGTATTATCTTTACAGTAAATGCCAACTCCTCCATGTTGTTGGCTTTGCAGTGTAATCAGAGCTGGATGTTTGCTCTGTATATATGAAAGGCTACGAGGGCTACTGTGAAACGTATATCCTTTAATTTTCACTGAATGAATTGCTGAATCCACAGTTAACCATGTCTCTGTAACTGCTATGCAGTCAGGAAGTAAATGCTGCGTATGTGAAGCTAAATCTAACACATGTCTTGGTAATCCCTGAACATTCATTAAAAAGATTGACAAAACCTCTGTAGGTTTCCTGATTTGTGGCTCATTTTGAAGCAGGAAGGGAGGCATGGCTTGCATTGCATTTAAGACACTGTCATTACAGTATATGGCCTTTTGGGAAAAGTCTTGAATAATTAGTCCTTCCAAACTTCTTACACGACTCAAGGCCACATAGGCTTGGCCAGCTGAAAACACTTTCTTTAGGGACACCACAGCTTTATCCACAGTTAACCCCTGAACTTTGTGAACTGTACAGGCCCATGCTAGTGAGAGGGAAATTGACGGCGTTTTTCCACCTTTACTACTAGCCCTTTCCTCTTCTGGATGTATTGGAGTTGAATGACTTAAATTTGGTGAAGGAGGTGGACATTTCTTCCGTCTCTGTGCGCCAACGTTATTGTCATCAAATCGTATATACACAGCTACAGGAAGACCATACGTAGATTCTTTAATATGTGTAACAGTGCCACATACCCCATTGACAAGACCATCTGCTACGTCTATGTTTTTGCAAAGCATGACTCTAGCGTTAACACCTAACAACAACTGTTCAGGCAAAGATGTGAGGTTTGCTTTGTTATGATGACCAACCTTTTCTTCCAATTGACCAGTTTTCTTATTGTACTCATAATCTTCTGCATTAATCTCTGTATAGTCGGGCACGTGGCTTTGAGTTGAGAAAAGTTGTGCTGAAAGACCTGTGAATTTGTTGGGAAAATGTGTATCTGTGATGAGCTTTCACCAGTGTCACATTTTTTTAACAGGTTTATATCACTTTGAAGCATAGGTGTCCCCGCAGATCGTATCCTTAACCGATTCAGTAATTGGGCAAAACGGTCATCTTTTGTCTGACAACTGTTTTTAACTCGGCAATTTTGAATAAGTTGCCCCACAAGTTAACTCCAACTTCTTCTAAGTACAGTGCTTTACCTTTAACAGGAGGTAACTGAAAAAAGTCACCAACAGCAATAATGCTAACATTTCCAAATGGGGCGAAATCACCAGTTTGTTTTATTTGCCGGAGTCTACCATGAATGTATGCTAATAACTTGTGTGAAACCATAGAAATTTCATCTATTATAATTATTTGGAGGTTGCAGAATTTAATACGTACTGTATTCAGTTTTCCTCACCCAGTGGGGTATAGGGTAAGGACACATTGATTCCTATGCTAAATGCACTATGAATTGTGGATGCTTGTACATTATATGCTGCCATACCTGTGGGTGCTGTTAATAAGACACTAATATTATCTGGATGGCGACGCATTGGAGCTAACAATCTATTTGCTTCATACTGTATTGCTCTAATTAGGTGACTCTTTCCAGTGCCTGCCCCACCAGTGATAAAAACATGTAATGGATCTGGCTTTTACCATTGACTTTGTCTAAACACCATTGGCGTACTTTGTAAAAGATAGACATCTGTAATTCGTTCAAAGATCTAATTAAATCAAGACCATCCCTGCGACACATTATGTTCTGTTGATTTTCCAAATGACAAATATCTCTGTCTGTAATTGCTAAATCTGGAATATTAGGTAAGTCCTCTTCCTCGTCCTGGGGTCTGTTTTTGTGTTCTTCCTTGCATTCTAAACGTTCAAGTTCTTGAGCTGGACATAATAAGGCAAAAGCACTCTCCAGAATGTCATGACAGTTATTGTTGGCCATAATCTCTTCCAAGTTAGCTTTTTCTTTGTCAAATTTTGATCGGTTAGAATTGACAATTGACATAACGGAATGAAGAGTTCCATCAGAAAACTTCACCTTGCCCTTTTCATAAAACTGTTGAAATGACCGAATGCCAGCAGGTTTAAGGTCATCATCAAGCGATATGGTAAAAACAACTGAAGTAAGCTTTTATAATGCAACTCTGGATTTTTGTTTCAGAAAAGTTTGCATATCGCACCACAGCTGGTTTGGTTCTTGTTCTTTTTGTGATGAAGCCTAATGAGTTTTGGAGTTTTATTGTGTTTTGCTTCTTTCGTTTTTACTTAAAATGCGATATTCTGAACCAAATGTGGCTATACACATGTCATTAAATATGCTCTGGTTTGGTCTGTTTTTGTACCTATCAACTATACTTGTCATCCAAATGTCATCAGTGGTTGCTGTTTTTGACTTCACTAATAGGTTTACTTAGTTTGAAAATATTGTCACCTGTGGGAATGAATACAACTTTTCTAGAGCATTCTTTCAGGTGCATATTTGTTAATCTATATACAGCTTCTTGTGCTGAGGCGTCACGGTTATGTAGGTACACTTGGCCTAGTTTTTCATAGCTTCCTTAGCATGTACATTTCCATGTTTTGTTGCCTCTTTGTGAGCATTATTCAGCAGTAAGCCCACCTCCGCTCTTGCTTGTTTATGTATTTGCAGATGTATACTATGCACTGATACATGTCCACAATAAACTGAATGTCCATATTTGCATTCCAACACTTTAACAAGAATTTGTTGTATGGATTGATCCAAACTGCATTAATGTCCCTTTTAAAACAATTTCTGTCCTTCCTCCTAGCTGTTTGTATGCCTTTTCATAAGTTTCTTGATTAATGCCAACACTTGCAAACAAACTGTGGACACTGGTATGGGGATTGTTCTCATCTATAAGTGCTTTTTTTATGTCTGTCATAATGGCAGTAGCACGCTCTGGTGTCATGTAGTTTTGTTGATCCTGTAGACATATGCACTTCACATTCGTTTATTAGGGCGTCATTTGCATTCAAGCCTTTGTTGTCAACATGGCATTTGGGGCATTTTGGTTTTGGCTGGACTTTCTTAATAAATGTTCGAACAGACACAGAGGCGAGGAAAATTGAAACGACAAACTGTTTGTTTTTTTGCATGTTTTGAATGGCGCTTTGAATGTTGTTGTACAGAACTAACAATATCCAGTAACTCCTTATCATTTGTGGGTAATTCACATGTAATGTATTTGTCAATAAACATAACTACATCTTCATCTGGGCTTTTATCTATTGTAGGAGCATCTTCAATCCAAAACAAACAGTGAATATGGGGAACCACGCTGTTGAAATTCTACGATAGAAATAGTCTGTAATCTTGCCAATTGGTTGTAATGGAGACATCAGAACTTCCCTTAAAAATACATGCCAGCGGAAATCAAACATGCGAGCTGCAGCCACGGGATTATTACGCAGCAAGTCACATCTGTGTGCATAATCCAAACTCTCAGCAGTTTCTGTCCTGCCTGCCTGTTTCAAAATTGTACCTAAAAGATTGGACCATCTTAAATCTGCGCTACTATAACTTTGAAACCAGTCTGCTTTACCATTAACTCTTAAACAAGCCATCAAATCTTTTGTGCTGCTTGCCAAAATGCTGGGGTTCCTCTAATTGGCTGCAAAAATCGATATCCGTCATCCACATGCACCATGTCCTTCAAGGTTTCAACATTATCACCTACATTTTTTTGTAGTGTACCACCTGTTTGCCCTTTACGTAAAGCTATTGATACTTTGGAAACAACCTGCTCCACTTCTGACATGTATTGAGCAAAAAAAATGAACTCAATATTATTAGCAAACCTACCATCAGCATTTAAGATTCTGTTATTAAAATAACGAGACAATGTCAAGCGCTGCTTCCTAAGCGTATGGAAAGTATTGCATCCTTTCGGAAACAGAACTGGGAAAGACTTTGCTTCATTGTCTTTCTCAGACAGCATCTTTACTGGATTATTTCCTTCTGCGGGGGCTAAATTCAATATGTCTTCAAAATACTGATCTAATGTTTCTTGCCCAATATCTACTGGCATCAAACATGTGTCTTGAAAAATGCAGTGCTGCTGCTGATCATGCAAAAGGTCTTCTTCAACCTCTTCAGACACTTCACCCTTTTTAGCATTATCTTCCTCTAACTGCATCTCCTGCTCCTTAGAAAACTCATTTATCCATTCTTCATTAAAGTCAATGTCTTTGTAATATGGATTATTTTCCTTTAAATATGCAAGTGCTTCTCGTATGTGCTTTGTGTCTACAAACTGGTATTCATAGTGCCCTTTATAAGTGAGTTTACGCTTTAGTTTAATACGTACTAGTGAACCATCCATGTTAGAATGTGGCAGCAAATTAGTTGTCTGAACAACATTAGCAGGGACGCATGTTACAGGCCCATGAACACCATTCTGCCCACCTTTAGGCAACGCCAACATCTTCATGAAAGGAATATTACGAGCAATCAGGTGCTGTTCTAAGCTATTCAAACGAGCCAAGACATTTGGAATTGGATCCAATTCTAAGTCATTACCTGTCCATTCAGATGGGACCTGGCCTCGTTTAATTTTATAATGGCAGGTAAAACAAATCCATAGCTGACCTCTTGCTGCTTTTAACAGACACGGCATACTACATTGTGTGTTACAAATATGAAGATATTTTTCAGAAATGCATTTTTCAGCTGCTAATGCCGTTTGTGGCGGGATTTTATATTTGTCTTTTATACAAGCTAAAACTTGTTTTTTAAACAGCAAGCGATTACACACTGAACAAATAAATTCTGGACCCTCTTTTATTGTATTAAGGAAGCGCTCCATAATAAAAGAAAACTGCTCTGCCTGTTTTTTTAATAGTTGCCTCTTCATTTTGTTTTTTGCTAGAACAGTAGCCCTATATTTACTGTCTGTCTTGTATTTATTTTTCTCAAAGGCATTAAGTTTCTTTTTATAGTCCAGATTTGTCTTGTATTTATTTTTCTCAAATTCATTTAGTTTCTCTTTATAGTCCAGATTTGTCTTGTATTTATTTTTCTCAAATTCATTAAGTTTCTCTTTATAGTCCAGATTTGTCTTGTATTTATTTTTCTCAAAGGCATTAAGTTTCTCTTTATAGTCCAGATTTGTCTTGTATTTGTTTTTCTGAAAGGCATTTAGTTTATCTTTATAGTCCAGATTTGTTTTGTATTTATTTTTCTCAAATTCATTTAGTTTATCTTTATAGTCCAGATTTGTCTTGTATTTATTTTTCTCAAATTCATTTAGTTTCTCTTTATAGTCCAGATTTGTCTTGTATTTATTTTTCTGAAAGGCCTTTAGTTTCTCTTTATAGTCCAGATTTGTCTTGTATTTATTTTTCTGAAAGGCATTAAGTTTCACTTTATAGTCCAGATTTGTCTTGTATTTATTTTTCTCACAATTTTTTACTTTTTCCCTATGCGCCATGTTTGTTCTGTATTTATCTTTATTTGAGGCTTTAAGTCTTTGTCTGTACAATAAGTCATTCCTATATTTACTCCTACAGAGTTCCCTTTTTTTTTGTCTAAATAGCATTTCCTCCTTATATTTTTTAATACCCATAATTTTACATTTCTGTCTAAATAACAGCTCTTTTTGGTATTTTTCTTTGTTTTGCTCTGATCTTTTACACTTAATGTATTTGGATTTAACAGTGCTTTTTTCTTGAGGTTCTTGAGCTTTTTGTGCACTTGTTTTAGATCGTTGGAATATAGGAATCTGAATAACCTTGGCCCTGGTTTTGTATGCTTGTGCTTCAGTCATTTGGCAATAGCCATAACACTCGTTTTCTTGGACTTTTTTAACACAAAGGACATTCTCATAATGGCTTCCAAAACGATTTTCGATGTAAATTCCTTGATTACACAAAGGTGTCTTTGTGCATTCATATTTAAGCCACCTATTTAGATGAAATGTATATATATCTACTCTAAATAATCTGCAGCAGCGTGGATTTCCATTTCTGTGGCCCATGTGTTTACATATCTCATTTTGTACTTGTTGATATACTCTGCGGTTAGGTTTTGGTCTTCAACTCGTAAGTAGCTTTTATATTTTATAGGATTTTTTTCCAACTCTTTAACAACACCTAATCTTATTTTTCTATGATGTTTTTGTGTGCCACTCACAGCTTGAGAAATGGCACGGAAGAAACAGTTGCCATCACCGACAATGCTTTCATTGTGGCATGGCACTCCTGCATCACCAGTGTCTACTGATTCTGGAACATTGTATCTTTCAAAAGCCACATTAATCTGCGTACATATAGCTTTGCAAACATTGTCATTCAGAGGAATAAACTGATATGGCCGTCTTTCCTCACTAACAATTGTAAGTTCGGAAGAATCATATAGTTTGACTCGTTGTACTTTGTGGTTACCCTTGGCAATTATACAATCTGTGTTTAATACACCAACGGCTCTGGCACGTTTCTGACCACTTCGCTTCTGTACAGATTCCTGTGACTCCAACAACACACATGGATTGTCACCATCACTCCGTGCAGGACTTTCCTCTACAATCACACAGTCATTTTCACATGACTGTGCCGATGCACACTCAATGTCACTCTCAGTTAAAGACATGTCTTGGTAGACAGGACTTTCCTCTACAATCACACAGTCATTTTCACATGACTGTGCCGATGCACACTCAATATCACTCTCAGTTAAAGACATGTCTTGGTACACAGGACTTTCCTCTACAACAATACAGTCATTGTCACATGGTCTATCATCAACCTTCAGTTTTATCTGCACTGGCACAGCAGACGATGCGCATTTTACACTCACTGACACTCTGTTTAGTTCAAATGTCTTATTTGAGGGACCAAACCCTGCTGCCAACTTGTGAAGGTGCCTGTAAACCTCACCAAGGCTATTAAAGTAGAGCACAACACTTGTTCCATTAGCGTCTAACATTCCTGAAGCACTGCGTGCATGAGAATCCACAATAGCGAACAAACCTCTTTCAGAAATAATGGCACATGTCTTTTTAAACATAGTGAATAGACACATGCCGTCTCCGTCTAGATTATCCTCAAGTGCACTCATCAAAGTAACATAACAAAGGTTTCGCTTTTCAACTCGGCTTACTGTATAGAGACGACCCATAACACTGTCAATGTTAAAAGTAAATGTTTGACCATACAAATCCTCCTCAGGCTTGAAATCCCAAGATCCCAACAACTCCTCTCCGTCACTGAGACTAGGTCTTTTTTTGCTGTATAAGGCATCACCTTCTAATAGTACCGTGTTTAAATCTTCCTGTGTCCATGAAAACACACTACACAGCTGAGAATGTCTAATGATCGCTGACATGGCCATGGCCATACATTGTAATCCTGGATATTTAAACAAACCATGTCCCTGATGGAATGAGCCACTAATGTTTTTAGGGCATGGGAACTTAGCTTTGTTGTCTTCATCCAAGACATGCTCAGTTCTGTCAAGCAGGCGGGATGCTTTCAGAGCGAAGACGCTTCTTGGGCACCTATATGCACAAAAAGACAATAAGTTTGGCTATCACTTCAAAATACCCTGATTTTAACCCCATATGTACTTGCATTTTTTTTTTCATGACATATGTCACTTTTTCATATATAAAAATAACTTTATGACCAACCTCATCATTTCCCACTCTGTCCAAATCCACATCATTGGTTTGTGAGCCTCCCAATGTCACCTCCAAAGCATCGGCCTTCATCTATATAAAGCAAGATGTAGTAATAAGTCATCTCTGGTACATTTCTTAGAACACCAAACAAAACCTGCTGTTTGTATCAACTAAGGAGAAACAATGTATTTATTATTAGTATTTTTTATTTTTTCATTGTGTTACTCACTTATCATACTATCTTAATGTTCAATACCTGTTTTGAATGGCTTCTACGTGTCGCATAACCACTTTTGGCATCCAGAATCTGAAACCTGTAGTGCAAAAAACAACATTATGAATTTCAACATATTATTATATTTGTGATAATAACTGGAAGATGTCACCACCAACAATAACTGTACCTTCTTTCCAGCTGGACAAATTGCGGTATGCCGCACAAAACAGGATTTGACAATTCTTCTGTGTCAGTTGTGGCCAAAACATGAAACTGACCAGGGGAAAGCGGGATGGAAAACACAGACTGCACCTTCAAAATTGAACAACAACTGATTAATACTGTTAGAAATGTCAAATCTACTTTCACTGTAAGAGTTAACAAACCTGCTCAACATCAAACTTGCGTTTGAGTCCCAAGCGTGCAACCTTGACATCTTCTGCTTGGTTGGCCTAATAGACAAGATAAATGTCATTAACAATGAAATGTGAACAAGTAACAAAAAGCACTTAACATACAGGAGTACTTTCTTACCTTTCCCTTTCGTTCAACAACATTCCATTTAAACGGGTCAGATGAACAAGAAGTTGACTGAAGAGCCTTCAATGAAATACGTCTGAGAACTACCACAGGAAACTTGGCAGAAGCACAGGGTTTGGACAAGTTGCAGCACTCTGCCTGGTGGTACGTGCAGTGGGAGGGCACTGGTGGCAGGAGAGGAGGATGGCTCTGATCTAGAGGGTGAGGAGCAGGAGGTTTGCTTTGGTCAGTGGGATCTGCAGCAGCCCTCAAGAGCACCTCAGCTAAGATGCTCATGCCCTCGTTGTCACTGAGATGTACCTGCATTATAGGAAATGCCACTTTAACATACATTCTCTCGTATTACTTGAATTGCAAGTTTAATGCATAACATTTATTTATAGCATAGACACAAGTGTGCTCTACTTACACCATCGTAAATCCACAGCCTCTTATTCTCCACAGGAAACAGGTCAACACAAGAGATGTACTCACACCTACAAAAATACCATATTTTAGATCTTTGAATTTATGCCCAGACACTGACAGCTGATTATTACCAATAATAATGCATACCTTTTCCTTTTGCCACTCCTGGTAGATCTGCAGCTGGTCCTGATGTGCTTGATTCACCCCAAGCCTGGGAGGAAAGTCTACCACAGACACCTGTAAATAAAAAATTTACAGTTAGACTTTACACACAAACAGGCATTTTCTTCACAAATTGCCTCACTTCACATATATTCCAATTCTGATTGATAAAGTATGGAACATACCTTCTTCCATCGACTGAGGAGGGTAGACAGAAGCTTTGCAAACTGTTCTCCAGACCGTGTCACATTCTTGTAGTTGAGGTTATTGCCAGGAGCAATGACCACACACTTTGCCACTGGTTGATTCACAATCAAATGTCTGGCCTCCATCTCCAGGTGATATGCTGTTCCTCCAGAGATTGCACAGAAACCAAAGGAAACGGAAGGCAATGACAATGGAACATATCCATCCACAACAGCTCTGAGATGTGAGTCTCCCAGGACCAAAACGCACTGAAACAAAAGGGCAAAAGCATGTTGTTAATATTAACTGACTATTAACTGTAAACACTACATAACAGGAAAATATGCATCACTAACACACCTTTTTATTGGTTGACTCGCATGGAATCAGAACTTTGTGCTTCTTCTTGGTGTGAGGAGACATCTTCCATGGGTGTATGGTATGACGAGATCCAGTGCCATGGATGTCTGCACATTACAAACAAACTACATGAGACCTCTCTTATACATACTAACACAGACATTCTGTACACCAAAATGCATAATAAATATTAACCATGATACATGGAGAGTATTACCTTGAGAGGAACGCTTGGCCACTCTGGTCTTAGGAGCCACAGATCTCACGAAAGAGGTCATCTAATAATTAGAAATATAAAAGATTATGTTGTGCTGCCATCAACACTAAAGTCTGCTTCTCATTTACACTTGAAACTGTGCAATAACAACCCAAATTCACACTGTATCTGGCACAGAACTTTTGGTTTTACTGGCAGAGCCTTTTACTTTTGTAAATGTGTCTTTTGCACAGTTCAACGGGATAAATACAACAATCAGACTGGAGTGAACTCGACATGTTACTATTAATATAGCATTCACACAGCTGTAACCTGCACAATTTAAGACATGCTTTGAATCACTAAAATACTTTGTTAGGACACCGTTGACTTCACCAGAGACACTGCTGTAGTATATCGATAGAAATAGAAGCATAGTCCTACAAGCGTAAAACTAGTCTAGGCGTAAACCCAACCACGGACCAAACTGGCCCACAATAGTACGCTC